>VYXB01008545.1:20002-63798 GCA_013397135.1 Pachyramphus minor
TTTTTTCCTTTTTTTTTTTTTTTTGCACAGCCTGTCTATAGGTATTTGTTTTATAATATCTTATAGAGTATACTAAAAATACAATTACAATATTAATTTACTGTAAGAGTCAGGTTTATATTTGTGGTAAAAGACAACTTGAACATAAACACTTTTACAGATGCTTATATTTTTTGAAGGAAAACTTTCCCACAAGTGAGGCCCTATTGCCAAGGACAAAATTATTGTATGAAGTGCAAAAAGCCTATTGTTCAAGCTGAACTTTAAGGTGATAGTACAGGGACCAGGGTTCTTTGAAAATCTAGCCAGTTATGGAAGTTGTTCAGTGTTGACATTTTGGAAAAATCTGACACTTGTTTCCGAAAGGTATTCAGGAGTTTAGGTGGGACCACTTCCAGGTACAGCACATGAACGTAATTAGTTTCATGTTTTATAACTGATACTATTAATATCTTTCAAAGGTTTATATTATTTATTGTATTAAAGACAGAATGTTAAGCTTAATAATAAAGATTATTAGGACTCTAAGCATTTTTTTCAGATTCAAATGCGCAACTTGATAGTTATGAAAAAAGGACCTGGTAGACTCAACATATGTAGTAAAATATCTTGTGAGAGATCAACATTCAGGTTTATGGTTTACTGGTTTCATTGGGATATTGTCTATGTTGGGATACTATCTTAATTTTAAAATATTCTCTCAGCCCCATTTGCAAATAGTTATGACAAAGACGTTATTCTTCTTTGCCTTTTTTTTTTTTTTTTTTCAGCATAACTGTAGTCTCCTAACAAACTCTGCTAAGGACTCCATGTGATTGATGTCATGCTAGTCACCTTTTACTGGAGGAACCCATTAGCAGAATTTTGCTACTGACAAAGAGCCTATGAATAAGATTATGTCTGAAACAACAAGATACAATTATTACTAGGTGATGCTTTGCATTAAAATGTGTGGAATACTACTTTGAAACTTTGAAATCCACTTAGCTCTTGCCTATGTCAGCAATTGTGTTTGCTTATTTTTGTAGCATTTATGGGCATTTTCATTTCAGTGATGAATATAAAACAGATAGAAATTACTGAAATTATGGCAGTGCAATATATAAAACACATTGATATACATACTCATTTTAGGACAAACAATTCAATATGCACCTTAAAAAAGAGATATTTGTTGAGTGCTCAGCAACACAGTATTTATTTCATTCAGTGAGATATTGAAAAGATCACGAATACATATTTGTAACAGTTAAGATGAACAGCATCTGCATTCAAAAATACTGTTTACTTTTATGAAAATAGAAGTCAATATGTTATGAATTTGAGGAAAATTAAGTGCAAAATTAAAGTGAAAAAAGACTATGTTCTTCCTGCAGACCAGAAACAGTGTAGACAGTATAGAAGCACAGAGGAATACAAAAATAGGTATTTGTATGGATAATAAAATAATTTAAAATTGCATCAAGTAGAATTGGAAAGCAACCTTTTATTTCATTGCAGATGGTTACATCATTATGCATTAAAAGTTTTTTAAAGAATTCTGAAAGCATTTGATTGTCATAAATCACACTGAAGTTAACTGGACAGTGTTTAGCATTTTATGGAAATAAACTCATACTTGGGTTTAGTGAAATTAGACAAAACAAAAATGTTCTCATTTTAATAAGTTTATCTTAGCTTTCTTTTGTCTTGCTGTGTCTTCATGGAGCACAGGCTCTACTGAAGATCCTGGATGCTTATTCTTTTTCAGCTAAGAACGCTAGAATCAGAGTTAGTTTGCTGTTGCCTTTGGAGTGTGCACAGACCTTTTAAATGATAGTCCTTCCTGGAAAATCAAGCACTACTTGGTGTCAGGAAGGAGCAAAGATGGAAAGGCAATTTGAAATTAAAAAAGAGGGGTTTAGCAGGGTCTTTTTGAATGTAGTCTGGTGCTTCTCATGTGACATACAAAAACCCCCAAAAATAATAATAGAAAAAAAAATTAAAACCAATCTTGAGAGAACTTGCTGTGGCTCTAAAAGTTATTTCACACAGATGTAATACAAACACCAGAGATGCTTTTATGAATGTGGAATTAAGATATCTATTTTCTGAATAAATCAAATCAAACAAGGAAAAAAAATGTAAAGAACCCACCCCAAACCGAAACAAAACCCCAAACAAGCCAAACTTTTCAATCTAGAAGGGAAAAGATAGAGGATACAGTGTAATGAGAAGCGTAATTAGGGAGAAATTATTTTACTCACATTTAAAAATGCAGATGCTAATATCAGGTCTGATGGGTGGATTGAGATTGGTTACAGATCTTTTAAATATGATTAAAATATAACTTTTGACAAAGTTTAACTTCACTGAACATTTTATCCACTTTATATATAAAATTACACTTAGAAAAAGAAAGAAGCTACTGAGTTATATTTATTCAAGGGATGAAAAATGGTAATGAGAAATTTTAATTTTTTTTTTACATATTTTTTCTTTTCCAGAAAATACTTCCGTTCTCTCTAAGTTTTGGGGTTTTTTGTTTCTTTCTTTGTTTTGTTTTGGTTTGGGGTTTTTTTTGGTGAGTAAAAAAGCCCCAGGAACAAAAGTCAGTATAATTATGTAAAAATGAAAAATACCTATATTTCTAGCCATTTTTGATATCTGTGTTACCCCCAGAGAAAACACTCTTAAAAATTAATTTAGACTAATTCGTGTTTTATTACACAAAATTAACAAGATCAGATTAGTCTTGCTCTCTTTGTATCTTCATTTCAGCTTTTTTTTTTTTTTCTTTTTTTTTGCAACTTACATGGAACACCCCACAGTGACAACTGATCTGGGATATCCTCAATATTGCCAATAACATGTAGCAAGCTGAAAAAAATAAACTTACTTTTCTGAGGAATAAAAAAGCAATAATTTCTTGGACTGAATTAGTGAAAGATATCAGTTGCTGAAGAAGAGAGTAAGTTAAAAGTTTTGAGCTAATATTTAGTATGAACAGAGCATCAAGGAAGGGAATAATGGTGCCATGAATGATACAGAAAATGAGTTGAAATCACACATTGGGAAATACCAGGAAAATATTGATTAAAGGGTGATAGTGATAGTATACTATACACTCACAGAGTCAAATGTTTTGATATAGAAAGATACCTTCATAGTATTTTAGATGGCTAAATATTTCTGGGAATTGTGGAAAATTTAAAGTTCTTTGTAGATTTTTCAAAAAAAAAGGTTGCTAATACTCATCTGTCCCTATTAGTCTATATGTTATGCAGACATTTTGAGACACAGCAGTGATAAGCACTACATTCCAACCAGATTTATATTGTCTATTTCCCTAAAATTCTCATGTGCAAGCATAAATCCTGGTAAAAAAAGAGAGCTTGCTTGTGTGGGAGAGCGCCCCTCTCCAAACAACTGCCCTAATGAAGGGCATCAGCATAAACTGCTGGCAAAGCAATTCTCTCATAGCCTGAACTTTCTCTATTTCAAGGTCATTCTGGTATAAAAGTCCTCTGCAGCGTGCTTGCAATATACATCTCAATGAATGTATGTTTTTTAATTAGCAAGGATCATTCTTATTGTCACTTAAGCACATTTGTGTGGGAATAAGATTGCGTAGAGGGTGCAGCCCCTATGCTAGACACCATAGGGGTGACATTTCTCTGTCCATGATGTGTTATGTGGGGCCACAGCAACAGAGGTCTGGGCACAGACAGGAAGGGGATGTTGTGCAGTGAAGCATCTTCTCATCTTTGCTGCAGAGGAGCTGGAACCCTGCACAGCAGCTGGGACTGTGAGAACAGCTTGGTGGGATAGATGGAGTAGTGGGTGATCGTTCCTTTCCCTCTAAGTAAATCCATGCCTGAAGTAGGTTTACCTGATCAGTAGGGTAATTTTAATAGCAGTACTTCATTTATGCTAAGGCATGTCTGGTTCTGGTTACTCAGAATGATTCTAACCCACAATGTAGGGATAAATTTCTCCATATCAGAACAGAAAACAGTGGCAAACATGCAAATTTAAATCACACATCTAAAGGATGGGGATGAAGAGTTGTTACTTCAGAGGTGCAAAATAGCTGTGCAGAGGTTAAATCAGACTTATATATTCATCATACATTGTTAAAGAGTCCCATGCAAAATTACCTCCCTCTTATTTTGGGAATGCATGTTGTACACATGACCTCATCTAATCTTTTGTCACTTTGCAAAACAAAAGCTACTTTCAGTTCCAGAAGACAGAACCATCTTCAACTATACAAGCTAACAGATATGTCCTGCAGCTTGTAAAGAGTGCATGTACATTATAAATTTGCTTAGTTACTCTACATACATGCCAATCCTAATTAGGACTTCATTGTTTTTTCCATTGAAAACAAATAAAATTCCCTAATTAAGCATGAAAAAATTAATAAAAGTTAAATTAAGACTGTTTACATAAGTAAATCAAGTTTCTGTCAAATTTTAACTCAACTTTCAGCTTGGGATGGGGTTTATCCTTCTCTGTCTCAGTGCCTTGTCCTTTTCAACTTAGATAAGGATGGGGGTCTGAGGGGCAAAAATCTTGTTCCAGTAGTATTTGTCCATTTGCATTTTAGACAACTACTCCATTTTGTAGGTCTCAGATTACATTAACATGTAGCTTAGTACAATACAACTCTGGATATGTTGATTCAGGACTTCATTTGCTGAAAACTGTACTATCCAAAAAATCTTCTGAAAAGGGGAAGAAAAAGCAAACAGAAGATAGGACAGCGGATTAGTAGAAACAAAGAAACCAAATGCACAGGGTAAAATGAAGTCCTCTGAGTCTCCTGGGTCCTGATATTTTTGTCTTTCCCCAGTTTCTATTTCCTGATACCATGCCTATTTTTCTAGTTTACCTCTCTCCATCACTCCTGAGGAATGTTTTCTATTTCAAATTTTAGCTTTGCTCTTCAGTCACCTTAAAAGCATATACAACATTAATATGTTGCATAGCAATACAGCATGGCCAGTTTCTGAAATTTCGTACCTTGAACTCTCTGTGAATGCAGCACTACAGACGAAACACTGTGTACAGCTTTCCTGGCCAGTGCATGAGCTAAAAGTAGTGTTGGTGTATTTTCACAGCTTCTGTATAGCTGGGAATTTAGGGAAGTATGAGGGTTGGACTTCTAACACTTACATATTAATCTGGATATTAGCATTGCTACTAAAGGCAGTTTCTATAATTTACAGATTAGCTGTAACGTGACTAATATTAAAATAGCTAATACTTGCGTGAGAGTTCTCTGGCATATGGAAAAACGTTATCTTTATAAAATAGGTAAAGCTTAAGTAGATATATGAATGCATTTTGATTTTGTAGGTGCCTTTAGATAGCAAAAAAATGTGGAGTTTTTTTTCTGATTCTTCCATATTTTTTTATCTTGACAGTACAAACAAGTGGAACAGTACATGTCATTCCACAAGTTACCTGCTGAAATGCGCCAGAAGATCCATGATTACTATGAGCATCGCTACCAAGGCAAGATCTTTGATGAAGAAAACATTTTGAATGAGCTCAATGATCCTCTTAGGGAGGTAAGAATAAAGTACTGGAGTAGCTCATCATGATATGGAAAACTTGCATATCTTCACTGTTTCTGTGTTGAAATGCTCTTTCTGATTCTATTCTGTAACATTTCGTCTCATTTCACCTAGTAAATGAATGGCCAGGATAATTAAATTTATATTAGTTTGGCACAAAGAAATAAGCAGGTTTACACTCTATTCTGAACCAATCTGTCAGAGTCACTACCACACAAGGATGTCAAAGAGTAAAATCCAATCCTTAAGTGTTGTCAGAAACTCATGTTTTTCTGACACTTTTTGAAACAGAGTGAGGCTGGACTATCCTGAGTGAAAATTTTTTTCTGCTTTCCCTACTTGCTAACTGTACACCTGGTCCAGATAAAACTGCTGAAAGCCACCACAGAGAGAGAGAGCGAGCGCTTCATTGTGAAGTAGCATCCTTGGTAAAGATGCTCTTTACTTGAGATGACGAAGCTGGAATATGATATACAAGCCATTAAAAAATGTCTTTTGTTAAACCTGTAGTCTGTATTCCAGTTTTGGGGGTTATGCTGTGCTATCTTACGTGATGTGATGTGTGGAAGCAGTTGGAATTTTATTTGCAAGTTGCTTGTGTGAGACAAAGGCAACGTTCATCTTGTAGCAGAAGTCGATGCTTCATGAGAGTATAAATCAGACTCTCTTCTGTTGGGTGCTGCTCATGTGTGATCTCCTCAAGGATGTTGGCTGATATCCTCCACTGAAAGAAGGGAGGGGAAAAAACCAAACAGAAGAAGCAGGAAGTTGAAAAACTCAGAGTGTAGAGAACATAAACAGGAAAAATAGAAAAGAAACAGGAAAAGTGTGGGAATTATCCCTAGACTACAGTGAGAGTCGAAATGTGAATCCTATCCAGTATGGAGCTTGTGTTTTGTTAAGAGAACAGAAGCATGTACAGACATATCAGTCATTGACATCAGAAACAGTTTCATCCATTTGTGCTTTTAAGAAAAGCATTTCTCCATAAGTAAAGTCTAATACTGTTCCATTGCAAAATATTATTTTACTAACAGCGATTTGCAGTTGTTGCACTCTAATTACCTGTGTGTTCTTCTTTTCCTGCCTCCCTCTTTGTTTCCTCCCTTCCTCTCTCCTTCCCCCTAGCCTTGCTACCTTCCCACCCTTTTTTCTTATACCTTAAAAGCAGCAAGGCAAATTTGGTCAACCATACTAAACAAAAACCACTTCTGGAGAGAGATCAAGCATTGAAAATTTCAAAAATTAATGAGCCCCTAAAAACATGGAGGAAGCATAGGATTTCATGGAAGGACTGGCTTCTGATTTTGCTATGGTCATGCTATATTTAGCATGTCTTCTTTGTTCTCTATATTATAGGAGAAAAAATTTTTTACTCAACTACAATCAGGTTGCACACTACCCTGATGACAACATAGTAGTGTTCCAGAGAAAGGTCAAAAAAAGAAAGAGAGAAGTACGAACTGGACACTGGCGGTGCCAGAACAGGATTATCAATGAATCTGTCCAAATCTTGGTGGCATCTCGTTCACTGTGCCCTGAAAACACCCCTTGAGTGTTTGCTCAGTTAGTAGTTTCAAATTTAGCTACCACTTTAGCATGTGCAGTTCAGTAGTGCAGGTAGTGACTTTTTGATGTTACTGATGGATAATAAATTAGAGCCTTTTAAAGGTCGTTCAGATATTGGATGGGATTTACTATCTTACATGCCAACAACTGCACAAGGCTATAATAGGTGAGAGCAAAGATAACATAGCTGCATCATTGAAGAATAAATATTTACTGCATTTCTTAAGTTTGTAATCAATCCTACATTTGGATTGGAATTTAGTATAGGGTAAAAATTCAGAGTCTCCACAGGACATACTTATCTTGATGAAAGTAGCTTCCGACAAAGACATTCATCTGAAACCATTATTTTCTCACTTAGAGTAAGCAGAACAAAAGAAACCATACAATTGCTGCATAATTATAGCATCACAAAATGTTATTAAAAAAGATGCCATGTTTTCACTACTCCTTGTTCTCAGCCATTCAAATTTATGGTATGGGCTGAAATTTTCCCCAGGTAGGCTCTCTTTAGGAGTGAAAACCTTTTTTTGGTCCATATTTTAAAATTTGGGCTCTTTTTTAGCAGAAAAGTAATTATGCATTATATAAATATGATCATTCAACTATTAAAAATAGCTAAAGTACATAGAATTAGCAGTAAAATCTGGTGTAAAAATAGTTCTGTCATGATAAATACTAGTAATAAAGCCGTATACGCTTATTACATCATAGAATCATAGGTGATGTTGAGTTGGAAGGGACCCATCAGGATCATCAAGTCCATCTGGTAGCTCTGCACAGAACCAAGCCCAAGAATCACACCATGAGAGCCTGAGATCATTGTCCAAATGCTTCTTGAACTCTGTCAGGCTTGATGTTGTGCCCACTTCCCTGGGTAGCCTGTTCCAGCACCCAACCACTCTCTGGGTAAAGAACCATTTCCTGATATCCAACCTAAACCTCCACTGAGAAAATTTTCCTTTGATTCTGTCACTGGTCACCACAGAGAAGAGATCAGTGTCTGTCCCTCCTCTTCCCCTCATGAGGAAGTTGTAGATTGCAATGAGGGTTCCCCTCAGTTTCCTCTTCTCCAGGCTGAACAGACCAAGTGCCTTCAGCCTCTTCTCATATGGCTTCCCCTCAAGGCCTTCACCATCTTCATTGCCCTCCTTTGGACACTCCATAATAGCCTAATGTNCTCTAAGAGCTTAATGTCTTTCTTATATTGCAGCACCCAAAACTGCACACAATATTCAAGGTGAGGCCACATCAGTGCAGAGTAGAGCAGGACAATCACCTCCTTTGATAGCAGAGGTTAAAACTTTTTTCGTAAAAGAGGACGGATGACTGTATGGAACATCCATAGTAGATTAAAATAATGAAAATGTGAGAAAATATTTGATGCATATTTGATGCAAAGGTCTGAGTGCCTGATATTGTCGGATGATAAAAACAGTCATGTTTATTGTAGGGAACTAACGAGGTCTTCATAAAAGAAGGAAAAAAAGAATCCTGAACATCTTTACATTTTACAATACTCTAAGTGCTTTAAAGCTGAGTATAGCAACTAGTGGCTGACCTGTATCATTTAAGCGTAATCTTGTATTAACAAACAGATTGTGTTCAGTGACTGGGAACTAAGGTAGACATAAATGAGACTGAAAAAATCTAGTCTTCCCAGTTTAGTAAATTGCACAATTTGGGTATATTAGTCCACTGGTAATGTAGTTAATTGGATATTCTTAGCTCTACACACTCAAACTGAATTAACTATGCACTGCTATTTGATGTGCTACTACCTGCTCATAAGGACACATGCTCTCTGTCAAAAGTAGAGGATAAATTTTTATTTTCATTAAATCCAGAAATTTCACTCTAACTGAAAAGTATATCCCATTTTCCACAGTTAGACTTATCCAAATAACTGTCCAGTCTTCTCAAGAATAAAATAATCAGGAGACTCCTGGCAGTTGCAATTTTAGTAGAGATGAAAGACTTTAAATTGCTTCTTCCAGGCCACACCGGGTTGGATTCATCAAACCTATCTGTAGCTCCACGCAAGTTCTGCAACAAGTTTAAGATAATCATCAGGCTCTCTCTGCGCATACCACCCACACACATATGCTCTCATGATAAAGAAAACCTAGCTGACTAGCTTAGAAAAAAGGCTACATCTTGAAACAGCATGAAATAAATTGTTGACATGTGAAATAAATTGTCTTTAATAGCATTTACAATAAATTCTGTCCTTAATAGCGTTTGCAATTAACTGTCTCTCTCCCTCATTTCTTAATGTAGTGATTAGAAATTGGTAACAATTAGCATGTTTTCCTTATATAAATGCTATCTCTAGTTCTTCAGCAGACAGAGGTACTAAAGTTCACATTTTTTAATTCTGAATTCTTACCACCTACATGCTTGAACATCATTTGGCCTTGGAAGGCCTTACTCCTAAAAGGGGTCTTTGTAACTGTCATGACATGAAATGGAGATGGTACAGAAAACAGGGAAAGAAAAAAAAATGAACTCAACAAAAACTCCACATAGATAAGAGAAATATATTCCAAAAGGACACCTGAAGTATAAAAGTTTAAATACATATACATAACCTGTTTCATCTTGTAGGAAATTTCAAAGCTCTGGCATTTGTCTGAGCCACCAGCCTTACTAGCATATTTTATTTAATTCTTTCCTGCATAAAGCTAGCTCACCCTTATGATCATCCTTATTGCCATTCTCAATTTTTTTTCCTGGATCTACAGTAGCCTTTTAGAGCTGAGAGCACCAGGTCTGCAACTAGCATACTGATGCTATAATAATACAAGTAATTAATTTCCTACTAATTCCTAACATTAATTTGCTTTTTAATTATTGCCAGACATCATGTTTTGGGGTTTTTTTAAAATTTTAATGTAAGAACTAACTCTAAGAGGTAATGGATACATTATTTTATGTGTTTAAATAGATGTGTCACTTAATTTTTCTCCACACAAGACCAGAAGCAGCTTCTTGTAGTTTCTTTTTAACAAGCTTCTTCATCTTTATGTACAAATCAATTTGTACATGTAGACAAATGGAGTATTTTTGTAGAGAAATTATTTTGTCTTTTCAAAATCAATTTTAAAATTATCAGTTTGGTAACCTCAGTATTTTTTCCTAGTTTTAGACCTTCTCCTTTTTCCCATTAAAACATACCTCCTTTTTTAATATCATTCCTTTTATTTAGTATTTATCTGTAGAAATCATGAAACAATATATTCTCTCATTTTGACTATACTATAATCCTGTGCACAATAGATGAAGCATCTCCAGAATAATAGTATGAGGCCAAAATGTGGTGTGATTAGACTATGGAATGCTTGATCCTATTTAATAGCATAGTCATGATGATTTTGGGGTATAGACTTTCAAACATTAAAATAATGGTAGAAAATCAAATTATTTTATTAAAAAACAGTAAGTATCAGAAGCAATATTAAAATTTGGAGATTCCAAGTATTTTGGTTCCATAACAACTTATGTCCCTAAATTTATCTCATAAAAGACAGAAAGATAATTATTTCCTTGCAATCCACTTTTCTGCATTTAATATGCAGTGGTCCTTGGTATGAAGCTTAAAAAGAGGAAGTAGGAAAAGTGCATCAGAATTACAGATACAGTCGCATTAGAACCATTTAAGTATCCCCTCATATGTCTATATGGAGTGTGAATACCTCTTTATCCAGTTGATTAAAGTGTTTTGGTGATTTTTTTTTTTTTTTTCAAGAGACACAAAATACAGCTTTGGTTCATACTCTGGATTACTGAATCATGAATGAATTATGCAGCATGTCAGTCTTGCAGAAGAAATGCTGATATACCACAGCATTACTTACTTGACAAATGCTAAAAAAAAAAAAAAATCTGTATTTTTTCAAATATATGTGTGAATTATGCCTAAATTGTAGTCCGAGTATACAAAGCTTAGGCAAAACTCTGACCACCCCTTACAAAGAACTATAACAAAGTTTTTAAAACCAAAAATAGTAACAAAAAGCCATTTTAATGTTGAAATGGACAGACAATCACCACTGGATTGTTGTGTTTTAAGACGATTTTCCCCAGCAGGTGTGATGTGGTAACAAACAGTGTGCACACTCAAACCTGTTTCCCAGGGACCTAAGACAATGTAGTTTGATTTCCTGAGCTATGGGGAGTGTGTTTTTTCCTTGATGTATGCACATACACCAGTGTACATGCTACAGTTGAATTGTCAACTACTTTCATTGCTGTTGTGCATATTCAAGAAACTTTGATCACAGTCCCTTCTGTGTTTGACGTGCTTTATTAGCAAATCCATCCTGAGATGAGACATGCTTTGACAAGTCCCATACCTAAATGCTTCCACTAATACAGATAATACCACATGAGCGCTGCTCAGTAGTTATGAACAGACATGTTGCTACACCTACGAGATTCCTTTGTTGTAATTGCTTAATAAATATTTCAGACATGACAGTTCTTTCATGAGCACTTCAAATATACTAAAACAAATCAAATGCCCAAATCTTAGTGCACTGGTTGTCTTTCATATAAAGAAAGGATAATGCTTCCAAGCATCTTTTGTATCTCAGTTTTTAATGGACTGAAGAATTGTTCAGATACGTGATACCCAGGCAGTGCTCAGGGCAGTGGATGGAAAGAGGCAAGCACTTTTTCTATCCTCTGTGTGCTTTCTGGTGAAAGCCAGGAAAGGTTACTGTGTATGAGTGCTTCTCACAACATGCTCATTTCTATTAGGTTTGAATATGCTATTGCAATTATAGACAGCATTGATGATGTTATGGAGGTTCAAAATAATAATAACCTATACTTCAAATAACTTGTGAGTTAGTTCTTCTTATGTAAACACACTCTTTTACTACTGTGCTTGCTTTGGCTCTACAGGTGTGCGTTTTGGTTGGATGTGGAAAGTGATTTATTTCACTAAAAATGAGTGATATTTTGCCCTAATCCCTGAATTGTGACTATAAATCCATTACATTAAAATAGCAGAAGTTAACACACGTGCCTTTGAACCTGTTAAAGAATAATTGAAGAAAAATAAAAAATAAGTAAATTAAAATTCTTAGTGCAGAAATTACATTGTCTCTTTTCTTTCAAGATTAGGAGATGTGGGATCTGGCACTACCTACCAGGGTTCTCCATGTTCTCCTCATATGCTTCTGCAATAAAAAGTCATGGCACTTGCATAAGGGAAGCATGGGAAGGAAAAGGGGAAAGCAGAGGTCAGGATGCAGCCGTGACTCCAGTAGAAAGCATACTTCAGTCAAGACAGAGATGCAAAGTGTAGACATGCCCACATGCCTTTCCTCATCCTTGCAGGTGGTGAGAGTGAACCATAAGTTTTCACTGTAGAATTTAAATTCTAGATCCAGAAGCAAGCTAAAGTCTTTTGAAGCATATTTATTTGGAACCAGTAAAAATGCTATGGGGGCCAAGTAATATAAAAGTTTCTGTGTTGAATGGGCACCCTTGAAAGATGCCAATGTCTGTGAAAGTCACCACAAATAGAGATTGTGGTTTGCCACCAGCAAGAGGAGATAAATATGCCATGAACTGTTTGATGCAGAAGCCAATGCATGTGCCTATTTTTATGCACTCAGTTGCACATAATGAATATGGTAGTAACAGCATACAGAAGGGTACACAGCACCTCCCGTGCATAAATCTGGAGTTGTCTTTCATGAGCATGCAAAAAACAACCGAGCACAAAATCTGTTCTGAGTACACACTTACAAACTTAAATTCCAGTTGGTACACTGATGATTTAAGAAGGTAAACCTAGTTAAAGCTGTGAGAGATATCAAAGTTAAATTCTGCAGCTCAAGGCAATGCTAGTTCATTGTTTTTCTTTTATTTTAATGCTACTTGAACAAAAACAAAAATTGAACATTATTTTGAAACCTGCACTAAATTCTGTCTGAGCTGTAGTTTTGTACTGTTATTGTTATCTAGAAAATGCAATAAGCAAATACGTAAAATCTTTTCTCCATAAATTGTCTTGTAGATAAGCCAAAGTTCAAATACTGAATTATTTAGTACCTGAAAAATCAGGAGTCTCCTCTAGAGTTGCAAAATAATATTTTGGAATTGTAATATCTTTTGATGAAGAATTTTTATCTAAGAGATTAATTGGAAATGGGAATTGAACTAAAATTTTTGAATTTATTTATTTATAAATGGAGAAATATTTAAATTTAAAATTATTTATAAATGGACAGATAAATCTAGCATCGATATTGATGCTTAAGGTCTTGATTCTTCTTGCGTTTGAAAATAAGTGTCTAACACTGAAGGAACTTAGTATCTGATATTTTTAGTGATTAATGAGAGTTTAAGAGATGAGTGAAGTTAGAAGCTGGTGCAAAATGTGGATTCTGACATTGTGTTTACAGGTACAGACTTCCTGGTAACTCATGGACTGAGTTCAAGGCAATGTTTTTGTCTGTTGTCTCTGCCTCTTTCCTGATACCTTCACACATTCCTGGGTCAGTGGTAGCACTGGAACATAAGCCATCCTTGGTAGTAGTAGAGCAATGACTGACAAGGAGTTCCCTGAAGAGAATTTTAATCTCCCAGCTTCTTCTGTGGAGTCTACGTTTATTAATTTTCTTCTCAATAAGTCCATTTTTATTCTCCCTCATTTGTGAAAAGCAAAAAACCATAGTTGGTTGAAGGATACTAATAAGGTGCCCTAAAACACAAACAGCTTTCATTTTAGCCTGTACAGCAGTCATTAGCTAACTGTGCAACTGAAGACTATTATTTCTGTGATCTCATGAACATCCCTTACATGGATTAAAAATTAAGTTTATTTGATCGTGAGGATTTTTCTTGTAGTAAATGGAAAATCAGGAAGCAAATATGTATCTGTGTCTAATAAAAAAAGTAAGAAAAGAGTAGAATTACTGAGAAACATATAAAAATTATGCATTATTCTCTGAGAGTTGTAATAAATTATTTGGGAAATACAGTGGCTAGTACAAACATCCACAGTCCGTGAAACAAAAATCTAGTACCACTCATTGCTGCACATTGTATAAACACTTGTGTATTTATGAAAAATAAGTTTTCATAATCATGATATTTCACCAAGACTAGAAAGTCTCCCACCCCTGCTGCACTGGAAATTAAATAGTTTGTTCTTTCTAACATCTGGCAGAAAATAGATTCACTACTTAGAGGAAAGGAAATGCTGTCATTTTGTCAGTATTGTGTGTGGACAGCTTAATATACATAACAGACCTTGAAAAGAATTTAGAAGCAATGACATCTGTAGAAAAGCAGAAATGGAAGTGTATGTAGCTTGCTTCCTTATTCTCTAACACCAGATACGTTCTTCATAATATTGATACTTAGAGCAAAGCGACAAACTTAGAATGTGAGAAAGAGGTTAATACCCTTCCTGAGCCATTATTTAAAGTTCATGGCTGGCCTATTTTTAGGCCACCATGTGAGAAGATGTTCACTGAAAATAGATACAGATCATGTGTCCTTGCAGAATATAGAACATCAGGACATTTCATTTCCAAAGAACATAATTGGGACTCAGAGCAGAATCTTCTTTCCTCTCACCTCTCACCTTTGCTTATAGATTATAACTTCAGTTATACAAGCACACACTCTTACAAGAGTTATATTAACCTCTAAATATATAACTAAAAGTAATTTGGAATATAGCTCTAATGGGACCCATTAATTAGTTAAACTTCATTTTTTTTCATTAAATGTACAAGTACGTACATTTGTATACATATAAATACATGTGTGAGAGAGCATTTATATGCATATGTATATGAATACACACACACACCCTGACTTGCTGGCACATACACACAAACACATGTGCAACATGTATATTTGAGAAGAATATTTTATAATACTTTGTTGATATCTTCACATCATAGTAAGTACATATATTGCATTAGGTGTGGCCTTTCTGTTACTACTGTTGCCATATGTCTCAACACATACTTCCTATGCCACCCCGTCCATATTTATAATATATTATCTTAAAATTAACTGTAGTTACAAGAGGTATAAGGGCTCTCCTATGATATAAATTCAATATAAAAGATAAATTTATTCACAAAGGTAGAGATGAAGACATAGTCTTAAGATCATTTGGAAATCTTTCTGAATAAATTATAGGAACATATTTCTTATGGATATAAACCTCAGCCTATGTTTAATTCACTGTAAGTAATGTAATTATACTTAAACACTATTAATAGTTAAATAAATTTAAAACTCTGGGCAAGCGGATGAACTGAAATTGAACTGAAAAAGATTATTTAAGTGTTGTAAAGAACCTGAAACTTCCTATGCACCTGCATCCTGGAGCTGCCTGTCTCATGCACGGATGCTAATGGCAGTTCCTGAATGCTCTGCTGTTATCAGGCCCTCTTGCTTTTAGTGTATATCTAGTCCTGGAGGGAAAGCACAAGCACGACTATTTAAGGCCTCAGTGATTGCATTCAGAGAGCAAACAGAGCAACTGTAAATGTAGATGGCTATAGGTATCTCCCCTGACTGTATTATTTATATAGCTGCTTTCTCTCCATGCTCCATAGAACAAAGCTTTTCAGGATGTAGAAATGCTGAGGATGTCCCGTGCATCCTTGATCTGTCAAATCTTGACCATGATTTGGCTTCTAGTTGTAATGTGACTTCTTTTCGTTACTGTGGTACCATGCCATTATTTAGTGTGTCTGCCTACTAGATACTTAAGGTCTGATTCATTACTTTTATTCTAGCTGTTACTACTAATTCACATTGACCAGTCTACTCCTGCCAGTTTGCCTTCTCTTTCCTCCACATGATCTCCTACTGAGGCTGTTTTTGCTGTCACCATTTGCACTCCTCAGAATTTCTTCCACTCTTTAAAACCTCTCTTGCCATTTATTCATTTCTTTCCCCTGCAGCTACCAATATTAGCCAAAGTGGTATTCTCAAGCAAACTCTGTCTTGAGGGCTGTCTGGCTGAGACTCTACTAAGTTATTCCCAGAAACTTCATCTCCATTTTTATGAACTGATGATATCTTTTCTGGAGCTAGCTCTCCAAGTCTCACCCTTACAACCGAGCATCATCCTCATGTTTCACTGTGAAACAGGGCTCTAAAATCAGTATTTTTCTACTTCTGCATGCTTGGGCTCTGGAGCAGCGGCCAGAATGTGGGTCATGAGCTCCTTACACCTGTGATGCAAGTTGCTACTCACAACGTAACATCACTGAGCCCTTGCACCTGATCCCACTCCAGCACCCTTGCCAGTAGTTCCTGTAGAAGGCAAATTCAAATGGTCATACAATTAGCTTGTCCCAGTTCACATTGCAAAGCAGTGACGAAGGCTGATTCAGAATTAGAAAGGGATTCTGCATCCTCCTTATCTTTCTTTTTATAGCCTTCTGTTATATATAGATGTGTTCATCTATAGCTGGCATTATAAATATTCTAGCACATACGCACACAGGCATTTAGGATCCTGTCACACATTTGTCTAAGAAATCTAAATACATGTCATTGTTTACAAAAGCTCTTTTTCACCAGTTTGAGATGTGGCATATACATAGCGTAAGAATGTTTAAATTTTGTATTAGGTGAAATTAGGAATTTGATGTTTCTCCCACATAACATAGAGTTAGCCTTCATTGAATAGTTATAAATCGAATTAGATGCAAACTGAAATGCATTTAAAAACACTAAATATAATTGCAATGTGGATATTTCAAGCTCAGCTAACGGGGAAATCCCAGATATATCCAGTATAATCACTAAGATTTAATTTAAGCCACTTAATAAATTTATAGAGAGAGCCTTTGAACCAATGGGCTTTTAATTCAGAATAAGAAGCGTAAGTGTTAACCTAGCAATTAACAAGATAACAGTATTTCTCATCCAGAGGTCTTTGAGAGCAGTAAAATAACTCAGTGAACAAATTACCACTGATTTTTCAATGACTGTTTTCCTGGTTGTTGTTGCTACAGCTAAACCATACACATTGTGTGTAGATAAAGCACATTCTCTTGAGAACTTCCTTCTTGTTGTCTCAGTTATTTTGGCCATTTGGGTTGCAGTACACAGGGGACTGAAGAGGGTAGCAGGAGACAAAAAAGGAGAGATGGAATGGTAGAAGGAATTCCTTGACTATTGCAGAGCACACAATAAACTCTCCATGGAAGAATTCCCAGCTTCAGCTTTTGATCTTCATCAAACAAGTGCAAATCAGAAATAAGTCAATGCAAAAATTTAGATCCAAGCCATAGCTTTCAATTTCTTTCAAGGTATGTTTATATTTTCCTGCCAACAAGTTCTTTGCTTCAGTACTTCGTTTTAGCCCCAGTCAGCCCCATGATAGCTTTAAATAGGGGTTTTTTTCCTCCTTGCTTTCATCCACAAGTTATTCTCTTCATGGTTTTCCCTTTCTTCAGCGAGGGAAGCTGTTCAGACTTTTCATGCTGTTCTGAATTCTGACAGACAAATTGTACACAACAAAACACACCAGTGAATATATTTTACCTAATAATTCACACAAATGTGAATTGGGCTGCCTTTGTGAAACTGCACTGTCTCCTCCTCTTTTTCTTACTCTCCTGCACAATTACTCTCTCTTGGTATCAGGTGAATCAAGCACTGTCCTGAGAACAGCAGCACTCTTTCCAGCACTATTCTAAAACAAAACCTCTTTTCCGCTCGCAATCAGCTAAAATCTCACTCAATTTGGTAAATATAAGAGATACTCTTCATTCAGCAAACCTATAAGTAGCAATTGAGCTGTTTTTTGGGGAGGGTGTATTTAAAACTAGTATTTAAATACTAGTATTTAAAAACTAGTAGCTGTCACACAGATTACATACAATCACAGATTACAATCAATCACAGATTGATTGGTGTTGGCAAGTTTTACCACTTGAGTTTCAGTACAAATGCAAAATAATGAAAATGGTTTCCAGAACCAGCTAGAAGTGGTGACTGAAGCTCCAAAGACAGTGGAAAAGAAGTGCTATAGTAGATATTAACCTGTGAGCAAGTAGATTAGACAAAGGTTTGTGATTGTTAGCAAAACTTTCTCCTGTTTCTTAATTGCTGTTTTAGAAAAACATGAAGTGTGCTTTGTTCATTGTAACAGCAAATATGATGTCTAACTCATTCCACTTTTCCATGTACTGACAAATATTCTGATATGGATAGCAATAGGATATGGATACCAATAGGATTTTTTCAACTTCATGGCTCTTACGATTCACTTTCTGCCACAGTTTGAAAATACATATATTTGCATCTGTAGTCTGACTTGAATATTTAAAATACCTGCCAAATGAAGAGTCAGTTGTAATTGACCCCTGCTCGAGATATTATTTATTAAATACTGTACAGTATTAGCAAGTATAACACTCCAGTGTACACATACAAATAAGAATGAAGTTATTTGGTTACTCAGGTGCAGAGAACTGAAACAGTAATTGTTAAATACTTTTGCAAATTGCATATTCTTTATTCAGTTAATAAAAGGGAGCATTCTCCACAGCAACTGCTATTACGATACAGCACTAATTTGATACCACCTCCTGTAATGAACTTGGGTTTTTTACTAAGAGCATTCAGGAAATTTGTTCAGCAGAACAGTTCAGAAGGTAAAACCTTCAGGAAGTAGAGATTGGTTAGTTGGCCCAAACTTTAAGTACTTATCTGTATTATCAGGACTTCTCAGCATTTTGAAATTAGACTGGCTAACTCTCTGTTACAGACTGCCTTGAAACATTGCCTGCATTGCTGCTCCCATTTTAAAGCCTCTCATGTTTTTTCCCCAGCTGGAAACTAAACTTAAACAGCATAGAACGTTTCAAAACATCGAATAAGATGAAAGCTAAATTCCTTTTTAAAATAGTTAAAGAATGGGTAGACAGTTGTGTGAATGAAAGGGTGCATGGATAGTACCTTTATTCATTCTTTTGCTCTTTTTTAGTCTTCTAAATATAATGAACGATCCAAAGAGAAGCTTGAGTTGCATAGAACTGCTCTTCCTTAAGCTCCATTAAATCAATTAACAAGCTGAGAAAAAGATGGATATCCTTCATCAGACTGACTTTATTGGAGGTTTGGTTGAACCATACCGTCTCAAAAGGATTATTCTGTCTGCATTTGAATTTAATGCAATAATAATACTGAAGCATAAAAAATGCATATAAGGAGTTGAATCAAAAATTCTAATCAAGAAAGGAATGACAGAAAAGTATGCAGAAGGCCAACATTTAATCAACAAAGCCAAGAAAATGTAATTGCTCAAATCTATATCTCTTCTGATTGCACATGCATAAAAAAGATTGCTTTCTCTCAGGAGACAGCAATACTAGCTACCATATGCTCTCTTTAGGGTTGACTTGTCTTAATCTGTGTTGAACAGAGCTAGAGAGGAAAAAATAACCCTTCTTTGACTCAGTCCTGTCAGTTCTGGTAGAATCCAAGCAAGGAATCTCACTCACTGTTTGGCTGGAAAGCTTATTTATTAATTCTTCATTTTGGCTGCCTAAAATTATCTCACAGCTGACTGACAGATTTGCTGCATTTGGATAACCAAGACTGGAGGTCTTGGGGACTGGAGGGACAGGCTGACCACTGGATTTCAATGCAATTGAAATCCCACAAACTGTCTTTGCCTCAGAGATCAGAGGTTTTTTCAGGTTTTGTGCTTTGTCTGTAGGTCAAATATGTAGGCTACCTCAGAGCAGAGCATGCTTGGGCTTTAATCTATAACTGAATGGGCTAGGCAGGGAGGTTTGCTAAAATGCACACATAAAATATCCATATATGTTAACAGAATGACAAAATATCAAGCCATGAAGAAAAAAGAATACTGTTTTGTGACACAGCTCTAGATGTAAATAATAGTGTCCAAGAGTTACCATATTTGTTAGTAAAACTTAAGCAGAATCTCTATATTGAAATTGATCAGTGTAACTGAAAAATGGAAAATCATGTCAATGCCACTCAAAGAGAAAAAATGTACATAGTCATTATTACTTACGTGAAAGGTCTCTGAGCAAAATTTATTTTTAAGTCATAAACGCCATATAGAGGATTAAACAGAACATGTCCAAGCAATTTGAACAATCTTACATGCACCAGAAATGAAGTATATTGCATCCCGTTGCCACATGCAGATTTTCTGGCATTTAACAAGTTGTTAGATAATGATGTAGTCATTCCCTCAGTGGGGTACTAATCCTAGTCCTCCTGATTGCCTGCTGCCATAAAACCTGTGAGAACTTAGTACCTGTGAGATGCCTCCTTTTTGCCAAACTTCACTATAATTGACCAATGGGTTAAAAAATTACAGGAAATCTTGATCACATACAGAATATGACTCCTCAAAACTGGGTTTAAATATATCTAAGCTGTTCAAACAGCCCCAAATCCCTAAATGTAATACTTTTTCCTATAAGTCTCTCTTAATGATGGTTCAGTAATCTTTTATCTGTGAGTTATTTCTTACAGGAAAAAAATAGTTTTCTCAGTGAAGTGATTTCTTCCTTTCAATCATCAGGAAATTGAGACTGATTTAGTTTCTCATCCCTCGAAAGCACAGTGTAAAGCAAAACACTCAGGGGAAAAAAAAATGTTCTTTGTTACAGTTATACACTAGATTTTTCAATAGTACGTAGAAGTGACCTGATGAAGCTAAGCTATTTTTCTATGTAGTCATAAATGGACTTTGGTGGACTACACATAAGGACATAGTTTGTAGATTGGTAGTACCTTTTATTAGCTCCGTTGGATTATTGAGAAAAAGCAAAGAACTTTTCGGGCATACAAATCTTTCTTGCCTTTTTAAATAGCAACAGCATTTTCTGGTCAGTCTAACTAAAAGCACTACCTCCAGCTTAAAATCTTCTGGAGAAAAAGTCCTAAAAAATTTAGAGATGCCACCAGAGAACCCCAATCACAGCTAGGACAGCCTTGTGACTACTTCTGTGACATCTTGAGAAGTTTCAGAGCAGTCATCAAGAAATATTGAACAAAGTGATAACATCTGGTGCTTTAACATCAGGTTAAAAAAATATCCGTGAAGATCAAGATGAGTAATAAAACCAATATGCTACAAAGGAGCAGGAGTCAGTGTAATTACCTAACCAATCTCTTATATAAAGCAGACCACTGCATCTCTGACTTAAATCTTGTGTAATGGACACCAACACTTGGACTAGTTCAACACTTGCTCCATGTAGGTCTGAATCCTTTTTGCCCTTTAACCAATTCTGCTGTATAATGCAGTCTTAGTCCTTTCCTCGGGCTTCATTTGGTATTTTCTTCCCTAATCCTTTCCTCGGGCTTCATTTGGTGTTTTCCTCAAGTAGAGGTGAGACAAAATCATTATTATTTCATTCAATTAAGATATCATATTGGGCAGCATAGTCTGGTTCCAATCTAGATCCAAAGAATTAAAAAAAAATATGAGCGAAAATTTTTTCTCTGCACAAAGTGTGAATTCTTAATTTGTCAGTTTGTTCTCTTGCTACCTCTCTTTTAAAACACAGAACTTTTTCTCCTAGTTCTTTCTGAGTTACGTAAAACACTTTCATAATCTTTAGTGTTTCTTTCTCCCCAAGATGGCATTTAGAGTAATACACAAGAATCTGAAATTGCAGCACTGCCTGTGATTAAGATTCAGGGAAATGTATTTTACTTGCTCTGAATGATCTCATATTTAAATAAAAGAACACTTTAAAGAAAAACAAAGCACTTAAAAATGACACATTTCTTTCTCCCTCAGTAATTTTCCACCTTCTAACATCTTAAATAAGGAAGGTTTGCATTTTAGCACAAACTTGCACAGAAAACTAATCAACAAAATGAATGCATTACTAGGATATAACAGCTGAAATTACCACAGCAGGGTGGTTTTGTAGCTATGTTGGTGCCTTCATTAGGCAACTCAGGCTGAGCAGGATAATGTGTGTGCATATGTGGGTATATCCAGATATAGATTTCATAATGAGAGTGAAAGGTGGGCAGACGATTGAGCCATAAGAGGACATGAGATTCCAAGAGTGAAAGTTCTGTGTCCAGGGTGTGTTTTGTTGGGATTCCCAAGGTGAGATGAATTCTTCTCTGGCTGGGCTGGACTGGCTCTGCACAGAGGAGTCATGCAGGTCTGAATTCTCCCCTCTCTCTGTATCATGCTCTGTCTTATGGTACTGTTAAATATATGTTACTGATAACTTCTTTCTTTTTTCCGAATTTCACTCTTGTTTACTTCACCTGCCCTATTTCTCAGCTTTCACTCCAGACACCTATTTTCCAAGTTTTGTTCTCCTGTGCTCTCACTTTTTCAAGCAATTTCCATTTCTCAATCTGTTTTTAAAGTCAAACTTCCTGCCTTTTTTTATTTTTTCCTTTTTGTTTTCTTCCCATTCTCTTTTTTTTTCCTTTCTTAATACTACTTCACCTAGGTTTATTTTACTTTCTTTCTAATTTGACTGGAGTTGAACTTTCTACTCTCCCAGCCTTTTTTCATGCTTCCCCACCAGCTTCTATATAATTTCCAGTCGATTTTTGCTTTCTTTAGTAATTTCCTTTCTCTGCCTCCTGGGCATGCAAGACAAGCTATTCACTTTCAGAAACAGAAAACAAGCAGCAAGCCTGCTGAAAAGTCCCTGAGCAAGGCAAGACAAGTAATAGTTATTGCCAGCATCAGCCAAGACTGCAGTAAGGCAGTCTCATAGGGAGCTGAGGATTTAGTCTGGGATTCCTCCTGTGATGCCACCATGCTGATAGCAGTGGGAGTAGAGAATAATTTTCCTTTGGAGAAGAGGTGGTGGCTGAAGCTTTACTAAGAAATGTAGTGTTTAAACAAGAAGGAAAACAAGCTTTCCCCCATCCTTTAGAAAAGACAGCCAGTTGGAATCTCGGTATGATATTTATTCCCTCATACAGAATATACTTAGAGGGGTAGCCTGGGATTACCCCTCTCAACTTAATGACACAGCAGCATTCACCGATTTGAATGCCACCTTGCAGTGCTGTTCACACCTTGCAGTGCTGTTGCTTGAGATAATTTTTGGATTCAGGCAAACAGCAGATATCTTGCATTAAATTTATCATGTGTTTTTACAAGGAAGACTAGTTTGTCTGATGTCTGGTGAGAAATTTTTTCCAATTTAATTTTTTAAGTTCCACTGGATTTATTTGTAAAAGATGTGATAGCTCAGGGAAAGGTGGTTATTTTTCACTCTCTTCACTCTTCATGCATTTGTCTCATTAACTAATGGCTTCCCTTTAAAGGGGGGATTCCCAATTTTTCCCAGATGCAAGGGAACGATTTGAAGAACCACCTATGGTTCTGTTGTTTATGCTGTGGTATTACCTTCCCCATCTGCAAGCAGGATATTACATTGTTGGGCTGGGAGAAGAAAAGATCTGTGGATAAGTATAGCCAAGCTTCAAGCTCAGAGAGCTGTCTGCATCGGATATATGAGATATATGAGACAGCAGATGCATGGGAGGTTGAAAAAGCCATTTCCAGCAGGAGTGCAATGGGTCTCAGTTAAGGGAATGAGAGCACTCATAGGTGGGATATCTCCTTTACATCAATCTCAAAGTTTTGGTTTAGTGTAAGAAATGATGGGGGTACTCCACAGAGAATGAAATCATATTTAGTTTCACAAAGCAGTTAGGTGACTGCTGGTTGTATTTTTCTTTATTTGCTTTGTGTGCATTTATATACAGTTGATTATACTTGCTCTTTCTGTCATGCTGGGTTTGCTACCTCAGTAGATGTTGTCTGCCTGAGCCCCTCTCTATGTGTGATAGTGATTAGTCTCAGCTCTTCAATACACTGTTAAATCTGTAATGGCAACTGACCATGTTAATTTCCTAACACAATGTAAGGTTTGCAAGAATGAGCTTGAAAATATTTCAGGAATTGTTTTTTGGTGGGTTTTTTTGTTTGTTTGTTTGTTTTGGTGTTTTGTTTTGTTTTGTTTTGTTTTTTCAGTTAAAGCAAGGACTTATAGCCATTTAGTACTAATATTTTCATGTAGATGTGCTTATAGGTGGCCCTGTAAACATAAATGCTCTTGGTGGGAGAAACCCTTAAGGCCTTAGGAAAAGAGTAGTGCTTTCTGCACATAGTGGTCTACTATATAACCATTTCTTTGAAGGACAGAAACATATGCCTCTGTGTTTATAAAATGAATTGAAAACGGGGAAGGAAATTTTCCTGTTGATTTCAGCTAGCTAATTGTAATGTACATTTATATTGCCACTGGATAAATTCAGAACCGAAAGATATTACTGGTGTATAATTTGAAAACACAGGGCTTACATAACTTCATGACTTAATATAGTTATTGCAACAACTAATCTTGTTGTCAGGCAGAGTAATACCTATTTAATTTTTATCTTTCTGTCATATTGTCCCCTTAAATTCCAATGGGAATAATAAATAACACGTGAAAAGTCACCAGAAGAAGACAGCTTTTAACCTCAGAAAGTCAGACTGCACTGATGTTTCAATCACTTCAGTAGAAACAGATGAAAATATTTTATAAAATAGGCACGGAAAGAGACATAGAAATGTCCAATATAAGCATAAAGAAATTCTTTGTGAAAAAAGCAGAAAGTCTTTTTTTTTGAATGCCCATCATATTGTACATATTTACTGACCATTATTATCATGATGTTTCATTCCTGTATAGGAGATTGTCAACTTCAACTGTCGGAAGCTGGTTGCTACAATGCCTCTTTTTGCTAATGCAGACCCAAACTTTGTGACTGCCATGCTAAGCAAACTGCGATTTGAGGTGTTCCAGCCTGGAGATTATATTATCCGAGAAGGGGCTGTGGGTAAAAAGATGTATTTCATTCAACATGGTGTTGCTGGTGTCATCACCAAATCCAACAAGGAGCTGAAGCTGACAGATGGCTCTTACTTTGGAGGTGAGTAGGCAAAAATGAATGATAACACTGGAGTGAATGCACTAGAACAAAACATGTTCAGATAACAGACAAAAAGAAACTTCAGAATAAGTCTACTAAGCGTCTTTTGCCTAGATAATTCAGACTGCATTAAAAGGTATGCAAAATATTTCTGAATAAGTCATGCAGATTCTGCTTACTGTTGTGAGGACAGTATTAAAGATGCAGGATGACCTTCCAGAATTTTGAAGTTATTTTATTAAGAGCACTGTTATTTAACAGACAATATTTAAATAAAAATATAATAATTTACATGCTAATTTTATAGCTTTTAAAGGTAAAATTGACAGGATTAATATTTGAAAAAGAGTATTTTTTTACTGATAAATTTAAATGCAAGAGTCATGTTAAGATTTGCAAAATTAGGCAATTGATAAAAGAGCAATTTTACATGGGATATTTTTGTAATTCACAAATATTTCAAGTTGTTATTAGTGCTTTTTCACTGAATTTTAGCACACAGCAACGTTTATTCTTCTGGCATATAATATGAGAAATTGGACTCATTATCTGACTAGGTAGGTCTCTAACAGATGTATATTAATAAAAACAAGGCATGGGTTTTAATCCTAATTCAATTAACCTGAAAATCCTAATGAAAATAGCTTTTTTTTTAGATGAAGGGATCTGAATGTTTATATTTGGATGGAAGCAATTTCTTTTTTTATACCTAATAATTCACCGATATAAAAAAAGTTGTTCCTTGTGAGTGCAGATTGTCTTTTGGTGATGGTATAGGCATCTGCTTCCATAGGCAGCAACAAGGCTGGTTTTCAGAAGCTGATTGAACATTTGTGTTACCACTGCTGCCCATGAAGTTGGTCATTTTATCAATTTTCTGTTGAATTCCATGAATCACCCCAGAAATGAGCCAAAAACCTTTCAGAAAATCTTCAATTGAAAGCCTAATCAGTGCCATTTAGCTGGTATACAGAGGGGGGAAGCTTAGGAAAGTGAATTGCACTTAGTGTTTGAATTGGGCTATAGAGTTATTTAACTAATCCCATTTTAGAATAATACCCTAAAGCAACTCCTACTGATCTGGCCACAGACCTTGTCACTCCGCAGTAGCCTCTGCAAGGTGATTTGTATCACCAGTATTTGTAGAAGCACTTTGGTAAAAGAGGTCTTGTGCTTATCCCAGAGGATTAAAGTATAGATTCTGAAGACAGGAGATTAAGCAGAAAGAAAAGGTAAATGCTGAGGATGAAGAACCAGAGCAACCTTGGTCTGGTAACCTCTACGCTTAGCAGTGCCCTAGTTTATGAAAATGAGTTTGCAAGAGCCTGCGTGCTGAATTTGGCCATAATACTCCTCTGAACCAGAGAGGATCAGAGGAGATTGCACATGAAAGTATTTTACATAACTCTCAGCCTGTTGTTGCAGTGCAAACAACTATTTAGCTCATCCTGTTCATCCACTACCCTTCTTAATAGGAATGCAGGCAAAAAAATAAGCTCCTTGCAATATTCAGACACCACAAGAACTTACTACACTGCATACCAAAGCACTTTTGCCCATCTAAATTGCAGCTGGGATGAGACAGGTGTTGCAAAAATGGGCGCAAATGCATCCAAAGCCTAACAGCTGCTGGTGCAAATGGATGGTAATAGCTGCTGCTGTAGCCTGGAGAGGCGAGGAGAGTCAAGTTGAGGTGAGGAAAGGAAAGAAAGGGCAAGTGCACAGGGAGAGAGGACCTGAGAAAGGAAGTACCCTAAGATCCAAAGTGGTGTGGTTCAGATCTTTTGTAACAGAACACCATACAGTGCTGTGAATTTCCAGAAGTGCATTTCAAACTCTGGAGAACAAAGACCTATTTGGCTCAGAGTTGTGGAAGTGTTCAAGGCCAAGTTCAGCTGGGTCCTGAGCAATCTGATCTAGTGAATGGCATCCCATCCCATGGCAGGGCGGTTGCAATGAGATGATCTTTAAGGTCCCTTCCAACCTAAACCATTCTAAGATTTGATAATTCTATGACCAGAGCTGAAAAGACAGGACACAAGCTGCTCATCAGATATCTGTGAATTGAAAAGGTTTGGATTGTGAAAAACAAAAGATAAAAAATAACTCTAACATTCTCATCTCTCTGGAGAACACACTCTTTCCCTGAAATGTGTATCAGAATCTGAGTAAAGCTTCCTGACCAAAGCAGACACAGGAAACATTGCACAGTGGAAGAGCAAACCTGCATTCAAATCCTAAGATCAATAGCCCCTTTTTTGCCTAATGGAGACATGAAAAATCTGAGTCTGTGGTGCTGTTTAAGAAGATACAACTTATAACAACCGATCTATATAGCTCCCAGATCTGACACAATAAATCAACATCAACATTTGTGCTCCCAGAAGCAAGTAAAGGGCACATAGGTAAGAGGGATGCACCATGCCTGAATAGATCCTTTTTAAAATTTTTAAATGTCTTATGATTTGAAATTTCATTGCCCCAGCTCCAAAATGCAAACTTCTGGACGTCGGGTGTACTCCAGAGATGAGTTACCTGGGGGTCTTGGCTTTGGGAGATTTGGGAGTCCCTGGAGAGTCAGGCTCCCCTCCAGAACACATGGAGGGTTTCACCAGCATCCTGCCTTGGATTTGGAAAACATTTGTCAAACTTTTAATATATAAAATGTTTGGATATTAATAACATTGTATCAGCTAAAAAGTTAGGTAAAAAAACTTACTAGTAGAAAAACAACCCTCAAGTTATGGGAGAAATGGAGATTAGTGTGAAAGCCAACATTTAAGAAGAACAAAAGCAGTGTCACCAGTACTTGAATGGAGACTGTTGGGAGAGCAAAAGCCTGGAAAACCAAAAGTTGCAGTAAAAAAGAGAGGAATATGTGGAGGTTTGAAGACTGAGATGCTGCTGAACATTTAAATTCTCTTGCCTGATCTTTGTTTTTAGCTAAAAAAGATCTGTACAGATCTGATCTGATAGGAAACTAGATAAACCCAACAACTGATTGGTAATTCTTCTCAAAAAATAACATGCCTGAATAACCACCAGTGGAATAGACTGATCAGACTACACCTCGGCTGTGTGTTTTCTGTTGATTTTTGAAGGACGTGCAGCGTGATGACTTTAGAGAGAGCCCTCCTGGGTTTGATCACCATCTGCCTGTTTCATTATCTGTATTCGCTGATTTCTCCTTTTGGGACAGAAGGAGTTAAGTAGAAGACTAACCACAGAGATCTTGTGGTTTGTTCATTGATATTCCTGTGGGAAGAGTATTCTGTCCCTTAACCTTCATGTGTGTTCATAAATCTAATCTTCTTGAACTTTGTGTGTAGGAGCATTACTTAGCCCAGCATTGTGTAGGATGCTAATTTTCATCCTAAAAAGATTTTTTTCAGACTGCTGATCAAAGGACTTTATCATCCTACCTATCTATTCCAAGTGCTAGTAGGAATTTTAAAGTAATTTCTTGTACTATCAATTTTCCTAGGTCATATTCCCCCTACCCTCCCCCCAACTCTCCCTTTGATGGAATACATAAAATTCCATCAATGGAACGAATTTGTGAGAAATGCTGACCAGTCTACATTCCATCAGATCTGCAGTCAACATATCAAAAAACAATATTCCCTCAATTATTAGAAGATATATTCCGAAAAAAAAGTTTGATTTGAGGTTGTCTATGTTCTTTCAAACTTTTCAGTAATGATCACAGAGAAAATATTTTAAAGAGAGTGCTATAAACTATGTCTTGAAAAGGCATGGAGCAGTGGAAGAATTGTTTCAATCTCTCTGGTCAATCCATTTTCAGCTTCCCCTTTCAGCATAGCATAGATGCATCTTTTCTCTTTACAAATACATAAGAAACTTCTACCACTGACACAGTTTTCATATTAAGGTAAAAAAGGTTGCCCTCAGTGGAAATTTTCATAGAATGACAGAAACAGAGAATGGCTTGGGTTGAAAGGGACCTTTAAGATCATCTAGTTCCTCTCCTCTTGTCATGGTTAGGGACACATTTCACTATTCCAGGTTGCTCAGAGCCCCATCCAACCTGACCTTAAACACTTCCAGAGATGAGGTATCCACAGCCTCTCTGAGCAACCTATTCCAGTGCCTCACCACTCTCATAGTGAAGAATTTCTCCCTAACATTTGATCTAAACCTACTATCTTTTAGTTTGAAGCCATTCCCCCTTGTTCCGTCACTACATGCCCTGTAAAAAGTATTCCATCTTTTTTGTAGGCTCCCTTCAGGTCATAGAACACCTCAATTACATCACCCATAATCCTATTACAGGCTGAACAAACTCTCTCAGCTTTTTCTCATAGGAGAGGTTCTCCAGCCCTCCAGTCATCCAGACTTGCTCCAAAAGGTCAGTGTCCTTCCTGTGCTGGAGACCCCAGTGCTGGATGCAGAGCTCCAGCTGCAGAGCAGAGCAGAGGGGCAGAATCACCTCCTCGACTTGCTGCCCACACTGCTTTGGATGCAGCCCAGGATATAATTGGCTTTCTGAGCTGTGAGCACACATTGCTCATCATGGCAATGAACTGTAGCCTCTCATCAATCAGCAACCCCAAATCCTTCTCTCCTGCTGCTCTTGATCTGTTCACATCCCAGCCTGTGTTAATACCAGAGTTTGCCATGACCCAGGTGCAGCACCTTGTACTTGGTCTTGTTAAACCTCATGAGATTTCAGGTCCCTCTGGATGGCATCCTCTCCTTCAGGTTTGTCAACACCACCACTCAGCATTGTATCATATGAAAATTTGCTGAGGGTGCACTCAATCCCTTCATCTGTATCATTAATGAAGACAGGAAACAACACTTGTCCTATTACAGACCCCTGAGGGACACCACCTGTCACTGATGTCCGTTGGGACTCTGGGCCACTGGCCACTGCCTTCTGGATGCGACTTTCCAACTAATTCCTTATCCAAGTAATTATGACCTTCTCCTTCTAGCTGCCTCTGTAGGCACGTGTAGTAACTTAGAATGAAGAAGATCAGTAGAGAATGAATGGATGATCTGGACTATATTCACACATAGGCCAGAATCGTAGTGTGAGGAGCAAGATAGATGTCAATAGGGTAGGAGTCAGGTTGTGAGTGGTGCAAAGAAATAAGAGATTGAGGAGTTGACAATGCAGGGGGACATTGTGGGCATGAGATTGATGGGAAAGGGAAGAATATGCAGGGGGCAAGCACATATCTAAACAACTTTCAGAAGCTGGAAAAGAGTGGGAAGGTGCTTACAGCTATCCCTTTTGATCAACAAGTAGGAAAACCTGACTGCACAATGTGTTTGCAGCTAAATTGAGTTGCAATAAGAGTGCAACTCTCATTGAGAGTTGAACACTTGAATTCAACACTTCAATTTAGCCTTCCTGGGATGAAGAATAAGAATCAGGAAGCAGGTCAAAAATGTAAGCAACTGTATTTTGAGGACGTTGTGATGGCTAAGTTGTTCAAATTTTTTGTTATCTTGTCCATGGTCCTGAGTATCTACAGTTTACAATACTGAAAATGCAGAGTCTTTTTAAGTACACAGCAGTGGATAATGAGAGCTCCCCCCTTTTTTCTTTTCTGTCTCAGTGTGTATTTTGTGTTTCTCTTTAATGCCTTGATAGTTCAGTCCCATTAATGGTATAATCCCAGTAGTAAGTGGTAGGGAGGAAATTGTTAGGTTTCAATCCAACTGAACCGTCTCCTCTCAGTACCAGGTGATTGGATTAGAAATTACTCTTCTTGTGACAAAAGAAATTACTGAACAGATTGTGTATTAATTCTTTGCTAGACATATAAAATTGGTAAAATGCAAAGATTTTGATGTTTTTCAAGATGAAGCACAAGAATATGAATCTTTTGCTTATAGAGATTAGTTCATCATTTACTGGGGCTTTACAGAGCAGAGTTATTAATGTATCTAATAAGCCTAATACAAATCTAATTTACCTTATACAAATATATATTGATAGAAACTGATGTAATACCACTAATGTGAGACAATTCTGATTTTTACTGTGGTAAATTATTTCAAAATTACTCCAGCCATAATAATATTATATAAGTTGGTAATTCAAAGTCTCTCAATTAATCACAACAAACATGCAGGAGTGTAATAAATTAAAGAGAAGTTTGCTTTAATAAAATAAATCCTTTCTAACAATTTCATTCTTCTTACTCAGTTGGCTCAATGTGTGGCTCTTAGGGCTCCTTCAGTTATCCCAGTAAGATCAGGCCCTGCAATTTCTCCTTCCCTTTTACTCCCTGATGCCTTGTGACCCTCCACTTCTGTGCATACCCCTCACCCCAGACCTAGTCTGCTGGTGTTCCCACGTACTCTGCTACAGACAGCAGTCTCCTGCTTGGGGAACAAAGGAGAAAAGCAGCTTTTGCCACTTGATAACTCCCCTGAGATTGTTTACTCCTGCAAACATAAAAGTTACAGCTGTCCCAAAATTAGGGCAGAGGACTTTGATGAGTGGGTGTGGTTTCAGGAGGTCTTGTTCCCCTCCAATGCCAGCCCTGTGGAGTCAGAGGAAACAGTATGGGCACGCAGTCCTGATTCAGCTAAGTACGTCCTGAGCTGCCTTTATGCTGAACTGCTGTGATGGACTGGGCCTGACATGCCTACAGAGGCAAAAAGAAAGGAATAAATCCAGCACTACCCAACCAGTAAGGCTCAGCACAGCTTACCCAAAGGAGGGTTTCTGGGAACACATTCAGGACTCTGCTGTTATTTCATTTGCTTTCTCACTGTTGGACGAGGGACTGAGTGTTCACTGTGGTCCCATCCTGCTCTTTCTGTAGTCACTGGCAGAATTCCTCTCAACCACCAAGGACACAAGATAAGACTTGTTTCCTTGCTATCTTTTCTGTTCCCCATCTGTTTTCACACCTGTGTTTACATAGGCTTTCCCTCATTCAGTATCCAAGATGTATGTTCCAGGAAATTTAACTCCTTTTTTCCTGTTTATAACAGATACTGTATGAGAGCAAGACATGCTGATATTGCTAGGGAAATCCAAACCGAGTGAGTAAGAAGTATAGGTATATTTTTATTACTTAGGTCCCCATGGAGATTTCATTGTACCAGTAGTTGAGGGAATTTCCTAATTCCAGTAGGTGAGTGTGCAATAATTCATGCTGCTGAATTTGTGATGTATCCATTGCAGATCCCTCTATCCATTGTTTTTTACCCCATTGAAAATCCCACTGGTATCAGTAGAAAAATCAGTTTTTAGACTAACTAAAACTCATATTGCTTAAAAACATTTGTTTTCTAGCAACTTCCAAGTATGTTGAACATGAAGAAATGCATGTGATTTTTTTAAAAAAACCTTTTTATGATATATATATATGATAGTTACTGTGTAGATATGAAAATGTTTTGGCCTATCTCTTGCATTGCAATAAGACACAAAGACATGTTTTATTTTACTTATTCAAATTGTGTTTCATGTCATTAATCATCTAGCAAATTTATACAGAAATCAGATTCTCATTACTGTCTTCCCAGACAATGTCCCAGAGACATATTACAGCATCTTTTCCTTTTTGCTTTGTTTTTTATAACACGTAGTTCATGGAAGATTTTCAATTTTAAATGTTTTATTTTGCTTAAATTATTTAATTTCTTTTTAACATCTAGCCTTCTGCACTTGAAATTCTAATAAACCGTATCTTGCATTTGCTTCAGCTTGTACAAGGCCAATTAGACAGAAGTTCTTTGACCTACCTATTATTTATGGAGCTTTTCCCCCTTTCGGAACAGTAACTGTCAGTGTATTTTAGACCAGTGCAGTGGAAAATAATACCATGGGAAATGTTGAGTCACTTTAGATTATATTTTGCCACTTATTTTTTTCTGGGTACACTCTAAGTGCTTCCTCTTGATAGAATACTTTATCGGATTTGCATTAGAATGCTGATTATAAATGGGAAAAATTCTGTTGAAGTGCTCTACATATGGATGATTCAATACATAATTTTACATTTTGAAAAAATACTGCATATGCCTCCTTATTCAAGGTAGTAGTGGATAAACTCTCTCAATAGTCATGCTATAATCCAAATAATTAATTATAAGTAGCCTCCCTGAGATATAATTATTCGTATTCTTAATAGCAATGACATAATTAAATGCTTTAAGGGAGCAGGATCTCCAGATCTCCATACCAACTCATTTGTAAAACACTTTTCAGGTGAACAGCATAGAACATTTTCCTAAAAGTATTATTTACAAGAGGGTGTCAAAATTAATGTCTTTTGGCACATTTGACTAGTCTGCCATTTTGAGGATACAATTTCTCATGATATTGCCTAATTTCTTGTTTTCCATTGTGTTGTTCTTTGGACACCATGTTTTATACAGAAAACACTACTCAGTCAGAAGGACTTCTTGCTATTCAAACACAATATTATTTTTAAAATTCCAAGAGACTTTTTAATAAGATAGAATGAAAATAGCTTACGCTGTTGTGCTAAAAGGTAGAAGTAAGTTTGGGTTTAGGAGTTTTATTAGTTAGCAAAAGTAAATATAAATTTAACAGTATTCAAAATAATAACAAAAGTAATATGTCTTGCATATTCTAATTCTGCAAATTAATGAACAATATAAATTTTTAGATTAGACTTTATACATAAAATAACTAGACACAAGTAAAAGACCTCATAGTATAGCTTGAAAATCTGAGGTGGACAACACAGATAAACCAGAAGAAGATTTCGCAAGTACCTTCAGTTTCACACATTAGAATTTTAACTAAATATTTGAGTTTAGGTTAAATATTTAATCTAAATATTTAATTCAGAACTGACAGTCTCTGATAATTTTTTTTACTAAATGGGGGGAAAAAGAAGTGCAATATTTTTATAGTCCACTTAAATTCATGTTGAATAGTTTAATTTGTAACTCTTGTTGTTTGCCAAACTTGAGATGACAAGAGAATACAGAACTAAGAAACTAAGTGCCTTTTTTCCGGTAGGGAATAAGCATCCATCTGAACAAAAGCAGGAGTAAATGAATCACACAAAATCATTTTTGGCCTTAGACACAGTCATTATAAAAAGTAAATATGTACATAGGCACATTGTCTAGGTTTAATTATTGTATTTTAAAAGAAAATAAAATTAATATCAGTCAAATTATGAGATTTTACAAGGTAATAAATAGACTATCTTAGTCTCTCTTTGTAGAAAGAACACTTCATTAAACAGAAGAAAAACATATGGATGCTATGTTATAAATAGCATTGAAGATAAAATATGCACTTGCATTTCCATTTTATAAAACTATCCTAAGCTTCTGTTCTATCAAACAGAGCTTTCTCAGCAGAATTTGAGTTACCACTAGAAAATTATAAGAAATTATAATAAGACTATACATGGCAGTCAGTGCCAGGATCTAGTTGACATGGTTGGTGGTGTGCAGTCAAAGGTTGGACTCTATGATCCCAGAAGTCTTTTCCAACCTAATCGATTCTGTGATTCTGTTACTGGCTCTAGTCATGAAAACTTGGCCACAGCTATTTTCAGTACTTTCATGAATCAAAAAGCAAAGACAGGTCAGGATGGAAAATAAAATGTCTCTGGTGAGATAACTTGCCACATTTTTTAAAGGCTGCTGTATTCTGGCCATGTCTATTTATCCACCTTTCTTTATTCTGAAAAGAATTCAGCTATATTGTCAATAAGTATATTACATTGAAATATGTTTAATAGAACATGAAATGGAACAGAAACAGGACTTAAAACATACAGTTATATATCAGTCTTGTCAAAACATACAACAACCATTAGAAAATGACTGACAAGTCAATGACCTGTTCCATCCAAATGCCTTGAAATGTAATATATGCTCAAAATGTCTTTTTCCACATCAACATTTATTTATATCACAGTACATAATACTTTAAGAGCTCCGGTAAGTTTTTTTTTTCAATGAACTTCTCATGAAAATATTAAGGGACCTGGTCTGAGTGTCTCCAAGCATCTACATTAGTTGCAAGTTATCACACTGCTTTTGTCAGAATGGCTACAAAATAATGTATTAAGATTTATTCAAGGAAACAGACTGATTAAAAGCAAGTTGCTTCAAGAAACAGGCTTCTCCTAGGTAAGTGCCATAAAAGCTAGGAGCTAGGATCTAGGCAAAGAAAGGAGCATACACTCAGGCTTGTTGGCAAACCCTAAATAAATATGAAATGTTTTTTCAAATAAGTACTTCTATGTAAATTCTATCAAATTTGGAGTCAATGAAAGGTAGGCAATTCTTTTCAGATTAATTATTTTTCCTCAAGGAAATTTTTGCTATTTCCTTTGCTATTTTTATATTAAATAAAATATGATAAAGAATGAACATATTGAGAGTCCACATCTCAGGCTCTTCAGAGGCAGAAATTTCAAATTACTACAAACAACTAACCTATGAGGGGTTTTTTGTTTGTTTGTGTTTTTTTGGCTTTTTTTGGTTTGGGTTTTTTTAATAGGATGAGTATTAAGGGCAATGGCAACCAATCAGTCATGTACCCAGGCCTCCTATATGAACATTCTCTCGAACTGATGAACCCAGATATCTGAAAGCAACTTTACAATTACTGCTGTCACTTTTTAAATGAAAAGGTCATGCAGGCAATATCTCCTAATTCGAACTGTCTTGTCTCAAGTTCATATTTAGTGTAAATAACATGGCATTTTTACATAGCTTTCTTTTGGACAGTCCAGATCACAAATCTGACTGTAAAAGGCAGGAATTATCTCTATTTTCCTTCCTCCTTAAGATCTCTCTTTTGCTGCAGAAATGTTCCTGTTGAGCAGTGACTATATTGTAGGGTTCCTTAAATGCAGAACTGAAGTTTTTAGAACACAGATTACTGAAACTCATTTAGTTGGCACCAACTACATTCTAACTAATTGTAAGATGTGGTGGTAGTTATTTTAGTAACTATAACAAAAAGCAGCATATCCCCAAGTTTACTATTCTATGTACTAGTAATAATATATTGAAAGATGAAAAGAACACATTAAAAAGTTCTGAAAAAATATAGATAAATGCATTTAATGTTTTCCAGAGTTTAATAAAGAAAAAAGAAATAGAAATGCAGAAGTGTATGTTAAAGTAATGTGTTATCATTTGAAACAGCTTCTCCCCGTTTTCTGGATTGGAGACGCTTAAGTTAACATGGAACTGGGAAATCACTCCATTCCTGAAAGAATGGGGTACTTAGAAGCTTACTGGGTTTTTTCTAATTGCTTGAATTTTTTATAGTCCTTTCCTAAAGAAAAAAAGCATTACTCACATTACGTGTTGGAAAGCTGAGTGCCCCATGCTGAAGGTCCCTTCCTGTGACTGGCACACAGAGAAAGTGCCCATTAACTCATCTCTGCTCAGTGGACAACTTCAACAGCTTGAAGGAAGCAAAGAACTATTGATCTTTGTTACATGCCAAGTAGTTGCTGTTATGACGAGTTATGTTAGAAAATAAGAATAAACGAAACCTGGTAGTTCTGGGAAGCCTACTCTGAAGATTTACAAGATGGATGGATGGAAAGAACATTTGTACATTTAAGTTTTGTATATGATAGTTCAGTAACTCATTGCTTTCTATAAAATAAAAAAATATTCTAACTCACTGTCCTGTTCTCAGAAAACATTTCCAAGTCTACTAGACTGACTGACCCAATCCTTTGAATTGCTTTAATTTTCCATCTTTCTGCTGCTGCTCAAAGTAACCAGATGGTCTGAATAGCTTCTTGCCCATTTGCACAGCAACGTGTATGCCTACTACATGATGAAACAAGTTTCCTGCTGAGGAACTGAAGCAGCAGTCAGCTGTCCTCAGCTGGAAGGACACCTCATTAGATCCTGTAATGTTAAATCTGACAGATGATGGGAAACCTGTTACAGCTTTGAAACGGGACAGAAATGCATAGAAACTGCTAATTATTTTTACTTGCTTTTAATAGGGAGAGTGCTATATAGTGAGAATACTATAGACTTCATTTATTCATTACTACAAAAAATTATTTCTGCACCTAGTAAAGTGAACTTGTGCTTTAGTTCTGGTGTTTGTGTCCTTGCAAGACAAAGCTGTGCATACAGTAATTCATTGTATTAATTTTCTACATTAACTATTTACCATCCTAAGCTAAGAAATATGTTCCATGGAGCCAGGACTTGTTTGATGTTCTTCAATGACCATGCTAACTACTGCACTCATATCTCTTTCCTTTATCAACTAGTTTATCTGTTAGTGGACAAATTTTGTCTGCAAAGCAACATTATACTGATATTTGAATTTTTGAAAATTTTAATCTCTAGTCAAGTGTTAATGTGACATATGAAGTTGAGTAATTACATCTGGAGTATAATTTACATGTAAAATGAGCTGATGGTGACTGCAAAACTGTACACTTTCAGATACACTGCACTGCTTCTCAGAGTAAAAAAGTATTTTTCCTAGGTCAATGTAAAGTGGACACGAGAAATTATTGCTAGGGTGGCCAGTCAATATATTCCCGTCCAGTAAAGACTAAGGAACATCATATATACGCAACATCATACAGGGTGCTAGTGATTAACCTCTTCCACATTCCCAGCAGTTATTTTCTTGAAGAAAAAAGTGTTCAGGAATCACATAGCAACAGGGAAGGGGAAAAATTATCACCTACAGTGGCGTATCAATACAGTCCACAAGAAAGAACAATGAACCTGGTCTCAGTTGGAACCAAAACTGTGGCCCTTATGAAGCTTAATTCTTTAAAATTCATCCTGTGTGTTGTGACATTCACCTTAACTCATTTAGACTTTCCTGAAGTCAGTCTTCTTCAGTGCTGTCTTTCAGGAATGTAGAATTTCCTATCCAGAGTGTTCTGTCACATTAATGCAATAATAAAATACAACCCATGTATTCCCTGTTTTATATGGATATGGGCAAGCTTCTTCAGAAATTCATGGTGTTTCAAAAAATCAGCTTGATGCTCTTGCTGAAATACTGCCATAGAACTGTAGAATCACTCTAGATTGAAACAACATGTAAGGTCACTTAGTCCAGCCATTAACCCAAGCACTAACAATTCTACCACTAAACTACATCCCATGTATGTGTGCAACTGATATACTGGTGATCAGATTATTTTAATCATAACCTTCAGAACAAATTAATGTTTTTAGCATCATTTAGTGCTTTCAAATAGCCACTTTTCATTAGGGCAGTGATTGACATTTGTTTTAGAATGTTCTAGGGAACAGTTGTCCAAGAGATTAAATAATTAAGGTAAAACTTGCATTAAGAATTGAATTACAAGTTCCTTGTAGCCTAATACATAATTATTAATTGGAATTAAAGACATTCTTTTGTTTGGAAAGGAAAGATAGAAGTCTTTGACACACTGAAAGTCTCAGCATGAAAGCAAGGCACCATGCCAAATGCAGACGGGAATATTAGTAATATGCTACTGACATTTATATTATTATATTAGAGAACCTTGTTTGTTCAAGCTGTTTGAAAATAGTCTGTGCACTTTGTATGTCATGACACACTCTTTTGTTATTATTGTTTGCATTTCCTAGTCTATTTAAATCAATTAAGCATCAAGGAAAGCATAATTGTTGAGGGCACCATGTGCACTTGATGCTACTAAGACAAATTTTAAATATATCATGGATATTTTTATTACTTTGTTCTTTTCATGAAAAACAAACAGTTTGATTTATTTAAATGAACACAAGTGTTTGATGGGAACACATTTCAATATTTTGTGTTCTTCGTCTCTGATCCAGGTAAAAGAGACTTCATATATTATGTCTTATTAGGCTTGAGAGTCTGTTCCAAACAAATAACTAATAGAGGAACACACACATTTAACAAACACATTAGTCTTATGACCAGAGTACAAATGATGCTATTGGTGCATGTAACAAAGCAATATAGAGGATGTATCACTGAGTATAATACACCTCTAATCAGTCAAGAAACATTGCTGGAAATGCAGTACAGGGGTATTCATCACACGGTATTTTTTCTGTTAGAAGCTGTAGTTCATCAGTTTCTAGGAACTTGGGACATTTGTCATATCTTTTCTAACCCATGCTTTATTGTCTTATCTAACTAGTAGCCTCCATTATGGCTATTAAGAGCCTTCCAAACAGATACTCTTCAATCAGAAGTTGTGAGTTGACAGCATCTGCAGATTATAGTTTTCAGTGACTGTTTTTTCCATTCCCCTTATTTGACAAGAATAATAAAAGATGAAAGAAGTGGAAAAAAACAATTGTATTTGTTGCACCAATATCCATTCATTCCATGGTCCCAGCATCCTGTGATGAAATCTAACATTGTCTCTTATGGTTCTTCCCATCCTTTTTGTTTAAATAATCTAAAATACAGTGGTCAAGATTACTGATGATGAAAACTGTACTTCCTCCATTTTTTTCCTGCACTCTTCAGAATTACTTGGATCCAAAGACAACATTTGTTTTGTTTGGGGCATTTGATGTTTTTTAAACCCAAGTACTTGTATTTGTTGAGAATAGAAGATACCTCCTTATGTCTCTAGTACTGTTTGCAGCAATTTTAATTGAAGAAAGATGAAAATCAAAAGGTGATCATTAGTCACACAGATTTTCCAGATAGTTATCTCTAAATTCAACCATGTATTATAAAACTTCATTCTTTGTGAGATTTGAAGAATATCTTAGGAAATAGAGCAGGCATTCACTGCCTTTAACTGCTCTCTTTGGGCAAAATGTCCTTCTCACTCTTGTAACTAAAATGCAATAGGTTCAGTCTAAGAAGAGGTCAGGATGAACTAGGAGTTTGAAAAGGAAAGAGCTGACCTCTTGTTATACCTGGCTGTCTTTTTACAGCAAGTTGTCATTATTGCATAGACACCAAGTTTTGTGAGGAACTTTAGGTCAAGAATTCTTGCAATACCCAGTAGTCTCTGTAAATTCTCCCCAGAGCTGTTGGGGTTTAAGTACAGTCTGTGCTAGTACTGGTCCCATGTTATTTCTTTTGATTTCTCCACTGCAATTTAAGTATTTTATCCCCTAAGCCTTCAGGGTTAGGTTGGATATGGAATGTGGTACCACATGGTATGTGATACGTGGTAATTCCTCAAGAAGTATGAGACAAAAACCAATCAAGGTTCTAGATTAATAAAGAATTTATTTCTTAAAGACATAAAACAAAAAAACTAAAAGAACTTTGCTGGCACTTCGTAGAACTGAAGTAAAGTCTGAGAAATTATCTATTTTTGTTAGGGAAGAACATTTGTTTTTCCACACTTGAGATAGTTTCATTGAGATTGAACATGTAATGGACACAAAAGCAATGTAGAAAACAGTTTTCTACTTTGTATTTAAATATGAACAAGTATGAACTCATAGCTCTTGACTGCTGGAAATGGTTAGGGAAACTATCTCTCATTCTGCCTGAGCTTAAGAATTCTTTATATTTCTAAGTGCATTCTTATTCCCCAGGTTGAAAAGGTACTCAATGTAAATTAATCTAAATACATCAATATTCTACTCCATGTTTTGCTGTTACATGCCTCAGAGATTGACTTTGGTCTTTATGCAGTAACCTTGTTACTTTGGGTTTTAGAATCAGCAATCATAAGTTTCTTGGGACTGTTTCTTGAGACTTTGCATATAGCTTTGGTTTCAACTGTTCCAGAACAACAAATTTCTTTTGTAGGCACTTGCAGGGAAAAGCTACTAGACTAATCAAATGGATTCCATTTTTTAGCCTAATGAGAAAAAAAGTCCAAAGCCCGAAGTTTGCTCTCCCAAAATACCTAGGACATAAACCCCAAAGAAATAGAAGGCATTTTCATGCTGGAAGTCTTTTTTCTTATAAAAGCTTTTATTCAAATATCATTACATCATGTATTGCATTAGTTTAGTAAATCTAGTGAATTATTAAAGGATTGGTCCTCTATGGCAGCTATAGTATAGTTATAGTATATTTTAATAAAAGTCGATATAATCACTTGGGTTAATTCAGCACTTGGGTTAATCACAGTCAGAAAGCTGTGTTTGACAGCTGATGGATTATTTCTTATAATATTTCTTATATAAGCGTTGTTTTAAAAAGGGCTTGATAAAATCAGCATTCAGACCAAGAAAACCTATAGCTGGGTCTCTTAACGGACATGAGTTAAGCTTGTATAAACTGCCATAGAAAAATTACCACTGAGTACTGATTACTTGTTAGCACTGAGTCAGTGTCTAGCTTTTAAGTTTCACATAGTTCACTAACTTCTTTGTTTCCTCTGTGTGTTGAATTTTTCTCTCCACAGAGATTTGCCTCTTGACCAAGGGCCGTCGAACTGCCAGTGTACGAGCAGACACATACTGTCGCCTGTATTCCCTCTCAGTGGACAACTTCAACGAGGTTCTGGAAGAGTACCCCATGATGAGAAGGGCCTTCGAAACAGTGGCAATTGATAGACTTGACAGGATCGGTATTTATTTTTTTCCATATGCTTAATTCTTAAAGCCCTTCTGCATTTTCTTTTCTTTGAGTTGCATGATAAAATGCCTCTCCTAAAAATGAAAACCCCTGTCATAAGTTTTGTTTGTTATACTGCAGTAAATGTTTTAATGTCTATAAACAACATGTGTGCCAACACAAAATTTTGCAATCTCACTTTTAAATAATAAAAAACACTAAGTTTTAGGAAGTTTTCATACTCCTCTGAGGGTTATTTTTCTTAATTTAATTATCATTAGTATTATTTATTAGTCCTGTAGATTTCTTTTGCTGCCTTCAGCACTTGATAGGATTTTTGCTGTTTCATGAGCTGTAGATGACATCTTCCTAAATAAATTGCTCAGAGATAACATCTATAATGCTGGGAAGAGCTGAAGCCTCTCAGCACTCACAAACCCCTTGTTTGTTGAAGTGAATTAATCCTTTGCAGCAAGGCTCTCATTTTCCTCACAACATGGGCGCTGGTAGCCTTGATGGCTGCACACTGGCATTGCTCAGATCTGCTTGCAATCAGAAAAGCAGGCCAGCAACATCCAAGTTGAAAGGCAGAAAAGTATGGCAGATTATCAAAACAGGGGGTGTGAAGTGCATCCCAGTATTATGGAACTCTCTAATAGGACACAGTAGGCAAAATATATGGTCTTTGGTCAGGAGAATGGCACTCTGATTATCATTATAGACACTGGTTTAAAAAGCAGCTGTGCAAAAAAATAACAACTTCACAATAAAACTCCAGTGTAAGGATTTCTCCATATCACTCTTTCTCAATACAGTTACGCTTTTAGTTTTTTCATAATTAAACCAAAAAGAATTGAAATGGATTGTTGTGCTGCCTGTTCTAAGCTGAAGAGCTGATTTGGAAAAAAAGCATCTTTTCTTTAATATACCAAAAAGAACTGAAATACAGGTATACAGGTTTCTAATTTTAATAGAGGTGTTTTAGTATTCTGCAGATTGTGAGCAGTCCATGCATTAACCTTTTACAATTTGTCTCTCAAGACTCTGTGGAAATGTAGACCAACTCTAAGTAATATGTGCTTGAATAATATTAGCAGTAAAGTCCAGTCCACTCTTGAGAGCAGCAATCTCATCTGAAGCAATCCCATTTTTTTATTAAAAAAAATATATAAAAGGAGCAATTGAGTGCCATTGTGTTCCTGTGCATTTGATGACTCAGACAGAATAGCGTCTAAATCTTGCAGACACTGAAACCCATCAAGCAAACATTAGGACGCAGTGTAATTTCTTGTCAGTTGGTGGTCACTGGTTACTAATGTCTAGTTATTATCTCCCAGGAACGTGCTCGATGGCAGGTATAAGTTATGTAACACCTCAGTGGAAATTTGGTTTTGCAATTAAGAGAGAAGCGCTGAAACACAAAGCTAGCGTGGGGCTCTGCCCCCTGTGCCTCAGAATCACTAACTCTTCTGCCTCTCTGTGAAGGGAAGAAGAACTCGATCCTCCTGCAGAAATTCCAGAAGGACCTCAACACCGGCGTTTTCAACAACCAGGAGAACGAGATCCTGAAGCAGATTGTGAAGCACGACAGGGAGATGGTGCAGACCATCGCCCCCGTGAGCCTGCAGCAGATGCCGGCCCTCAACTCCAGCACCTCGGCCTCGTCGTCGCGCGGCCGGACGCAGTCGCCGCCCGTGTACAGCACCAGCAGCCTTTCCCACGGCAACCTCCACTCCCCTTCGCCCAGCACGCAGACTCCCCAGCAGGCTGCCGTCATCCTCTCGCCCTGTTCCTACACCACGGCCGTCTGCAGCCCGCCGGTACAGAGCCCGCTGGCCGGCCGAACTTTCCAGTACGCCTCGCCCACCGCCTCGCAGCTCTCCCTGATGCAGCAACAACAGCAGCAGCAGCAGCAGCAGCAGCAGCCGCCGCCGCCGCAAGCGTCCCAGCAGCCCCCCGGCGCCGCGCAGAAGAACGAGGTGCACAAGAGCACCCAGGCCCTCCACAACACCAACCTGACGCGGGAGGTGCGGCCGCTCTCGGCCTCGCAGCCCTCGCTGCCCCACGAGATCTCCACGCTGATCGCCAGGCCTCACCCCACCGTGGGAGAGTCCCTCGCCTCTCTCCCGCAGCCCGCCCCGGGCCCCGGCGTGCCCTCGGCCGGCCGCGCCTCCGTCCCGCAGCGGGTCTCGCTCTTCCGACAGATGTCCTCGGGAGCCATCCCCCCGAACCGGGGGGCCGCGCCGCCC
>VYXB01008545.1:63877-87183 GCA_013397135.1 Pachyramphus minor
TATACATATATATGTATACATATATATATTAAAAGAATTTAAAAAAACTTGTTTGAATTCATGTCTTCCTGTCAACCATTAAAGATTAAATTTAACTGTAATATTTTTAATGTGTTGACTTAGAATCAGCCTAAGAGCTGTTCTCTGTCTAGGGGATCTGCTATTTTCATGGGAAAATTGTCAACACAATAACAAACTTCAAACAAGTTTGAAAAAAAAAACTAAAAAAGAAGTATCAGTTTAACTAACACATAACACATAGCACTGACTGAGTGATATTCTGAAACCTTTGTTATTTCATTTATTGCATACACGTGGTTAATTTCTTGTGAAGAATTCAGTTGTTGTTTTGCATTACATTTCATATGTTAGCACCATCCATTGGGATTTAGATTGGAAAAGCATTATATTGCAAACACCTGCAGTCTAAAGGGTGGCACTAGCACTTCTCTGGATATGTTGTAACCTCATGACATGTCAACCCTTCTGTTGTTTAAGAAAATTGGGTGGACTTTGATCTTCACATTGCTAAAGACTTTTACAAAGACTAAATATTGCCATTGTAAATAACTTTTTAGACCCAAGCAAAAATAGCTGCTGTGTGGTGTACCATTGCGAGGTCTTTGTTTAGGAATTTAGGTTCCGCTTTTCACTTCAAAATTTACAGTTTTAAAATTTGTTGAAGCTAAGTGCAACATAACTGTTAAATTGTAATGCAATGGCTTAAAACCTACGGTGTTACTTTTACATGCAATGTTTTATGCAAAATTGTACGCTTGATCCTGCAAACCGCTTGTACTTCACCAATACCATCACTTTTCTTCTTCTTGCCCTCAATAGCATCTGAGAATATTCCATGCATGCTTTGGAAAAAAAAAAAGACAATAAAAATAGGTTTGGTCAGTAGGAAAAGGCTTTATGGTATCTTAGAAAATAATAACCATTCATTGTGTCTACCTTAAAATTCCTATAATGCTGACTTTGAATCTCTGGTTTAAGTCTAGAAGTGAGGTTTTTCATTTAAAGGATTATTTGTAAACCACAGCTTGATTTAGACTTTCAGGTGCTTTCTGTGTCTTCACTGTAGTTTTGTAGTTGACTGTGGTGTTAATTTACAAAAATAAATATAATATAGCATCAAGTCTGTCTGGAAATGCACGATTTGCTCTGTGTATATTGTAATTAAATGGTTAGTATATCCTAAGGCATGTAGTGTCAAACATAGCCCATAGGTATGAGGTTTATTATTTTTATGTCTTCAAAACAGAAAGGAAATGGTGACAGAAAGCAGGGTTAAAGCATACTGTTTTGTGAACATTTTGTTTTGTTTGCTCAAACCTTCACATTATCTTATCCAGAAAAAAAAAATCGTAATCATTTGTGCCTGATTTGTCACATTAAATAGAGATTGAAATTAAATGTGTCATAATTTAACTCATTAAAAATCAGCATTATGGATATGATATAAGCATATAGTCTGTTCCTTAAAACTAGGCTGATTCATGTTAAGGAAGTGAATGCAAAGGAATTCTCTTTCCATTAATGCTGAGTTTAACGATGCATGGAAAAATTAAATAACATCACAAACTACGTAATGCAGTGAATCCAGATGTACTTGAGAGCCAAGTAAATATACTAAAGCTAACAGAGCTTGAGCCCATGCTGCCTGTTATACTATACCTTTTACTAAAGTGATACATCAAATAAAATTTTTAAAAAATATTCCTTTTTTTTTTGCTGACTCACACTCATCAGTAAAATTCGATGTAATTAACCCACTAACATGCTGCTGCCATTAATTTAAGTGACCTGGAGTGGAAATGGGGAAATGATTGTTTAAAAAGTGTCTCAAACATTATGGATACGCTGCAAGACCATTTATTTATCAGTACAATACCCCTTATATTATTTTAATGCTAAAAAATTCTGTCAGTTAACTAAGATCATGTACTGATCTTGAAAACTGTTTAAGGTTTACATTTAATAGGAGAAATGGGGTTAGTAGCAAAATATTTTTATATATATTTTTATTTTATTTTAAGCACTATGAAGAAATATTAATTCACATGGTCTTTCAGTGAAACCATAAATAATTTTTAATGACTTTGTAATAGAGTGGACAATATCTAGGATTTGTATGTTAATTAAAAAAAATGGTACAGGGTATAAAATTATATACGTATATATATATATGTATGTATGAATGTATATATACTTAGATTAAGAAACAAATGACTCACATTCCTGTAATATAAAGGTCCATTGCTAGTTTCAGAAGTGACCTATTTTCTCTGTACATAAGTAAGCCCGTAAGTATGAAATCTCACATCTGTACAAGTTGAAATGTATTAATGAAAAAAGGTTGGATCTTACTGCTGCTGGGAAGACTATAGATTTGGTTCTTACAATAACTGTATGATCAGGGATGAGTTAGATTTTTTCTTTTGTCTTTGCTCAAAGCCATAAATAAATATAAAAGATTATTAATAAATTGAAGAAAATATATAAAAAATAAAACCATGAATATTTTTTGTTCCAGTATCTTTATAACTGAGCAAGTTTTGCTTTACTATGAAAGAAGAATTGTTTGCTTATCTCTTTTCTTTATTCTGAACCCAGAAGTGGTATGCACTAAGTATGGGGAGGTGGAGAAAAAAAACTGCCTTAGTAATTATGTGCACTCTTGAAAGAAGGGGGCTTAGAAATTTGAGTATACTACCTTATTTACTCAACCAATTCCTAAGCTATATTTCCTCTGCAGGTTAGAGAAATTAATTTCCCTACAAAACTCTCATTTAAGCCATTAATATTTACCTGTAATGCTTTTTAAGTACCAATATTTGAAAATTACATTTGTTTTTATGTAAAACATGAAATATCCTGGTAGAAAATCCCAAATACCTGTTAGTATAACTTAAGGAAACTGTATTCTATCATATTTTCACTTTATCTTACTGTGTGTGCCAATCCCACGTGATATACCTCTGAACTTGTGTCTAATAGTTCAGATTTCAGGGGAACATTGATGCAGAAGACATGTTCATTATTTATATTTTAGGACATTGTAAATTAAAAAGCATAGTGTATTCAAAGCAATGGCACATTATGTGTTTTACATTATCTTCAGTAGGATCAATAGAATCCTAAACTGATAAACGGATTTAAGCAAGCGTGAGTAGTTGTATTTTCAATTTGCACCCTAGGGTATATTGTGAATTCATTTCACTAGTATTTAAGTCTGTGGTTTTTTACTTTGCATTACTGAGATCTTGCTTCAGTCCAGTGGTAGTCAATGAAGTGATTTTCAAAAATACCAGCATTGCACTAGAAAAATCCTGTTTAGCAGCAACAGTTTGGTTGTCCTGTCTACATTTGACCACTGCACAAAGTTTACTTTGCTCTTTGGTCCAGTCTCATTATTTCATACGTGTTTGCATGCAGAACCAAAAAAACAAAGGGTTGTTTTTAAGTGATATTTCATGTTCCTGTGTATGGTGTTGACTTGTATCTACACACAAATTTATATATTTTTAAAATCTCTCAATTTCTAGTGTCTATATCTACCTCACTTCCTACCTTACCTTGGACTGGAACCAAAGTAAATTTTATTTTAAATAGCAAACTTTCATGTCTTGATGCATGCCATTAAGAGTTAAGCTTAATATTTCTATTTTCCAAATTTATTCATGAGTTCTCAAACCAATTTCAGTATTTCTATACATTTGCATTCTTTTCTACTCTATGAGTGACAATGTCTAGTGAAGAGAAAACATTTTGTTTTGAAAACAAGATGTTAAATTTTTAAATGAACCTGCAGTTCAACTGCTCTGGGAATATGCAGTGATGTTGGTAATTTCTGCTGTTCGTAAATCCTTTGCTCACACCAAAAAATTGTTACAGAACAGAAAGTGTTTGTTTACAAATACTGAGCTACAAACACTGTCCGAACACTCTAAAAATTGGGTGTACAAATTTATTTATTTAGTAGATTTGGCCTTTCTTCTCCTTCCTTTTTCTTTTTAATCAAGGAAGAGTAAGAGCATTAATATTGCCTAGAGCATGTCCTATGAGAAATACATGCTATAAGTCTTGAATGGATAAATTTTTCACGAACAATCAGTACCTAGTGCTCCTTTGCATACTTAGCACTAGAATGCTAGTGTAAATCACCACCTTGACTGGCCCAGTGGATGCATGAAGATGGTAAAATTTCTGGTCTGTGGTTACCATTTCTCTCCTCCGTGATGACGTGTAATACCTAGGTATGCAATAGGTTAGCAAGAGTGTGGTAGCACTGAATTTTTCAGGTCAAGATATAGTAACATTAGAAAGAGAAAAACAGTGATAGTAGACAAGCAGAGTATCCAACTAAATAAATTGATTTTAAATCTACCTGTGTATCTTCCATACACATTTTTAAATACTGCTATCAATTCCATTACATGGTTTAAGATGTATTCCAGGTCAGGTGATCCTTGGCCTATGAACTGATGGACTCAAGCACACATTTGAACTGAACCTAAACTTTTTCTCGTCCTTGAAACTGTTCCTGTTGTGTGATGTTATTTCACCTGCTTGCAAAAGATACTGTATTTTTTATCATTCTCCAGTTCTACACGTCAGATTTGGAGCATGGTTCCCCCTGTGCTCTGCTTTGAAGAGAGCGTGCAGTGCTGAGTTAGTTCTTGCTGAAAGGTCATTGGCAAGTTTAGATCAAGTAGATCTAAAGATCTGCAGCGCAAAAGAGAGGAGGTTGAATACCATATCTTCAATCAGACCAAACTAGCCTGTGTGCTAAAGGGAACCAGGTACTTGAACCATTTGTCTGGAAAGTCAGCAGGCTACTGGGGGGACTCATACTGAACCATGGGTCTCAACAAACCCGAGGTTCAATCTGAAAATTCAATCTCCAATGTCAGCTGCTTCTGGACTCCACAGTTACTGAAGTTTGTATAGACACAGGCCATAGTTCCTATAGCATTAGTGAAGCATCTTGTCTGTCCTCTATTTAATGCCTACTCCACTCTTTATAGGTTCCATATTGCACTTGACATCATAAAATCTGAGATGTTCTCTGGGTGGTTACATTGAGTATGACCACTACTTATACATCTACTTACACACCTTTTTTTTCAGAAAGCAAAATATGTGCAGTCTATGTTCAGTTTTGTTGTTGCAGTGTCGATTAAAAGGTCTGGTTTTGAAGTAAGAAAAGTTCCTGTGGATCAGAGAACAATCACTGCAGATCTCAGATCTTCTAGGCCAGGCTTTTCTTGAATTGGATTTTTTATTTCTCTGCACAGTCAACATTAATAACGGGTTTGCTGTGCTTGTTGCACTAGAGGTGTAGTCTGCATTTTTGAGGAGATGCCTGCAGTGTTTTATAGCAATTAGTTTTTTCTAAGTGCTGGGAGATGTACATCCAATTATTTTGGTTCCTCTAGTCCAGCCAAGAGGCAGTGAGAGGAATAACTGATGCCAGGTCATTGCCCACTACAGCAGGAAATCTAAGTAAAAGAGACAAACGCCAGCAAGATTAGAGGTCTTGTTACAAAGAACCAGAAGTATTCCTAAATATGACCTGGACTGATCAATTCATATCGGAACCCTTTATGAGAAAGTAGATTATCTTGTAATTGCAAACTTTGCTTTTTTAAAATCTGCCAGTCAAGACCCTTTTTGTCTGTGATTTGTCTTCATCCTGTGCTGTTGCCTTGGCATCAGAAACGTGTACCAATATTTGGAGGCAGTGCTGTAACTCAATTGTATTTCAGTTTAGTTGGTTCCTACGTTGATATTCAAGAAAGATTAAGAAATACTAAAACAAAAAAAAAAAAAAAAATGGAAAAAAAAAAAGGAAACATAACAACACCAAAAACCCCCAGCCAACCAAATGATAAAGGAAGTGCATTGTGTGCATTTTACCAGCCGGTATTATGTTAATGCCTTCCTGAAGGAAGGAGTCAAGTAATAGAATGGTTTTGACATCTTCTTTTTTTTCTCCAGTAGCAAGAAGTTGTTCATCAGATCCACCAGACAAATCAGATTACGGATGGAATAGCTCAAGGCTTTTGCTTTTGTTCATGTCTGTTTTGCAAGACAAAAAGATGTGGACAGAATTCAGAACTCCTAGTCAAAATCTTGATTGAACTAATGCATATAGAGAAAAAAAGTTTCTTTATAGAACATGTGCTAATCTTATGTCAACTAGCACATAAAATCAGAAAACAAGCTTTTAGACCATGGAAAAAAATTCATTTGTTCACCACTGCATGTGTGACTTAAAGTGGTATGTGTCCCTAAACACTGTATAATCTACTCTGCGGGTTAGATCAAAAATAACCTCTAAGCCAGAAAGTGAGAAACTGCATCTTTGGGCTTTTAATTTTCTGTTTTGTGTGCACAGGTTTAAATGTCCCAGAATAACAAATCCAATTAAAAAAAATAAAAAAATAAAAAAAAGGACTTCACAAATCCTTAAGGTTTTGATCCTCTATAAATTCTATCTGGCTTTCTGTTTTTTATGAGAGGTGAATTAATCAGAATGGAAGTGTTTCAAATATGACATCTCTCAGATTTGGAGTTTGAGAAGATGAATACTTCATAGCTGTTATTTTTTTGCTCAGGTCTCTGACATTTAAGTGTTCTGTGAAAGTGAAGTCATGTTTTTAACTGGTCTTTTGCCATTGATTTTACAGCTTGCTAAGAAAAAAAAGAATTGGCATTGTTAATAACTGACACAACCTGACATATCTGGGGTAAACTTCCATAGTGTAGGCAGTGTTCTTACAGCAGAGAGCACTGAGCACAGAGCACCATATGTCATGGTCCTGGTTACACTGACTATCTCAAGTCCGTGATTGTCAAAGAGGTCACGTATTGTTTATTGCTGCACTCTTCTGGGTCACTTTTAGCTCTCTTATCCTGTCCCTAATACTCCTGTGCAAGACAGAGATATAACTATCTGGAACATACAGAAATTGTTCTGTCTTCTAGAACAGTTTTTTCATCAGCTATGACAGGTGATAAAATTCATTGCATCAAGTGGAATGATTGTTCTCTGGATTTTTTTTCTTTTTTTTCTCGTGTGTCTGGAGGAGCTTCTCCGTAGTAATGGGAAATACTGATGTCACTGCCTGAGCACAGTGAAAAGAGCAAAAGTGACAATAACAATGAGTAAAAGAAAGGCAAAGAGAATTGCCAGAGGCAGAAAAAAATTATTTCCTTGAAATAAGGCATTTGTGTAGAGATTCCCTGAAGGACATGAAAGGGATAGGGGAGGAAAGATGACAAGATGTCATGTCCTATTTGAGGCTGCCAAGCAGTTCTGTCATGAGGGTAGTGATAAAGCAGGAGGAGCTGGAGAAATCAATCTCTCTTGTTTCTGTCACAAATACAGGACTTGTTTTATGTAATTTGTTTTGTTTATTTTGAGAACTGAAAGTTTATAGACCCGCTTTGCCTGTTGCTCCTTTTGATATCAGAGATGGGCCTGTTAGAAGAAGGGTGTAAGAGGAAAACCGCAAAACTTATGGGTATTCTGGGCCACTTATGGGCATTCTTTATGCCACTGATCCCATACATCTTTGTAGCCCCTTTTGTATATTGAAAAATGCTGTAGTAATTTTATTATTTTCTTGTTACAATAGCATTGCACTCTGTGTCTAACAGTTACTTTTACAAATATTGGAAAATGTGCACAAGATTTGTCAACATTGCTAATTAAGCTTCAAAATAGGCTGAAACAATTTTACTGTGAGTCAGTCCAAATAACTTAGATGGAAACCACAGAAAATTTACTGAATGGGGCTTGGTGGAGGCTGGGACAGAGCATAACTAGGATATAAGATTTCCACTGATGTTTCTTCCAAAGATTTATTCTAACTCAGATCCTGCACATCCTCTATCTTCCTTATTTACTGTGGCTTATCTCCCATTTCTCTTTTTGCACATCCTGTAAGTCATTTGTTGGCTTCTGGGAGTGAAGCCAGAATGTCACTGTACTGGTGGTGAAAGTCAACAAATCATGACAGTACCCCACAAAACTATGATAAATCTGTCTTTGGCATCCAGAGACTATAATTGGGTAAGGTTACTTGTTTGCTTCATGATATGTCCTGCAAATATTAGGGTTAAAGAGAGGCATGCTTTATTTTGAAATCCACCTAGAAGAAAATCCGGAACATGATTGAATTATATCTATTTATACATTAAGTTTTAACATTACAGTTGTGGAAAAGCAAGTTAATTGTAGATAATAACAGTAAGTCTAGAATAAATATGCTGCCCAGTGACTACACTTACCACCCTACGACAAGTGAGTTTTGGGAGGAAAAGAAATGTAATGCATTTAACCATTAACATCTAATAACAATCATGCAAATTGCATTTTGTGATGGAGCATCTTATCTCAATAGTCATCATATAAACTTGTTGAAAGTATATTGGTACTAGCACCTTGAAGATAATGCCCTTACAACAAAATGATGCAAAGCTTTTCAGTAATGCATATATAAATACAATTATAAAGGCTATAACAAAACTGTTATCTACATATGTCTACATCTCTTGCAGGGGCTTTTATGCAGCCACCAGTGCAGCCCAGCGTTCTATGCCTTGCATCTAAAGAAAACACACTGGACATTAAGTTGTTTAGAGCCATCTGTAGTCTGCAGCCATTGCTAAGTGCATGCAATACCATCAGTAACCGGTGGGACAGTTTTTCAGCCAGCAGAAGAATGCTGGAAATCAGAAGTATTGGTTTTGAACTTTAGGTGCAGGGAAATGATTTAGCTGAAAGTATTTCTTAATCTTAAACTGTTAAATAATAATTAATATAATATTTCAGACATTGTATTTTAGATTTTTTCAGCAAGTAGAACCCTCATTTAAATCATATATTAAGATTTTACCATATATTAAGATTAAAGTAACATCAGTAGGCATAAGTTTTGATTATTAAATTAATTTCTTATATTTCATATTGACACTAGAGAACAGTATGGGAGTACAACAAAGCAACCCTCACCCAATAGAACTGAAAAGACAGATTTCTTTAAGGGCTAGAGTAAAGAAATCTCACACTGTACCAACCACAATGAACAAAAATTATTCAGCTCTGTTCCCCGAATTTCAGTACAGTACCAGCCCTTCAGCTTTGGTGAATCTGTTGCATATGGGATTATTCATTTAACAGTTCATCCACTAGCCTTTCTTCTAGTCTTCCCAAGTCCAGCTAGAATTTTCACTCTTTTTCTTCAGGGCAAACACAAGCCCATTTACAATGATTACCTGCCTTTTAAGGCAGTTTACATGATGTGTACAACCATTTGCATGGGTTGTGGGACTGGTCTACGCCCCAGCTGGCAGTTAGTGACTAGCAGCATCCCTCTGGGATCACGGTCCAGGCCAATATCATTTAATGTCTTCATAACACTGTTGGTGGGACAAAGCACACTTTCAGCAAGTTTGCCAACACACCCAATTGGCAGGGGACAGGCAGCATGGGGAAGCATTTAATGTGCTGGAGGACAAGAGTGTGCAATGGACCCTCAACAGGCTGAAGAAATGGGCTGATATTCATCTCATGAAAGTCAACAAAAGAAGTGCAAAGTCTTATGACTAGCATGGAGTAGTAGCCCTATTCAACATTACAGTCTGAGGGATGGCTGTGTACAAAACAATTTTGCCCAAGAGCTTGAGGCATGGGGGTCCTGTGGACAACAAGGTGAGCTTAAGCCAAGGCTGTGCTCTGGCAGCAAAGGCAGCACTTGGCATACTGGGCTGTATTAGCAAGGCAGCAACCAGCAGGCTGAGGGATGTGATCTTTTCCCTCAATGCAGCACTTGAGAGACTGAATCAGGAGTATTGTGTCCAATTTTGGGCTCCTCAATGTAGAAAAACCATTGAAAAACTGGAGCAAGTCCAGCAAAGGATAAGCAAAATATCCAGGTGTATGGACAAGGAGAGGCTGAACAAGGCATGCTTTTGTAGCCTAAAGATGAAATGGGAGGTCCTGGAGAGGCCTTATGATGAGGATACAGATGGGATGGAGCCAGACTCTTGCTGGTGCACAGGAATAGGCTGATGCACAACAATAGGCTGAGAGGTAATGAACATACATTGGAACATAATAATTTCCAAATAGATATCAAGGAAAAATGGTTTTTTTACTAATAGGGCACACAAACACTGCAACATGAGCTGAGTGAGGCTGTAGCATCTCTGTCCTTAGAGATGTTCAAGACTAAACTGGACACTGCCCTGAGGAACCTGATCTAACTAGACCTGTTTTGTACTGAATAAATCCCCGAGATCACTACCAACCTAAATGTTTCTCTGATTTTATGATTGCGACGTCACCATCTGTGCCTACCACTCCTGCCCCACAGCATCAGCCATGTTGTCTAAACAACCTTGTATCCAATTGTCTTTGTCAAAAGTAAAAGCCACTGCTGCTTTGTTATTAATCTGGAGACCTTTTTTGCCATGGAGGTTGTAGAGCAGCCATTGTATAAGGAGCTTTAGGAGAACTGGGGTTCCATGACATCCGTTCTCTAGTTAAAAGAAAGGGATAAAGAGAAGGACACAGAGTAATGAGGGGAAAGGCAATAAAACGTCCCAGGTAACAGAGTGTCTGTCCTTCTTGCTGGAAAATCATCAAGTAAAACTGCCAATTCTTTCCTCAGGCGGTGTTATTTCTGCATGCACTCAAGCCCCTTCTGTTCACTCAACTGACAAGTATCTTTACTATCTCTCACACTTAACACTATGGTGCCAGCAGGCTGGGCTGCATTCCCTTCTGTCTCCTGCTATAAACCAGAACAAAAACTGTCAGCAAACTTGTAGTTATACAGCCAAAACTCAGTCTTCATTTGTGGCAGTAGTGCAAAGACAAAATTAAAGCTGATAGAAGCATCTTTCTTATGCATGTGAGGATTGTAGCCCAGCATCCTCATCTGGAGTACATAAACCAGCTATATTTGTTTTGTATGTGTCGTCACTGCACACAAGCTGAACATGGTCCTGCATGTTTGATCTGTATTGAAGGGAATTAAGTATTTTTTTCAGATATCAATTTTGTTTGTTACACATTTGCAAGTAAACAAAATTGGTTTCATGTGTGTGTAATGATTTTTATGGACCAATTATAATGAAAAATTGAAAGTAGGAAAAAGAACCAGTACCTGTAAATGCTGTTATGTGAGGAGAAACAGCTGGTTGTGTTCATCTTCCAAACTTGCCTGGACTATGTGACAGCAATTGCTCTTCTTTCAGGAAGTGGTTTCAACTAGGCTTCAAAAAGATGGTTATCAACTTTGTTTCATTTTCGAGGATAAAAACCTGCTTTCTGATTGAAATCTGAGCAGTAGAGAGGCCTCTTTGGCTTTGTTGGCTGAGTTGACATCCTAGAGGTTTCTGCAAGCCAAAGTCACCTTAAGTCACTGAGATTGTTTTATTATGTTGGAGGACAGGTTCAAGGTATTTTGAAACATTTCTTCCAGTTCTCAGACTGCGCATACAGAAACACATAGTAGTTAACATCTGAGCTGGCTAAGAAGAGTTCCAGAGAGAAGCTGATGCCCAGTGCAGTAGCAGATTGCTCTTAATAGTATCTTATTTAATTTATTTAAATTTTAAATTAATTATTTAATTTTTAAATATTAACCTGAAGCAGTGGTATACTTCATCTTGCTGCAAGTTAATTATTATTATTTATAGTATTACTTGTCTCAAGTTTGGTGGTAGACTCTCTGTGTTAAATAAAGTTTTAGTCATTTTCAGGTACATGCTGGAAAAATTCAATCCTTTTTGCTCAGTTAGTTGCTGCACAGATAACCATGGTAACAGTATAATCATTTTAACTCTTCTTGTTATGAATCTAAGCACCCAGTTGAGATGCTCCACTACCATTCAGATACATCTCTGAATCATTATGCTTTAAGTGAAGACTTCTGCCAGTAGTCAGTACTACAAGAAACTTCTAATTTCCTTTCAGCTTCCATACCATACTCAGATGTATGGATTCAAGTGAATCATCTTTCTGAGGATGAGGCATAAACCAAAAATAACACAGTGGAATATTCTTATCCCAAGGAAAGCCTTCTGGCCATGTTTTTGGAAGAGAAAAAACCCTTGTGCTTTGAAGAAACATGCTTTACAGCCGTTGAGACACATAGGATACAGAACCTTAACAGCTGAGTTTTACAGTCACTTTTTTTTAGAGTGAAACTACTTTTCCAACCTTTCTTTATCATAGAACATAAAACATTGGAAAGTGCTGTGTTACAGTCTGTGGTGCCAGGAAGAAATTCCTTATTTCATAGAATACACAGTGGTCAATTTCCTTTGTTCTTTGCAAGGAAAAATCTAAGAAAGTCTGAAAATTAAAATACCAGTATATTCATCTGCCTCTGCCACTCCCTTATTTAAGATATCTTTTTCCATGTTTCCCTGGACTGCCATCTTTGCATTCATTTTTATCTCCATTGTAATAATGTGCTCTTTTATTGCTTTAAATTGCTTTATTTTTTTGCAAACCTGTGCTTTTAGTTATTAAGTTTTTCTTAAACAGTTAATGATGATTGCTTAAGGCTAGCCTTACATCTGTAAAGATAATTTGCAAGCCCTTGTAAGTATTTAAAATGTAAAGTCAATATGACAATTTTGTTCATTGCCATCAGGTTTACTGATACTACTCAGCCTTAAAGACATTGCCAGAGGACTGATGCTGAAACAGAGACGTCTTAACAGCTCTGCTGGCCCATGTGCAGATGATCAGTGTCTATACTCAAGTTCAAGAACAAAATCCAACTGCATTAACTGATGATGTACAGGAAACAATTTTTCCTGTGATGTGAGAACTACCTTGCAACTTTTGCTTCTCTAGTTTCTATCATATGCAATGAGAGGAAATAAAGTCCTATGCAATATACTGATGTAGAGACTGAGACTGTTGACTCAAATGTACATGTGGTTTCCCAGGTAAGTGCTCTAAGTGGGAAAGATATAGTTTCAATCTATACAGTCTGCAAAATGCTCATCCTATGAGTGAAATGTGGAACTCTGCTTACAGTAGAGTATTGCAGATCAGTGCTTTTGTCCAGGAGGGATCCTGCAGCTTAGGAACTCCTTGTATCTTTGTTGCAGCTGTGTCAGCAGAACACTGCAAGAAACAAGTATTATAGGCAGCTTCACTGACTCTATTTGAATTCACAGAGTCAACCATTTGAACAAACTTTCCAGCAGAAAATATTTCCTAAGCTAGTCTGTGCAAGGTCTGTTTCCAAAAAAAATTCAAGCTTTATTTTTTTCTGACCTGGAAATCATTGTTTTAAGAGTTTTATACAGCTTTGTAAAGAAAGGAAAATAATTATTTGAACCCATCTTACAGTGTTGTGACAGTGTCTGTGTTCAGTCTAGGTGAAATAGAAGTCAAGCCATGAATTAATTACATATCAGGCACAGTTCATATCGGTGACAGAATAGTTCAGTGTTGAAAAGGCGGCGTCAGCGAAGACCTGTTAGTGCAATGGAAACTGAGAAGTTGGGTGTGATTAGCTCAGAAAAGATTGCTGTCCTTTCTCTTAATTGCCCTCTCTGTGAATTACAGATGGATTATATCTTCAAAGTTTTTTCTGTCATCCTTGAAGTCTTGTTAGAGAAGCAAGTATGGGCATGGGCTTTAGTGATATGACAGACAGCATTTAGCTTTGTGGTTTCTGAAACCGGGAAGACCTGAGCTGAAATTAGATACTTAAATTTATTTTCAGTTCTTAGTAATTTTTTTCTCTTTCAAATAGTAACAGAAGAATAAAGTTAAGATCTCTCTATGAATAAAACACATATCTTCTGATATAATTTCCAGTTTGCCTTACCAAAGAAAAGTCCAGGAAGTGGCATGAATTTTCTTTTATTCATACCAGTCACTCCTTTTTCACAACCCATGTAACTGCTGCTTTAGGGAGTTTAGAACAGTGCTAAAAGCATACACAGTGCACTGTTACTTTTGTAAAATATTTCTTTATGTTGAGAAAATATTTTATTAGTTAATTATCTTAAAATTAATTCAGGGATATAGAATCAGCTGTCTTGAAATACAGTTTTCTTGAAATGTCTGGGAAAGTATAGGTTATGCATTACACAGCCTTAGAAATTACAGAAGAGTGCTGCTGAGATACTTGCATTTTTTTTTAAAACAGTAAGAAGGAGCTGAAAGTGATCTTCTTTTTACCCATCAGATTTATTTTTTCTTCTGGATCTCTTTATTGCTTGGGGAAATTGATCCTCAACTCATCCTACTGAAAGGACATTGTACAGCATCACAGATTGGATGATTAAAAAAAGATATGGTATAACATTAATCCTTCCGTTCTTTCTATATAATTTGTACTTCGCCAACCTCCTCTTTGTCTTAGAGGTAACAATATTTTCCTGATTAGTTGACATAACAAAGATATTAACAATTTCTGACCAGTTCTCAGAATAATTTGAGAGAGAAGGAAATTTCACTAACCTCAGTTTACAGACGGGGAACAGAGTAACAGAACTAGAAATCACTGCCAGAGTCAGGAGTCAAACCATCCTTGCTTTTAAGAGAACCCCAAGTTAACTCTGCCTCAGACAGTGCATGCAGCTTGTACTGTCAGTCTCCCTAACCCACATCACACTGAACTCAGGCAGTTTTCAAAGCACAGTAAGTTCAAGTGATGTAGGTCCTGAATATTGTTCTGTCTGTTGTGGTGGTGAGATATGAATCCCCAGAGAAGCAAAGTAAGAATAAAGTTGGAGTCTTTTACAAAGAATGAATTCTTTTGAGGAACAAAATAATGGCTTTGTGAACCACTTGAATTTGAAGTCGCCAGGCTGCAATATAACACAATGCAAGGAATGACTCACTGTATGTGCAAATAATTTCCAGTGCCTACTATTACGTGTCTATTTAAGCACAGACAGATTGTCTTCATGGGTGTGGCTGTACACAACTGATCAAACTGAGGTTCAGGTAACTGGACAGTTTATATTAGAAAATTCAGAGCCTGATGGGTGAAACTCATGCCTTGTATTTCATAGTGTAATACTAAATGGAGGGAATACCTTTTAATGTTCTCCCAGAATATGTGGGCCTGCTTGAAAGAGTAAAACAAACCTCCTCAGGTACATGTTCCATGCAAAATTTAGACACTGGACTCCAGTCAAAATCAGCTCAAAAGGCAAACGATGTGGAATTTAAGAGAGCTAAGAGATAGTATTTTCTTTTCTTTGTCATTAACTTGGCTGCTTGAAGACCAAGATCCCTTTTCCTGATATTTCAGAATTTCCTTGTATTTCAACCAGAGAATTCATCAACCATCTTTAAGATCTAGCTACGTAAAAGGAAAGCATATGAGCAAAGCATAGGGAATACTCATAGCCTTTCAGCTGCTTGTGTCATTTCACACCAGTGCTCTGTTGTGTCACCTGTTGGTTGTGTGCCTTTGTCGTGGTGTTAGGCTACCTACCAACAAATCCCTCATAGGCTTAAACCCTACTGTCAAGACTATCAGCAGCATCTGGGCATATGTTGCTTCTCTTCCAGGTCTTGGTTTTACAGTTCCCATTTTAGGTCACACTCTGTAAGACTGTTTGGCAAAGAGTAAGGTAAAAAGAGTTAGCTCAACAAGAGAGCAAGCAGTTCCTCAGAAAATAGTTAAATAATTACTTTAAAACACCTCCAATAAATAACAAACTTTTATGCTCAGTCAAAACCTTTTCCTATCTCGAATCTTCGAAGAGAATTAGTGCCAACTCAATATGCGTTGATTTTATATCTAAATGGATCCCTTTTTGATTCAAATAATCTAAGAGAATGTGAATCACATAGTTAATGGAAGTTCCTATAAAAGTTTTATACAAACAGCAATGCCCCATGGTGTTTGTTATAGTTGTCTTACTATGGTACAGCATTACCAGCCCACACGAGTTTACTGTGACTCTTCTGCTGTTTCATACTTTTTATAACAGCCTCCAAACTAGAATAATGAACATGCCACTATGTCAGCTTCACTAAAAGAAAAACTAAATCTAGCCAAGCTGAAAATATGTTCAGGATGTGAGGTAAACAAAAAAAAGGAGCAGAGTTTCACTATTACTCAGCTCTAATGCATGATTTTTTAAAGCCTGAGTTTGGCACTGTCACCCTCTCATTACCTGGTGGAACTGAGACCTGTGCAAGCATGGATGGAGGGCCAAACGGCATTTTGTCTTTCACCTTGCTTCCTGACTTCTTCACTGGGGGCAGCAGCTGTCCCCAGTGTGGCGCATCCTGAGAATTATTGCCAGTTTGCAGTATTATTATTTGCTATTTTGCAGTACTCGAGTACTAGTACTATTTGTTTCATTACACAGTGGTCATGGGGTACAAAAGGTTGATTATACTTTTATACTGTCTTGGGCTCAATATTCAACTAATTGCTACTTTTGCACTAATTTAAATAAATGTGAATTGCTACAGTGAGAGAAAATTGAACATCATTGATGGATTACACAAACTCCTTAATTGCTTACTGTAACAAATTTGTGCCTGATAAGGATATAAGTATCACATTTTAAATTGAAATCACTTTAACAGACTAAGGAAGCAACAGCTGTGAAAAGTAAAAATAGCTTTTAAAGATACTCAGTGCATTAATTTGCTTTGTATTTACTTTTCAATTAGGTAAATTTGATCTTTATTACCACTGGGGATTTTGATAGAACCTTGTTTTCAGAGTTGTACACACATTTGTACACATTATGAAACAATTAACGTTTGTAGACCATTACTTATTATTTTCACATTCCTTCCATGAATTTTAAAAGAAAAAATCAATAACTTACAAGGCAATATTAAGTGCTTATTGATAGCTGTATTCTAAGTTATTCATGCAAGGTAGTCCAGGCCTCCAAATGCTGTGCTCTGTTGTAATATATGGGTCTCATCAAATGACAAGGCAAATTCCCCACTAATTTAGAGAAATCTAAACTGATTATAAATAAGTGAGATGTGGGGGTTTTTACAATACAAAAATGACAAGGATTTACATGACCTGCATTTTATGAGCCTCGAGAATAGACCAAAATTATGCATTTGGATGTATACACACACATATGTATGCATATATATATATATATATATATATATATGTACTCACCTATTTCTCTAGACTCTTATCCTCCTGGTTCCCTGCAGAAAATACTGCTTTATTCCTAGAGACAAATGAGGTAAATATGTTAAGGACAAAGAGGTTCGTTCCCTCGTGTCTTTCAGACTAATTTTGTTACTGCATCTTCTTGGGGATCCAACAACTTCTATCTCTGCCATTTTTTGTTTAAGCTGTACCAACATTAGGATTTTTTTTTTTAGTTCATAGCAGTTGTGTTTTTAAAGCCGTTTCCCTGATCATCTCCCAGTTTGGTTTTTGTTGCAGAAGTGCTCAGTTGCCTTTCTAATCTTTGCAGACTGGGTGTTGGGCCTCAGCAACAGCTGTTAATGACTACTTCATCATGAGCAGACATACTAAATCTGTCTTTCTTTCAGATGCTGCTCTGGCAACCATGGAAGAAAATATACCTGTGCCCATACCTCACTTACAATAAATTGAAATTTTTCATCAGCTCTTAATTTCAAAATGTTCAGGTAGCAGCCACTTTCTGTCCCAGAGAATAACTTTTTAGTTACAAGCTGTGAAGCCTTTTTACCTCTGGATTACATCTCTGTGTGTTTACATTCTCCCTGTGATCTCTTGAGACTTAAAAATGCTTTTCTGCTCATCCATTTCTGAGGAGCTGAAGGGGGGTGCTGTGAGAGCTACCTTCCATTTGAGCAGATGACAAGGTGGAGGCAGACCTGAGAGATGCTGTTCCTGCAGAGACAGAGTAGTCTGTGGCTGTTTGGAAAACAGCTGGGCACATTGCAAGTAACTGCCTCAATACTGGAACACAGGCTGCTGCAGCACTCAAACCCTTAGGAGGCTTTTCTGTAAAGTGTAAGAGATTTTTCTTGATGGATTTTAAAAGCACCATATAGTAAATAAGTTATAGGACTATAATGACAAGCTGAGAGCCTGCAGAATGCCCCACTGTGACCCGGTTTGGGTTTGAGGGTAGCCTCGAGTCCGCGGGAGATCCCGTACTGTGCCTTGTCAAGGCTGCTCCTAGGAGCTGGCGGGGGGAAGCACTGCGTGTTCCTGGGCCAAAGAGAAACCACACACAGCAGGATTGGTGGAAAAGGGCGAACTTGTTTATTAGATGAGAGGAAAGCTTTTTAAATGGTCTCTTGTGGAAACGACTAGAATTTGGGCAGTATAGGGGTGGTATATGTAAAACTTAGAGATGGGATAGGGTAAGATACAGAGGAATGGTGAGGAGTATTTCTCCAAGATAGCTGGGGGGATTACAATTGTCTGGAGGTAGTCACAAGTCTCCTTAGCTGTCTTATCTCATAGTTGCTGCTTCTCTCTGCAGCAGAGGATGCACACAGGGCCAAATAGCTCCTTTTCCTACATTCTGGTTTCTTGATCCCTCCATTGATCAAAGTTTGTCTCAAGTCCCAGTCCAACCCTGGCACCACGGTTTCTTGAAAGATGGACCAGCACCTCAGGGAGCTAAGCCCAAATCTCAGAATCATAGAATGGTTTGGGTTTGAAGGGACCTCAAAGATCATAGAATTGTAGAATATCCTGAGTTGGAAGGGACCCACAGGCATCATCAAAGTCCTGCACAGACAGCCCTAAGAATCACACCATGAGAGCTTGAGAGTATTGTCCAAAGACTTTTTGAACTCAGACAAGCTTGGTGCTGTGACTCTTCCCCTGGGAGCCTGTTCTAGGGCACAACCACCCTCTGAGTGAAGAACCTTTTCCTAGTACCTAAGCTAAATCTCCCCTGACTCAGCCTCACACCCTTCCCTCGGGTCGTGTCACTGGTCACTGCAGAGATGAAATCAGTGCCTATGCCTCCTATTCCCCCACGAGGAAGTTTTAAACTGTGATGGGTCTCCTTTTCTCTAAGCTGAACAAGCAAAGTGGCCTCAGCTGCTCCTTTTATGGCTTCCTCTCTAGGCACTTCAGCATCTTCATGGCCCTTCTTTGGGCTCTCTAATAGCTTTATATCCTTATATTGTGGTGCCCCAAACTGCACACAATGTTCAAGGTGAGGCCGCACCAGTGCAGAGCAGAACAGGACAGTCCCCTCCCTTGACTGTCTGGCGATGCTTTGCCTTATGCCCCCAGGACATGGTTGGCCCTCCTGGCTGCCAGGGCACTGCTGACTCATATTCAACTTGCCAATAACCAGGACCCCCAGGTCCCTTTCCCTGGCACCGCTTTCCAGCATCTCATTCCCCAGTCTGTACCAACATCCAGGGTTGCCCCAAGCCAGCTGCAGAATCTGGCACTTTCCCTTATTAGTCTTCATAAGGTTGGTGATTACCCAGCTCTCTGATTTGTCAAGGTCTCTCCGCAGGGCCTCTCTGCCCTCAAGGGTGTGAACAGCTCCTCCCAGTTTAGTATCATTGGCAAACTTACTTGGTATATCTTCAAGTCTTGTATCCAAGTCATTTATGAAGATGTTGAAGAGCCCAGAGCCTAAGATGGAGCCCTGTGAAACCCCACTAGTGACAGGTCACCAGTCTGATGTTACCCCATTCACTGTGTGATCGACACATGAGCCAGTTGCTCATCCATGCATGATATGTTTATCCAGCTGTGTGCTGGACATTTTGTCCAGAAGGATCCTGTCAGAGACAATATTGAAAGCTTTGCTGAAATCAAAAAGATTACATCAACTGGCTTCCCTTGGTCAGCTAGCTGGGTTATCTTGTTGTAAAAGGAAATCAGGTTGGGTAAGGAGGACATTCCTCTCATGAAGCCATGCTGGCTGTGACCAATGACTATGTAATCCTTCAGGCGTTTTTCAATAACTCCCAGAGTAGTCTTCTCCATAGTTTTATCAGTCACTGAATTGAGACTGACAGGCTTGTAGTTTCCAAGGTCATCCTTCTTGCTGTTTTTGAAAATTGAGGCCATGTTAGCCAGCTTCCAGTCAACTGGGACTTCTTCAGATTCCCAAGACCACTCAAAAATCATTGAAAGGCCTTGTGGTGACATCAGCCAGCTCTTTGAGTATTCCCAGATGAATCCCATCAGTCCCCACACTTTTATAAAGATCTAGCTGGAGCAGAAGGTCCTGCACAAGTTAAGGTTTGATTGTGAGTTATTATACTCACAGCCATGGTTGTCCAGCTCAGGGCACTTGGACCCCCTTAGCCCATCATCAGTTTTAAAGACAGAGACACAGAAAAGCATCAAACATCTCTGCTTTGCCGATGTCCCTAAGATCATCCAGTTCCACCCGTCCTGCCATGGGAGAGGAAAGTCTTCCTTTCTCCAGACATCTTCTCTCCCCTTCAGGCTCTGGGATTCCATCCTGAGTACTGCCTTCAATTCTCAGGCTCCCCACATAAGAAGGACATGGACCAGCTGAATTAGGTCCAGAGGAGGCCACAAAAGATGATCAAAGAGCTGGACAACCTCTCCTATGAAGAGAGGCTGAGAGAGCTCAGTTTTTTCATACTGGAGAAGGGAAGGCTCCAGGGACACCTCATTGCAACCTTCCAGTACCTAGAGGGAGGCCCACAAGGAAGTTGAAAGGCAGGTAGTGATAGGACAAGGGGGAATGGCTTTAAACTATGAGAAGGTAGACTTAGATTATATACTAGTAACAAATTATTTACTGTGAGGGTGGTGAGGTGCTGGCACATGTTGCCCAGATGGATGCCCAATCTCTGGAAGTGTTCAAGACTAAATTGGTTTAGTGAGAGGCATCCCGGCCCATGGCAGGGGGGATGGAACTAGATGATCTTAGGAAAGTAGATAAAGCAGAGGTGTTCAATGCTTTCTTTGCCTCTGTCTTTAACACTGAGGGGGTCCAAACCCTTTCAAACCCCTTCCATTTGACCAGAAGGACTGATCAAAAAATACCTGTGCTCCAGAGCCCCTTACCGCTGGTCCCAGGGCTGTGTAATTGTTCTTGATACTCGTCAGACTTCTTCTGTCTGTGTCATGGCACCCATGTGAAACAATGGTGATTAACAGTGGCCTATACAAGGCTTAGTAGTCCCTCAGTGACATCCCTGAAATGAACCCCCAATAAACAGCACAACTCTCCAAAGAGCACATCAGGTCAGAACGTGAGTGCCTTCATACCTCTCAGGAGAGTCACCCGCTACTATTACCTCTCAGCTTTTCTAAGTTGTGCTGGGTGTTACATGGGCAGCAGATTGGGCTGCTCTACTGGTTGTTACATAAGAAGCAGACCACGCTGCCTTACTCAGCTCCAGCAACTTTCCTGATGTGATGGGTCTTCCCTCTGCAGAGCAGTGAAGTTATTCTGGAAGGGCACCTCATGCTTTGGGGGAAGACCCTTTCTCCTGCAGGTCCTTGCCATTGCAAGCTTCCATTCTTCTGTGTCCCTTGCCCCATCCCTTCCTTGTGTGCTGAAGAGGGAGTTCTGGGCTTTTTGGCTGCGGACTGTGGGCCCCCTGCAGACTGCACTTGAAGCCAGCTCCCTAATTCCTTCTCTGTCTCCTTGGTGTTACACCGATGTTGCTTTCAGAGGCCATTATATGCTTCCCTGGCTACCATTTTGTGACATGGACTGACTATGGCTTGGCAGAGAGCTTCTAAAATTAGTTTATATTTTTCATTAACTTTACAATTTATATTAATTTTAAAATTAATTTACAGAAATTTTTAGGTTAAAAATGGTTAATGCATTATTTTTAATTCAGAGTTACCTACATTTTAGGAAAGGCTCTGTCTTGAGACCAGACTGTTTCTGTTAAGTCTGTTACCTTGCTTTAGGCAAGGCCATACTCTTCATTTTACTAGCAATATTCAGCTTTCAGGTGGAAGCTGTCCATGAGACCAGGTTTGAAAAGAAGAATACCTTTCCCAGAAATGGAGCTGATGCAAATGTGCACTAAAGGCATCAGTATGTTGCCTTTATCAGTGTGTTGCCTTCATAAATGCAGAATAGTCTGTTTATGGACCAAGTTTGCACTTGTCCTCTGTCATAAACAAAGCAGTGCAAGCCCATGCTGCAGGACTTCTGCAACACAGACATGGCCACAGCCACAAACCACTGCAGTGGGATCAGGGCCCAAATTTGCAGTGTCAGCATCTCTCTGCAAATTTAACCTCACCCTTTGGTGAAGTCAAAGGAGTGTCCTCTGTGAAAAATTGGAGACTAGGTCTCATCACTGAATAGGAGCGTGCTAAAAGGCATCATTGAGGCAGTGCCATTTCACATCTACTGTCCATGCGCGACAACAGATTTGTAAGCTTGCTTTTCATGCTGCTGCTTGCACTGGACAGGCACACAGCCTAGAGTGTCTTGCTTATTTCTATCATCTGGTCCATTTCTCTGTATTCATGTGAGCAAACTGTACCTGTTTAACCAAAGAAGCACTTTCTAATGTTTTATCTACATACAGATTCACATGAAAATACTCTCTGATAGATTAAACAAGGTCTTAGCCATCAGCATGCCTCAGTAACTTAGAGAGTCCCAGGAAAATGTATAAAAAGAAATTGGGAGCAGGCATTTCAGTGCCTCTGTTTCTGTAATTCATATCTAAATGCATATATAATGTTTCTATAGTGGAATTAATATTGATTCAAATTTAATCATTCCTTAGAACTGTCATATAAATAAGTAGTTTTGGAACTGTAAACCTGCTGCATACTTAGCAGCATTTTCAAAAAAGCTCACCATGTTGAACTTTAAATTACAAAAAAATAAGGCAGCCAAAACAGTTTAAAAAAAAAAATTAGGAAACTAAAACAGTCTTTCTTGGGTGATGAAGTAAATTCTTTAAAAATCTATGCAGGACTACTCTAAAAATCTGACTCCTGCTATAAAGAGGGCTGTGTGATCTTATTCTGCTATGTGAATTTACATATTTAAATTAGAACAATAAAGGATATGTGTCAACACTGGGATCTTAAGCGAGACTTCTGTGACTTTGACACATACTAGTTGTATAATATATTACACGTCTATTTTTTGGAATAGAGGTTCATTTTTCACTGCAATAATAGTAGGTGCTTAATATCATTGGGTTTTGACATCGATGCGCTTTATGACAAAGGCAATATAAGTATTGATTTAATTGAGAAAAGTTGATTGAAGGTCAAGAAATTATTCGAAGTATTGGCAGTAGGTAGACCTGTGGGATCCCCTGAGAAGTTTTCTGGGCAAAAATGAATTGCTAATGAATATGGAGG
>VYXB01008545.1:87206-99284 GCA_013397135.1 Pachyramphus minor
TAAGTAAACCAACAAAGTAGAATGGCCTTCTTTAACACTGAGGTTGTGAAACTGCAGGACAACAGACAGGAGACTGCTTTCAGGACAGTGCCAGAGGGAGGCAGTGGGAATGTAGTGAGATACCAGCACTTCTGGTGGCTCAAATGCTGCTTTTCTTGGGCTTGGTCCATATCAAAGGGAAATTTCCACTGACTTCAATAGATTGGGTATCCAGTCCCCATTTAACAAGCTATTGGGTTTTTTAATTCACCATATGTCTCTTAATAACGAGATCACTACTAATAAAGCTCAGAAATTATGTGAGGAATTCAACCGTGAAATTAAATGCAACAAGCTAAGTCAGAAGTAGAACAACTATTAACAAAATATTGGTAAATGTAAATCTCGGAGAATCTTGTAATACCTTTATACGCTGCCAACAGCACAGGGTCTTAATTTCTTTTTATTAAATGCCTCTTGTAAACAATTAAACAGCATCAGCAATTCCTTTACTCTAGCTGTCATTTTGATGGCAAGAATGCTTGGGCAACTGGCATCTAATTTCAGTGCCCTCCAACTGTAAGTAAATTGTGAAGCCTTTGTGCATGTGTCATAATATATAGGCAATGTAGGCACATATGCAGATTGTGTGAGTCTCACCCCTTTGAAACTAATTATAGTTTCAGCCAGACAAGGAAGAGTGTGGGGAAAAAATTGCTTTTGAGAAATCTGAAATTGTTTTTCTGTGTTTCTTTTTGGGGCAGTAATAACACTTAAAGTTCTGAGTATCAGAGTGAGAATAAAAAAGCTGATTCCCAGCATCAAGGCTTTTTGTTTGCTCCTTTCACTTCCACTTACTTGAAAAAGGAAGTGGATTGGACTGTTCGGTCATGTAGAGATGTGAAACTACAGGTACAAGTAAAAATTTTGTGTATTAATTTCAAATGTTCCTTCAAAGTTGCCTGTTAATTTTGTATGAGGAATTATTGAAGCTTCCATTGCCTTTGTCTTTACTCAAACATTACCATTCTGTATGTCAGTTAGAATTACAGTTTTTGACACAAATGTTCAGTTTCTATCACATGTGATTGTTACACAGCTACAACTTCGTAGTCTTTTCTGATCTCCAAATAGTTGCATACTTAAAAGATTCTGGTTGGTTTGGAATTACCTTCCCCTCTGAAGTCTACAAGTTAAATTTAAAACCTCAAATAAATAAAAGTCTAGGTAATCCAAGGTCGTTTACAGGACGTGAAGCAATCAAATTCATACTCTGTGTTCTAACAAGAAACATTTCATGCACTTTTTTTAAATGTTTGTTATCCTTGTATACACTAGGAAACCATGCCTTGCATAGGCTGAGAAAGTGTGATATTCATTGGCACTGGTTTCATTAGCAATGTAAATCACTTTAGATGAGATATTTTGGCAGTCTCTCTTGAAAAATGCTGCTCATTAACTGAAAAAGAAGCGAGCACTCTAGGCACACTGCAGACTATCAAATTTTCAGGCTGTCCTTCACAGTATTCACCTTGACGGGGCTCCCTGGTACGACACGTAGTGAGTTAGGTGACAACAAAAGGGCTTGTGACTAAGCAGGGGGAAGCCTGACCCAGAAACAAAATTTCAAGGAGAAAAGAGAGCCAAGAGAGGCAAAGCTGTCCTTGGTGGAAGTGATGCTGAGCCACATACTTCTTTCTAGGCCAAAGAGAAGCATTTTCCTCCATCCAGGATTCAGGGCTGAGAATCCTAATCTGATGCCTAAACAAAGCCAGGCCTTAAATTCTGGCTGAGAGCTATGTCTTTTTGCCAGATAAATGAATCATTTGGGATTTAAAGGGCTGAAGCTCAAATTCCCACTCTGACTGGCCAATGACGTGACAGAGATGTCCTGAGCTTCTCTGTCACCAGGGTATTACATAGGAAAACTTTTCCTAATGCTTCCAGGTAAAAATGATCCAGTGTTTTTTTCTCCAACCTACTGGACTAGACATTCACCAAGGAGATGGAATTAAGCACAGCCGGGATTAAAATTTCAGTAAGCAAAGCAAGCACCTTCCCAAATCCCAGGTGTGCAATTACATTGCAGACCTCCCAGGGCTTTAGAGTGAATTAGATATACAGCCTAGCTGTTTGGTCACACTTAGGTGTGGGATTTCTCATCACCAGGAATTCATTCTTTCATGGGACAAGTATATAGCTGAAGAAGAAGAGTTTACAGATAGTAGGCACCTGTTTAATAGCTGATGGGCTTTAATAGCAGGACTGCTGAGAATATCATCAAATTCTGTATGTAGGACCTGCACACCAATAATCCCATGGGGGATTGAACTGAATCTTCTTCAGTCACAGCTCAGGAGTCAAAATTAATTTTAATACATTCTTCTTCTTCTGCATAAATCATTGCCAGTTGATTACATTTTATCCTTGTACTTTTTTTTGGTATGGTCTCTGATCAGCTATTGACATCTATGTGTGCTGCAATATCTCTCAGTGGATGTCAAGCTCCCCAATACTGGGTTTTTATTTTTGGTTTTCCATTTTGCATGTCCCATTTTTGTGGCAAAAATGCATTTTAGTGTAATGATGCTGGAAATAATTGATGCAAAATGACAGTTGTGAAAAACCAGACATTTTTCTGATTCAGGAGCTTTAATTAATCACATTAATGATAAATTATTCATCAGGTATTCAAAGATGTTACCTTCCTTGGCTATGTAAGGTGACAGACTTTATCAAGACCTGCACTCTGTGTTTTATTATCACACAGCTGAGTCAACCGTTACTTGTAAGTTTTTATTCAGGAGAATTTAGAGACTTCAAGGATGAATAAGCTATATCCTCACTGTTTTATTGTTTTTTATTTTTTCTACTATTTACTAGTAGTATTTACTACTAGTCCTTGATAATTTCCTGATCATTTATGATTTGCTGGATTTTTATAATATCCCACTTTCTTTTTGGTCACGTTTTGTGTGGCCTGCCTGAATAGCCTTTCTGCAGAAGGTTTGAATACCTCTAAATATGCAGTGTTAAACTTTGATCACTGTATCTTATCACATTATTTACATTTAAGACCCTTGAGACTATAAAACCCATACAGAAAAATAGCTTGTTTCTCTTTAGTTGCTATTTTCCTGATGCTGCTGGGTGAAAGTGTTTCTTTTAATTGTCCTAATCTAACTAGTCATCAAAATAAGGGGAACTGCAGGGGAGAAGAAAGAGGATACATTTTTGTCCTTGTCTGGTTTGGTGTTTTCTTTTCAACATAGTACAATCTATTTAGAGCATGTATTTCAGTCTTCTGGCAGATAATAAGCCACTGAAAGTCATAAACTGTCTTGGTGAAAGGATTATTTAGAGTAGGACATGTTGTTTTTCTTATAATAAAAGCGTACCTACAGAGTGGTGCTTCCTGTGAGACATTTCGTGCAGCAATATTTCTTGCTGGAGTACAGTCAGTGCCTATTACTGAATCAGACTTGGAGACTTGCTTCAGGTGAGCCTCAAAGAGTGTGCTGTGCATTGCCTTCATCAGTCTGAAGCACCAGTTCCCAGCAGTGAGATGCACTTCACTGCCAGTGTGTCCGAACGTAAAGTACAGTTCAGTTGGGCTTATTAGCTTGGGCCTTGCTTGCTTGAGGCAGCTTTGGGGGTGGGAGGGCACGACTACAATCTCCATAAGACAACTCAGTACCCACAACTTCTGAAGGAATGACCTTCACACGGGCATAGCAGTACTCAGAGGCAGCAATATGCACAGTGCCTTGGCACCCCAGGCTGACTGTGACCCAGAGTGCTGTGCACAAAGGTCAGCTGCCCTGGCAATGTGCATGGGCTCAGGCTGGACATCCCATGTGTTAGCCAGTGGTGGTAATTTGCGCTGTGTGACTAGCAAATGTATGGCCATCTCACAAGTTTGCAGTGTTCAGGTCATCAGTGATCCATTTTCTGGGGTTTCTGGGGACTGTAACACTGGATGGTGTGTCAGTAACAAGACAGTCCCTTCTTTAGGGACAAGTTCTGTTTAAGATGAAATAGCAATCTGACAGGCTCCATGTTTCTTGCTCCCTTATGTGTGTGAGCAGTAAGTCTTTCTCTCTCAGGAGCATTCTAAGTTTTGAGGAAATTTTTGCACTTATACAATGCTTTATGGTGTTGATTCTTAAAAGCATGTTCTAATTTCCATCTGTTTTCCGCAGCCTTGATTTTTATCTTGTCCTTCCTGCATAAACATATATCAACTTTCCACTCTCGCATATCTGAAGCTATTTTTCTTCAAGTTTTTCCACCACCCTGATAGAGCAATTTGGTCAGCAAGGGAAAGAACATGTTGTGATATATATACACAAGTCATTTGAATAAAACTACCTGTTCCTATTGATAGTATTTATGACTTTTTATAAAAACATCTATTCTACAAAAATTTCTATTCTATAGAAATTTCTGTTCATTACACACCCACAGAAAATTGGCATGTGTTCTTTTTAATGTGTATGTATAAATCTTTGCAAGATTTTCTTGAAATGTCTGTTTCCTTATCTTACTTATATAATCTTCCATCATTATATCAGAGGGGAAAAAAGCATAACAAATTTAGATGGCAAGTATTTACTAGCAAACAAAAGTAGCTGACAAAGCAACCTTTTCTCTTCTTATTACACCAGGTCACAGCTCACCCATCACAGGGTGAATATATACACTTCCACAATGGTTTATAACATCAAACTCTTAACAGCACCTTTAACATTTGAAAAAACAAGTTAGAGTTTGTTAGAGTTGGATGAAAAGTAAGAATGAAAAGTAAAACACCTAACTTTTCAATTCCATTGCTGAACATGTGATGGTTCATATACAATCCTAAAAAACCCCAAAAGACTAGTAGTTTTCTGAAACTTTCCAAGACAAAAAAATACCACTTTTTAAACTTTATTTCTAATGTTATTTCTAATATTTCACCAGAATTTTAACGTTAATAGGTTATCTGAGTAAAAATTGCACCTCTGTCTTAGCCATTAAGAGGTTCAAGAATAAATTGAACCTTAAGCAGGGTCTGAGTGAAGTTAAAACATAGTATCAGAGTAAGAAGTAAAATGCCTGAAAATGATCATGTAAGTTCTTTCCTTACCTGAATTCATGAAGAATTTTGGTAAAGATATTTTATATATTACATGTAGTTAACTTATTCTTCTTCTATCAGAAGTGTGAAAAGACAAGGAAACAGGGAATCTGTGCTTCCACTCAGGCTTTTTTGAGTCTCTGCCATTAATTGTGGTTTTTTTCTCAGGAGTGTTCTTTACTGAATGCAAACTATGTCTTTCACAGGCTCTGAATTTTTTGCTGTGTTTTCTTTACATACAACTTATAAAGGACAGTGCAATCTATCACTCTGACAACACATTTTCTTTAGTGTGCAAAATAGTTTTTCTTTTGTTCATGAACAAATTCCACGTCTCTAAACTAAACTACATTAAAATCATGTACAAAGCAGTCAGCAGAATAGAAAGGTTGGATTTATTCTGTAGGAGTGTCTTACCTATTGAAATGTCTACTGCTGTTTAGGAATATACGTAAAAAAGCAAAAACTCTTGTCCTAGTACAATATAAAAATATGACTTGTTTTTAATGATTTGATGGTTTTAGTGATACAAATAATATTCTGTCTATGTCTGTTTACCTAACACTGAATCCAGTTAAAAGATCCCAAAACTTACAAACATTGAAAAAATGGAATTTTATATTTTTAATTATACAAAGTTTTATTTCTATTTTATTTCATATATGTGTCTCAATATTTTTGTCTTTCCAAGTTCTCTATTTCCAAAGATGCATCTGTTGATCATGGTATTTTCTATTTTTCTTTCATCCAGCTGTATCTTCATTTCTCTGCTTTGAGTGTAATTTACCACTGCGCCTATTCAGTCAAAGTAAGTATTAGAATTTGCACATGTCCCTTCATTGAATGGCGCAGAACTGGGCAAACTGCTCATTGCTGTAGAATCTGTGTTTCCTATGTTGTTTCAAGTGTGCTGTTGCTCCAGAGCACAGGCACCCTGTTGTGCTGGGCAAGGCAGCCCAAAACTGGGGTCTGCAGCACTGCAAAGTGGGTGCTATGTGCCACTGCCCAGGATCTGCTGTCTCCAGACACACACAGTTCTCAAAGAAAACTCAACAGAACCTGGCAACTACTGGGCTCATCAGTACAGGAGGGTTTTTCCATGAAGTTGTGACAAATGTGTGCACACAAACCTTGCTCGCTAGGTAAAGCAGCATAGGGGCAGGCTAATGGGATCGTGACTTCTTCCTTGTTTGTCTACTGTGTTTACTAGATTTGTGTTTGTTTCCCCCTGTTTGCTCTATCAGTTTGTCTCTCATTGTGCAGCTAATTTTTACCTCCAAACATGCCATGGGCAGAGATAAGCAGCCTGACAAACCCCTCCTCGAGAATGTGTTTTCAACGGTTCAACCTGGATGGGAGTCATTTGGTGACAGTGTTATTATAAGTACTAATGACCTCTCCCCTCTGTTGTTTTCGTTACATCTCTCCCTGCCAACAGCTTCAAGAAGCTTTAGGAATTTATCATATAAGAGAATTAGGATGAACCTGAGCCAAACATGTGTTGGGGGGAGAAGAGAGAAGGGAAAGGGAAAGTTACTACAAGGACTGATGTAACCAGTGAAGATTTTTCAATCTGTTCTCATTATTATGTAGATGATATTTTTTAATGGCCACGGAGTTTGTAGATGAAAGATGTCTAAATACCTATGTAAAAAATCTGTTCTTTGTCATTATGGTTTGGTATTGTTAAATATGTTTCTAAAAACTCTCTTAAAATCTGTCTATAGTGAAGACATGAACAGCTGAGCTGATCTTCGTCTTCTCTGAAGATGTTCCTATAACATTTGATTTAGCCACAATTAGGTTTTTCTGCTTAAAGTAGAACACAAAAGTAGTCATTTAATAACTAGATGTTCTCATTCAGGAAGAGCTCAGAAACAGGAACAATTTCAGTGTGAGTGCTTAGAGAGATTCTGGCTAAACCCACATTTTTGTACATATCAGATGATCTGGCTCAAGAAAGATGAGCTAAAATAGTAACAGGATTGAGGACTGGGTCTGGCTTGGTAATTACTTCTATCTTCCTGTAAGAATTTACAAGTCATGTATCCTCCCCATCCCTAAAGTGATGGGCATTAACAAAATACTGCAGAGAGCATGTGGCAGCTTTCACAATACAATCCAACCCTTAAATCTGCCATCCAAATAGTCTTTTCCTGAGCATCTGGTTCATCCATAAGATTAACAAAATAGTAAAATGTGTTTGAACAAGTGACTCCCTGGAATTTTACTGAAACAATTCCAATATTGAGCCTTTGCATTTTTCATCCCTGAAACCTATGAAGTATTGAAAATATCTGTATATTTACCAAAAAAAAATAAATTAAAATGCTATAGGGTAGTTAACAATTTTTTAACTGACTTCTGCATGCACCTGCCTTTGATATTGTACTGAGAGTCAGCAGAAAAAACCTGCAACACTGCAAATATATTTTAGCATGTAGAATGACACATCTGGGACAGCGCACACCACTGTAAAGTATCAAATGCTGTAAGACTCCCAAAAAGCAGTACTTGCAAAACTAGAAATAGAAATAGGCTAAGATCATTAAACAGCAAAATTCTCCTAAAATAGATACATAGGTAGAGAAACATTACTTTTTTGCTCACTGGGCACTTATTCCTTACTTTATTATACTTTTTCAAGTACATTCATTAAGCTTTCACTAATGTTTTTGGGAATGGTTGGAGTTTTTTGTCTTTGAACTGATATTTTTTCTTATTAGGGAAAAAAGTCAAAATATGTGTATTTTTTCCCTAGTATCTAAAACTAAATCATTCCTCTTAAATCTTACTGTGTTCTTTGACCTTGTGACTCTGTGCTGTTCACACATACAATGCAGAGGGAGTGTTCAGTTATTAGGCGATGAAACATGGCATTGAAAAACATCAGCCTTCTTACTAGAGGTTGTACTATGTATTTAATCCAGACATAATCCAGCTAGCATTAGCACTATTTCTAATTAATTGAAATTAAATGCACAGATGTAAGAAAAGATTCATGCTGCTTAAACACATGGTAACATAGATATGTCCATAGACTGAGAAAAGCATTGGGATTACTGATTACCTTCAATTTTAAAAGGTCATGATGCACCATGCCCTCCTGCTTTGTGGTTGTCCAAACTAGGTGGGATGCAGAATGGGTGTGGTTTAACTTCCCTGCCGTGCAATGCAGGGAATACCAGTCCCCTGGTGGATGCGGCATTCTGCTTTGAAGTAAATCCCCCCCAGAGACAAGAAATTACCAGCTGCACAATCCTTTTCTCTTGGAGAGTGCTCAATGTAGCCATTGTAGCAGCAGAAACAGCAGTAAGTTTGTTGATCCTGTAGTCATTTCAGATGACTATAGCAATAATTGTCCATTTGTGACTTCCTTATTCTCTGGTAGTTACAGTGGGACTATTCTGCCCTCCAAGCAGAGAATCTGCATGTCTGACCTTCACCTGATTACCAGAAATGTTTTCAGTAAGCTAGTAATAACATATCATATATAAGCAAAGTCACCTAGCACTCAAATTTTATAAATAAAAAATTCCTGGCTTAACTCCTGACAGAGTATAACTGTGAGGTTTACAAAAGTAAATAATTCCTCTATCCATAATCAGTTCTGCAATTTCTCATGGAAGATTAGTTAGTTATGTTTCAATGTGCTTGGATTATTCAGAGTATGGTTGGTATTTCAACACTGGCTCCAACCTGGTCTGAGACTTACTAGCCTATCTGTTAATGGAATATATTTGAGCTGTAGATGGATTAATATATTCAGTTGGTTAACCTTCCCACTGAAAATTTTGCAAAAGCAAACGAGAAATCCCTTGCAGTGGAGTTCAGCTAATACTTTGTCCTTGTGAAGAGGCACAAGGACTCAAGTGGACAGTTTGAATGAACTGTGTTAGTCCCACTGACTTGGACCATCACAAGACATATAGCAGCTCATCCCAGTTTAGATTTAGACCAGGAAATAGATTACGCATTAAAGTGTGTTATCTCATCCATTTCACAAAATAACATTTTTCAGAAGGATTTTATATTGAGTGTGTTTAATACAACTATGCAGCCTTTGTAATAGGCTACATTCAGAGATATTCCTCTCTCAATTGTTCGAAAGTCTCTGCCTTGCCTGCAGTGCCTTGTTCCTGACTTAATTTTCTGTTACTTGGCTGTACATTGGTACAGTTTCACAGTGGTTCTGCATTGAGGCAAAACTACAAGCATGTTTATAAAGCAATAAATGGATCTGTAACAGAGCAGTAAAAAACTGTCTTCCTACATTTCATTTGCCTTTACTGACAAGTCCTAAATTTTGTCAATTATACCAAAGCAAGCAAATGTTTTGGACCTTTAAAAATCTACTCTGTGTGGCAATATCTGCTTTAAGGTTTTGCTGCTGTCATCTTCCAGATGAATTTGTACTTTTTGTAGGCAGAAAGGCCAAGTTTATTAGATTTTGTTTCAGCAGAGGTCATTGCAACATTTGTGTTATGTATTCTGGAAGTCTTTTAAGTTCTTTGTTTGCTAAATGGACTTTCAATGAGTTGGAACCACATGTTGAATTTTATTGCAATTCAAGCAGTATTGCTTCTAGCTTTTACACATCTAGCAGGGTCATAAAGTATATGCTGAATGTGAACACAAATGTTTTTAAAATTATTTTCCAAGTCAAATTTTCATGTCTATTTTTAATAACTAAAGCAGAAATATTCTTGCAAGCAATCAATTCCTTTTGTACTAAGCATGGACTTATGTAGTGTGCTGCGCTCCAGGCAAAGTTCAGCATGTGAGTTGCAAGCCCAAGGGCTCTGTAGAGATCCTAGACTCTGGCTTTCTGACTGGCCAAAGAGGGTGACTGGTTGCCAAAGAGAATGTGAAGTAACTTGTTTCTTCCCCTAGAATCAGTAAGCCTCCAAGCCAACATTCATTTATTGAATAGTGAAATTCAAAATCATGACTGTGGTGGTATTACCTGTTTCTGAAGAGATCTGCTCATACTTCCACTCTAGTGTTTTGTGTATCTTAATAAGAAGCTACAGTAGGATAATATCTCTTTTATTTCAATTCTTGAGAGAGTAGCGAAAAATCTATTTTGAACAATTCTACCGGAATTTGTAGTGCTAGGGATTTAAGACCTGTGTTTAACATTGCTTTTGTCAGTTTATTGATTTAATTTTATTCATTTGGAGATAATTAGTCACAACATGTCTTTGAGCAGAACTGAGAAGCTGAGATTCTAATGCAGCTTATTTCATCACAGCTTAATAATTAAATTTTTAATTTACTTTGTTATTCTATCTTTTGCTAACATCTCCAAAACTTATGTGAGCAAAAGTGGCCTCTGATTTTTACTGAGTGCTAATCCCTTCCAGGGGAGCTCAAGAGGACAAATATACATGAGGGAAACATTTTAATTGGGGAATTCAAAGAAAAATATCATACCTGTCTAGTTTCTAGCATTCTCTCACATTTTTTAGTGATTAGTAGTTAGAAAAGTGTGGATAAAATGCTGCCATCATTTGGTTTTGTATTTATGGTCTCATATGTTTTCATTAGTCTCTCTTTTCTCTCTTCTCTCCTGCCTTCACCTCATTTTTTGGAACAGTAACCCTCAATTTGAGTGAGTGTTCTTATGAGTTAGGTCAGCAATCTTAACACCTTCTTGAAAGATGTGACAGTCATTGCATGCTAAATAAGGAAATAAATTACCCCATATCTAGCCACTGAAGAAATCATCAATATGCAGACATTGAAAACTAGACTATGCAAACATGGGTAGCCTGTCTTCTAAGCCTAAGAGCTCTGATTAAACAGAAAATGTAAAAACTACAATGCAAGGAGTAAGGGATTGATTTTGCTTACAGCTATATGTCTTGTGTCCTGACAGGAAAAGTGGAAAATCACCACAGAAGAATTAGAAAAAAGCAGTCAAGACAATGCAAAACAAAAGATTAGAAACATGTCTCTGGAAAAAGGGAGAGAGGTTTTGTCTGAGTGCTAGTTGGAAGGCCTTTTGATTAATTCAGCAAATCAGTGCCTTCTAACAGCACAATCTCTACCATTTTCTAAGAGCCATACGGCTCGGAAATCAGCACAGGACAGAGCTGCAGGTGTCTTGATTTAATCTCCTACTCCAAGTCAAGATCAGCTATTCCTAAAGCAGTCCTCACTGCTTTAGGAATAAACCTTATTTTAACAGGTTTTTAAAGAACATCTGGATATAGCATTTCCCCAGTCTCTGTCTGCCAAGGAGTCATTTTCCAATGCTGTAGCACCTAAATTCCCTTCTCTTTTGTAATTTCCAACCTAAGTCTCCCTTGGTGTAATTTAGAACTATTGTCCTATTCCGAGGAAATACCCATCTGTCACTTAGTTTCATTTTTGCCCTTGTTTAATCACCTCTTTTCTTCCTAGATTATTCCAGCATCTTATATCTTGTCTTACAGGTCATGTAGTGTAAAATTTTTCACTTTTCTTTTGTAAAATTAAGATCTCCAGTGTTATGTATAGTCCGTGTAAATAATCACTTCTGTGTTAATATCTGATGTCCACATCGATATTTACTCCTAATATATCTGAAGGACCAATTATTGCTATTCTAATTGCCCTTAAGCCAACATTTTCCCTTAGCCAACATTTTCCCTTAGCCAACATTTTTCAGAGGGTGTAATCTGTGGTGAATTTAGTATCATTCACACAGATGCAGAAATATATGATACATAACTCAAAAGACCTTCTATTTTCCAATGCAAGTCAATGTGCAGATCAGACAGTTTTCTGCTCATACAGGAAGAACTGAAGGAACTGAAAAATATCAGTAATGTTTTTTTATCAGTAAAATTTTACGGCCCAATTATACAACAGCCAACCTATTACCTACTAAAGAGAAATTTGGATACACCTAATCTTTTGTCTGCCTTTTGAAATTTATAAAAGCTCAACAGTATTTTTTTTTCATCTGACTCTCAATCAGTAAGACTCCCCTG
>VYXB01008545.1:99379-116296 GCA_013397135.1 Pachyramphus minor
CCAAACAAAAAAAAAAAAAAAAAAAACAAAAAAAAAAAAAAAAAAAAAAAAAAAAAAAAAAAAAAACAACAACCAAAAAAGCTAAAAAAAATAAAAATAAAATAAAATTAGGTCTTCTATATTTTCCTCAAAATCAAGACTATATGTTGCACTATCTTTTCTGTTCTGTATGTATAGGTGCATGAAAATATTACTGCTAAATAAGCAGTGGTGAGAGTTTTTAATCAACAATTCCACATTACTGGGTTATGTTCAGTCTCTTCCCTTTGTCTTCTCCCACTCAATAGATGAGAACTAGAGTAACTTGTACTTCATAAGACTACACGTGCATGTGTGCTCACCAGGTGCTGTGTGGATTTAATCCTGTACCTTTGCCAGTAATTTATAATTCTGTATTGCAGTTGCATCCAGCAATTGATTCATCATCCTTTCGAGCAAATGGATGTACTTCATCAGGTCCTGGCCTTGACCTTGAGTGCACTGCAGTTGTACATCTTTCTTCTTATGATTCTCTCAGGCCAGCCTGGATAATATGCATGCAGTGTCAAAACGATATACTATATTCCTTTAGAGCATTAAATGTAATCTCTGATTGAACTATTTAGTTTTCTATCATAATAAATTGGTATGTATAAGACTGCTTTGGGAGCTTGTAGCTTTTCTGTCAGTGGAGGATTTTGAGGACAAGTTAGAGAAACATCTGTCAGGACTGGTTAGGTATAGCTGATGTAACCTGGAGGTAAAATAGGTGACCTTCTTAGTCCATTTTTCATCTTTTTTCCTTTATTTTATAATTGGCCACTGAAAATAGAATTGGAAAGTCAGTGACTTTATTTTTCAATATGAATTGTTCTTCCTAAACTAAACTAAAATGCCATTGTTCATTTGTTTGTTTTTCGATATACATAATTCGGAGTGTCAGGATATTTTTTTCAGCAGTTTCCAACCAAAAACTTTACCAGGGATTTTTTTTGGCACAGGCAACTTTTCCAAGGTGTCTTCCAGTGCTCACATAATGTGGGCATAATATTTCTTTGCAAACATTGGAAAAAAGGAAGACATTTCCTTTCCTTTCCTTTTACTTTACCCTGCTGGAACTCCTCTGCATTAAAAATGAAAATAAAATTAGCTGAAAAAAAGCAGTTAGAACAAACTGAAATCTGTCTCAGAACAGGCTTAATACCAAAGCAGAAAGCAAATAACCTGAAGTAAAAATTACTGCAGCCTTCAATACACCAAAGAGAGTTCATTTTTATGTATGCAAACTTGAGTGGCTGTGTGCCCACCAGCTTTAGGGTTATCTGAGATCAAAGTAATTTTTAATTTAAGGAGACTTTACTGTCTTTGCCTCAAACTTAAGTCTTAAGTCTTTATAAAATAACATAGAACAAGGAGGATGACTGTCCCCTGGTAAGGATTTCGGGACTGGAAAATGTGCATTAAGTAGTTGACTGGGATATTTTGAAGGATGTTTTAAATTAGAAGAAGCCAATCACTTGTTTTATTCATACCATGACAATATTCAGGAACATTCAGTGAGTTTCTTCACAGGTAAGACGCAAAGGTTCTGGTCAGTCCAGCTGAAATCTTGAAAATATACTGAGCTACAATTTATAAAGCAGTTCTTTTTATAAGGACCAGGCATCTTGTTACTAGAAATGAATTAAGTTAATGTGACTATAGCAGAGGATTTTAAAGAATGGTTTGCTCTTTTTGATGAGTCCCTAATTTATTTGACTACAATTTTCCCTTTAACTGAAGACGTTGAAACCAGCCATTGTTTACAGTCTTTTGAAGTCAGAATTTCCTAGTGTATTTGTATTAGAAAAATATGTCCCTTTTTAAATGGAGAAAGCTATGTCTTCCTGCTGAGAAGATTTATAAGAAAAGCTTCAACGCAAATCTTTGCCTGCTGTTTGTTCCTTTTCCCTTGATATTAGCCCAGTACCTTTCCATGGCTGCTTTGATTGCACAGTTCTGTCTGGGTCACTAGGGGAAGGTGGGATTTGGACTGCTTATGTTTTGTTTTGTTTTGTGTTTTTTTTTTTTCCTTCTCCTCTCATAAGCTTGCAGGTTCATGATCTCCTGCAGCTCAGTCTGGGTTCACCTTTTTTCCAGCACCAAACCATTTCCCACTGGCTTTTGCACTTCTGTCTGGCATGCAGCCCTTGGGAGCAGCTGAATAGGCAGTCTTGTCGCTCCTTAATACAACCAGTGTATATGCATTAAGTTGTTATTTGTGGTTTTGTCTTTTTTTCCCCCAGGATTTTCACTTATATTCGCATTTTTATATATTTCTCATATTGCAGAACAGGTGATGAGAAAGATGCTTCTCCTTAAAGGACAGTCCAGGTTCTCCTTAAAGATGATTCAGCAGGCATTTGCAGTGTCTGCTTTGCAATTCAACACACTTATAGTTTAAAGAGAAACATAGATTCAATTTACCAAAGTATTTTTAAAAGTTCATTTGTTTGTAATAAGAATTATCATTTGCTGTGACATGATTATGATAAGGTGTAGGAAATGTTATACGTACCATACTGAAGAGTACATGAAGTATCAAGCATGGATTTACAAATCAGAAGAAAATCACGATGCTTTTTGTGTCCTATTCTTACCAGATTAAATAGTCATTTATTCCACTGTTACTCAAAGAAAATACCTTTAATAACCTGACAGAATTTCATACCATTTTGTCTTACTTTGTGTAGTCTACTTCATGCCTCTTAAAAATGTAACCGTTGATGGCCTTGATATACTTATATCTAACAGAATTAAGAAATCTTTTTAACTAAGAAAAATTTAGGCACCAGAGTATTATTAAGGTATCTAAAATAGAAAGAATGACTCACTACTTGGATGCATTTTTCTTTATTGATGAGGGAAGGAGGTTAAAAGAATTGCATAGGATTAAACATATTTAGACATCCTATATTAGTTAAGAATAATCCTATTCTGGATGTTCCCACCAAACAAAGATACTATTTCATGTTTGACTTTTCTGGGTAAAATGTTACTGTTATTCTTCACATAAAGGTGGACCAAAAGACCACAGCAGAGCTGACATTTGTAGTGTAAACAAAAAGAAAGAAATAAGCACAAAGCAAAATTATTCTTTTTTTTTGTTTGCAGAACCGTGTTTTTCCGATAGGAAGAAAACAGTGTGAAAGTCTACAGCGTGAAACAAGAGGAGAGAAAACAAAGCCAGAAATTCTAAATTAATGCATTTCCTCTCCAGCTTGCCTTGATTCATTTTGTGTATGAGGCTTCCACAAATTGAAGTAGACATCAGAAAAAAACAGACAAAGAAATAAAACCACCTTTGAACAAAATATGAAATAATCCCACAGCTAATATTATAATGCCACAGGGTACAGAGGGAGATATGAAGTTCATGGCTTCAAGTTTTAGGCAGGAAAAATTAGCAATTGCTAAAAATATCCTGGGATCCTGGGACCACATCTTAATAACCTCTCAGGTTTTGTTGCTGGAATTTTTTTATCATTCGTAGGTCAAGCACTTAGAGTTCAGCCCAGCGTGCTTGCTATTGATCTTGGAAAAATCTGGCCAATTAACCAGAATCTTTGTGGAAGCATATTTTAATACATTTTCAACATCAGTATCCTTGCCCCTGGGCAGGAAGGCAGATATGAGAACCAACAGAGGCAAGGGTAGATCAAGGTCAGTATTTATAACTTCTATAATGAATTCTGGACCTTGTACCCAGAAATCTTTAACCAAGGGGCAGTCATAAATTAAGGGAGTTAAAATTGACCATAACTTCTGTCCAAAAAAAAAAAAAGGAAGGCTCTTTGTAACTTGATTCATCTTTTGGGAACACAGAGACTGTTATGTAACAGCAGACTAAAATGTTAAAACGAATTTTTCATGAACCAATTTTCCTATAGTCTAGCAATCTGATAGCTTTGATTCCAGTCATCAGTCTAAAACTCCCCTTATAAACTGGCATAGTTTATAGATCATTGAGCAGTTATGTGAGTAGGGAACTTTGACAAAACTAGAATCAAGTATGACTCAAGTGTTGCCTTTCCTTTTTACTTGGAGAAAAACAAAAAACATTTCAGATATATGCTTATTTATATTGAGAGAGTACTAAAAGAGTGTAAAATTTGATGAGAGTTTCTGACCAAGGGAACACATTACTCCAGGATTTGAGGCAGAACATTCAGAAAGATCCAGAATTTGCCTTTGACAAAGTAATTAAGTCTGGCAAGCAAGGGAATTTGCTTCATCCGGTCTGATGTTTACAGGGACAGCTAGTGGTTCTGCAGTTTGGACATGAGAAAGAATGTAAAATGAGAAGGAAAAGAGACCTGGGGGAGAAAGCTGTGTACTGTTCAAACTCAGAATCAAAAAAATCAGTACAAGTAGTTGTTCATGCTGTAGCATAAAATACAAGATAAAATGATGCCCAGGAGCACTACAATGTACAATGATTTATCTACCATGGTACTTGCTAAAGCTATTTATTGAAATAGAGAACTAGGCTTTGGTCCTTGGGCACTGGCATAAATAAATTTCATGTCTTTGCATAGACGATCCTGGTCAATATTAGCTAAATAAGAAACACTTATCCTCATAGCTAAAAGAGGCTTAACAGGAAAGAAAACCTGCCAAAGAATTTATTCTTGCTTGGTTTTGGATGCAATTATATGATTTACAGACTGGGTACAAACCTGGGAAAGATTTGTTTTATTTTGGTACATTTCCTGAAGCCTCTGTCAAAGACGAAGTACCACAAAGCCAAAGGATTGCATGTATAGTAGGGAAAAGATCACGTTTGCTCTCAGTGTTTTCTCTGGCTGCTGGGTAGGGCAGGCAGAGAGCAAGAGATCCCCTGAGCCACTGCTCAGACATTTGGTCAAAGGCTGGGAGAGTTCCCATAAAGGCAGTTGCATTGCCAAGTGCCAGCCAAGATGGAAAGAAGAAATCTTAAAGGGTCCGTAAGGGGCTGCACTGATTTTTCTAAACTAACAGTTCCTTTTCGAAGGAGAGGAATGTTCTCTGCAATAAATCCTGTCATTTTCCTCTGTTTAAGCCTGGGTGTTTTTTTCTGTTTAAGGAAGTAGTTATTCTAGAGAGAGTTGTGAAAAATCTCTACATTTATTTATTCAAAAAATCTTGGGAGGCATTCTCTCAGAGCAAATTATGCAGGCAGTACAGAGTCCTATCACAGCATCAAGATCAGTTTAAAAAAGAAAAACACAAAACTTGCCTTTCCAATACTAAGGAGAAAGCTGATTGTATTTGCACAAACTGCTACTGAGAATAAGATAAGCTACTGCATCAGTATGTGACCCTGTCTTGCAACTTTCCCTGCTCTCTTCTGTCAAAAAGTGATGACAACTTGCCAGCACCATTGTTACTTAGTAGGAGTTCCACTGAGTACTTGTTGATATAAAACAAAACTGAGAAATACTTGTTGATATAAAAGAAAAATGAGAAATCTTGTCATTTATTACCTGAAGCTGAGCAGCTTTCTAAAGACATTGTGATGGGTGAGAATGTCACAGGCCCTGGTCATAATGAAAGCAAAGGTCTTTCTTTCCACATAAAGAGAAATAGTAAAAAGGACATCATCTACTCTCAGTGTAATAATAGCAGAAGAACAGAGAGAGGCCTAAGTTGTCTGTTTTTATGCCAAGGTTGAAGTCAGAAGCAGCTCCAGCATTTTGAAATAGTTGAGCCTCAGGGAATGCCGTTGCCAGAGCTGGTGGCCCAAGTGCTGCCAGGCAGCTGATGTGCTGACTACCTTGCATTGCCTCATTGTGGGATAGCACAGGCACTTGCTATGTACTCCCACTTCTTGTACTCAAGAAATTTTCAATAGGTACCCAATTTTAAATTCTGTACTTCGCTAGTTCTGGTTTAGTTCTAGTGCTAGCTGCTACCTGGTTGCAACATTTACCATCAAGGATCTTCCTTCTTCCCACAGACTCCCAGCAATTAATGAATTTAGACTCATCCCATGCTCTTCTATCCACATGTATTGGCCCCACTGATACAGTTTCATAATATTTATGCTATCATATTTTTTACTGTAATGAATCAATGATGATCACTCTTAGATTGCTTATATCAGCTGCCAGATAAAACATTTAAGCTATTTTCTTAATGAGCCTCTTGTTTTAAGGCCAGGGTAACAATGGATAAGAAGTGCAAGCTTTGCCAAAACACATCCTAAAGCTACAGTATTATACAATGGTGATAAAGCATTTATGGAATTATTTTAATTTATGATGATGCTGATTTACTTTGTTCAACACATTTATTACAATTCTTGTTCAACCATTAACTAGCTGGATCTCTTGGACAGAAAGATAAAGATTCATTTAAAGATTAAAATGTTGGAATGAGGCCATAATGACTCAGGAGGAAGCAAAATCCTGTACCTTCTTAAAACCATGGTAATGAAAACTATCTGAACCCACATCATTATTAAGACATAGAAAAGGTGATTGTTTTTCAGCTGTGCTTTCATTTCTTGTGCATCAGTTAAGATACTTAATATTTATCTTTATTCACGAAGTTCAACAATAATCATCTGGATATATTAATTTTTAGCTTTTATTGTTTACCAAATTTTAAGTCATTAAAATGTAATGTAGATTTATATTTTCCCTCCAATTTCCTGCTGTTCAGTACCATCTACAAGGTAAGAGAGGATATAATTATTACTAGAGAGTGCTTGACTGACTTCTGGTAATTGGAATTTCAGTAAACCTTGCCAGGTCATCTAGCAATATTAGGGAGATGTCTGAGTCACTGCTCTCATGACAATCTGCTGACTTTTTTCAGATGACAAAGTCTGCAGATGAGTTTGCATGGGTTTTTTCATGCGATGGCAAAGATACCTTATTTGAAATGCTTGATGTGCTTACTGTTTCATGCTCCTATGACTGGTAATGCTTACAGAAACACCATAAACCCTGTGGGAAGCTTCAGAATATTTGGTTATTTCTACCTTACCTATCTTTTCTGGAGTCTATGCAAGTGTAAGTTACAGTGTAAAAGTCATTATACAAACATATTTATCAAGACAAAAAACTTTTTTTTCATAGTTGCTATTAAAACAAGCACAACTTCATCACTATGTGACCTAAGAGACCCTCAATGTGGATGTTACTTGTTTCCCTGTTGGCATGGCCTGGTCTCAGCTCTGTTACACTCTTTTATAGCTCATGCCTTGCCATGGGTGGTGGCAGCTCAGGCTTCCTGGCTTACTCCCATGGTCCTGATATCACACAGTCTCTCCAGCCACTCTTTCACTGAACTGCTTGGGGAGATATCCAGGCCCATGCGGAAACTAGTGCAGCAAAACTCTCCACTCATTCCTGAGCTTTATTGAGGGTATGTCCACTTCAAAATTACGGTACAATTGCAACAAGAACGGATTGGATTTAGCCTTTATCGCACAGAGATGGTGTGGCCTCAGTGTGACAGTTTTGGGGGAGCATTCTTATGCCCCCTATGGTGTTAGAGCCATGCTTTATGTTTCTTATACTGGATCGTTATTTCATCTCTCAAAGGTACAATTAGCACCACTATTTTAACTTCCTTTAAATGCCATAGTCTCACTTTCATTTTATGGCCTACAAAAAAGGAAAAAAACCCTCTTTGTTCCATTCAGTCACAGCTAAAGTTAATTCAAATTAGTATTCCCAGTAATTATGATTCCCTTTTAGCTTTATCAAAAGTGTATTGTCAATTAAAAAAAAAAAAAGGAAAGATATTTGAAAAGGGAAAGCGTTCAACATTTATCTCCACATGGTGCTGCTCTGGTTAGAGAATCCATTTCCATACTTTTTGCCTCCAGTCACTTAGGTCAACCATCCAATGGATGGGAGCTAACGAAATCGACAGTAGTAAATGCTTCAGCCATACAAAAGCCACATGAATCCTAAGGAAACCCCAAGTATAATTATTATCCAATTTTTGATCATATTATTTGTATGCTGATTCTTGTAAGTATCTATGTATGCAGTATGCCAAAATTTATCAAAGTTAATAATTAGCAAGTGCTAACAAAAATATTTAGCACTTTTCTGTACTATAGAAACTTGGGATATATAGGTAGAGATAGAAATATGGAAGATAATAAAGATGATATAGAAGATAGGGATATAGATTATATAGATGATATAAATATAGATGATGTATATAGACATAGACAGTTGATATATACACACATCTCTCTGGTGATGTATGTAGAGATATGTACATATATAGGATATATATATGTTATAGATATAACAAATATAGAAGGTTAGATAAAATAATTTTTAATGTTCCCTGGAAATGAAAGCATTTTGATAAAATTCTTGCAATCTCAGTGTGACCATATATGGGGTAGTTCTTTGGGTTGTTTTGAATTAAACAAGTTATGTTTAGAGGTCATTGACTAATTCCACCCAAATTCTATTTCAGCATTATTCTTATTTCAGTTGGTTAGGATAACAAGAGTATTTTGGTCAGCAAAATACTTAGGCCTATTACAGTTTAGAAACAAAATTGGTTCCACTTTGGGAGCATTGTTTTCTTATTTGTTGCATAGATGCCAAGTGGTTGCTTATGATTGCATTTGGCGTTGTGAAAGAGAAGATCTGAAGATCTGACCTCTGTCTTCTAAGGGATTTGCTTTTCTCTTCCTCTGGTCAGTCCTTTGCTCTCCTTGGACAGCTGGAACAGTGAGAGTGGAAAGTATGGTGATGGTAGTAGAGAGCAAATTGTAAAAACCAGAATTTAAAGGGATTCGTTTTATTTTTGCTCAGAAGATTATCTTATGTATTTCAGCATTTACCTGAAGTGTTTGGCCTGGACTGGGTGCAGCTAAATACATGACAGTATGGCAGCTCCCAGTTCCTTGGTCCTAAACGTCTATGTTTGCCTCACTGGAAATTGCAAAAAACCAGGGCTGCTCTGAACTAATGTTGAGCTTTGCTCTGGTCCCAAAGGAGCCTTTAGGGTGCACCTAAAGCACAGCAGCTCCTGGTTGGCAGGAGTCTGTGAGGGAAAAGACTTGTTAAGTGAACAGTAATGTCCTGAGATTTAGGTGACTCCTAACAGCCCATTTCTGGTTGGCCAGGCCTGTGTGGATACTATGATGGTATGTAAGGAACACTTATGTTAGGTTGCTTGCTTGATCTAAAATCACAACTACTCTCTGTTGTGTTCTTCCTAATTTTTCAGTCCTCTTGTGGTGTAATATTTCTTTTGGTTGGAGGTCAACTGTATGCCAGCATTATCTGGCTTTTTCTTTGAGGGAAGGATGGGATTTTTATTCTTCATTGCAAGTATCCTCAATTTGAAGAACAGTGGAAACAGTGAGACCTGGCTGAGATACAAATATGCCATGGAGGAAAACCCTAATTTATTAAGGAAATAGATAATTGCACAGGAAAGTTCCATAAAAAATGAAAAATTATTATTGTGAAGTCTTTTGGATGTTTTAATCTAGGATGTTGGATGATGAAAGCAATTAAAAATGAAAAGAATATTTTGGCAATAAGCTTGAAAAAAATTTTGAAAAATTAATGTTATATAGAAATTAAATAAAAATACAGTGCAGAGGTACTAGCAGCCGATTATTAAAAGAAGAGATGCATTCTTAAGGACAAAAATCTTCTTTGATCTCTAGGTAAACATCATAACATGGTCCTAAAAGGTAACTGAGTTTTCCTGAAAAGATGTGATCCTTTCTATTGGTCCCATTTTGTTTCATTCTGTTGGTAAATTCCCTTGGATAACAATTATGGCATTTCAGGAAGCTAAATGGTAATGTTAGTATCTGGGTTTGCTATTTATTATGTGTCATGGTGTTTGATGGTTTAATGACATTGATATCAGAAAAAAAAACAATAAAGTTTTTTGACAAGAAATTGGTGATGTTTTATGTGGCTAGGAGCAGCCCCCTCTTCCCAGCTTCCAACCAACATGAGTGCGCTGAGAGTACAGCACCTTACCCAACATATGTTTAGTAGCTTTTCCTAATGCTATAGTTTTGCTCCAAATAATGACATGAGGCACGTACAATGAAAACATCAGTGCTTTCCATCCTGCAGAAACCCTGCCTTGGGATGGTACTGACAGAACCTTCCCCGGTGTCATATTTAGATATAGGAGGCATGCTGTGAGAAGGCAGTTGTTCCTGATACAATGGGAATGTGACTGATCGTTGCTACAAAGGCTTGTGGGATGGTTGAGGACACCCACCTGTGTGTTTTGCTATTTATGAGACACCAAACAAAGCAGCACAAGGACAGTCTCACAGGGTGATTTACTTGTGAGAAAGAAACTGCCTCCTTAGGGCCATCAACTTGCCCATCATCATTACAAAGACTTCAGTGAATGACAGACTGTAGTCTTTTTCATAATAAGGATATAAGTCATTATGTCTCTGGAACCACAAGTCTTTATGTCCTTGGATCAAGTCTTCAAGCAGCTGCTTAAAAACAGATGCAGCAAATGAGTGAGAATTTAAGCACTGGGCCCCACTAAATGTGGTGAGCTATTCTCAGAAGGAAAAATACTTCTTCTTGTTTCCAGAGCTATTTTTCCAGCCACATGCTTTCTTTAAGGCATTGAAATCCAAATTATTAACACTGAGATGTTACCAAGACTTAGCCTTTAAATTTTTTACCCCACATCATATGCTCATTTTCAAATGAACCAGGCCCTGGAAAGTGCTGGGTAAGAGTTGGGACTATCCCCATTCATTCAGAAGCTTAAATTACCAAAAATCACATCCAGAGGGAAAATTAAAGGAACTATCTGCCTCTCTGAGCCAGGACACTACTCATTCTGCATGAGCTTTGTCAGTGTAAACTTTCATAGGGATTTCAGGCACAATCAACAGGACGAAGCAGTGGATATTTGGAAAGGCAAAGGATGTAGTAGTAGTAGTAGTGGCCAGACTTCGCGAACGAAGATCTGTGGAAGGTCTTTGTACGCCTTCCAGCCTGCGCATTGGATTTATTTTAGGTGGGACACAGTGCGCGCAGAACTGAGCCCACCCTTTAATCCTGAGGTTCATCTGCCGGGGCCAAGCGAGCTTGGACAGTGGCAGTGAGGTCCTCAGGACGTAGGTGGATCGCCTTACAAGGCTAACGGGCTCCGCCTACCCGGGGAGTTTCCCCGACCGGGAATCGAACCCGGGCCTCGGCAGTTACAGTGCCGTATCCTTAACCACTAGACCACCAGGGGCTACATGTGTCTCTTATAATATGTTTTGATGATATACTCCTAGTTTGTGGCTTATGTGAGACAATTATTTTAAGTGTGGTTCAATATTTAATAATGCACAAGCTAAATGGTGAATGCTCATGATACATTGGATCTGGATCAGCTTGTCAGTCCAGTTCATGCCATAACATCATGAATGCTAATGGAAGCATCAGACAGAGATGGAAAAGAAGTCAGAGACACAGAGGGAAGGCACACCAATTAAAACCTGTACTGCTACCAAGGAGTTATTCAAGATACTGGCTTTAGAGTTTTGACAAGGGATGTTTCTGTTCTCTGCTTGCACTTATTTTTTCAGTGCTCAGTGGTAGAAATATAGATTATAATTGTACTCTCTACAGGAATCCAACATGACGGGTTAGGTAGCACAGGCATTTAATTTCCAAAGTCACATTCATAGCTGAGTTTCTCGGAATTCAAACAGGTGATTAAGGCAAAATTAATGTAAATACCTAGACATATTCCCAAGTATCTGATATATGTCACTGCATGGCTCTTCTCATAGCAGCAAAATGATGATTCTCATTATCTTTTTTATCACTGTGGGTCATCACCTCATTGCTAGCTTTCATTTGACTATTTATATTTTAATTAAATCTTGATGTATTGAAGTTATACTGTGAGGGCTAATACCTGTGGTTGAAACAGCAGTAGAGTCACAGAATCACAGAATAACAGAATCACAGAGTCATAGAATATGCTGAGTTGGAGAGCATCAAGTCCAACTCTTAGCCCTGCACAGAGGACCATCCCCAAGGGTCACACCACATGCCCAAGAGTATTGTCTAAATGTTTCTTGTATTCTCCTAATGTTTCTTTAACTCTGTCAGGCTTGGTACTGTGACCACTTTCCGGGGGGTTCTGTTCCACTGCTCAATCACCCTATGGGAGAAACTTTTCCAAATATCCAACCTTGACCTCCCCTGACTCAAAGTAGCTTAATATCTTTCCTATATTGTGGTGCCCCAAACTGCACGCAATATTCAAGGTGAGGACGCCCCAGTGCAGAGCAGAGTGGGACAATTCCCATCCCTTGACCAGCTGGTGATCCTTTGCCAGATGCCCCCCAGGACACGGTTGGCCCTCCTGGCGGCCAGGGCAGTGCTGACTCATATTCAACCAGGACCACCAGGTTCCTTGCCACAGTGCTGCTCTCCAGCATCTCGTTCCCAGTCTATACACACAGCAAGGCTTGTCCCATCCCAAGTGCGGAATCCGTCATTGGCCCTTGTTGAATGTCATGCAGCTGGTGATTACCCAGCTCTCTGATTTGTCAAGGTCTCTCTGCAGAGCTTCTCTGCCTTTGAGGGAGTCAACAACTCCTCCCAGTTTTGTATCATCTGCAAACTTGCTTAGTATTCCTTCTAGTCCTGCGTCCAAATAATTTATGATGCTGAAGAGCACAGGGCCTAAGATGGATATGTTTTCTAGTCTTTTAACATTCTTTATGACAAAAACAGAAGCGGTAAGGTACAACCCAAGAGGAGAATGAGAACAATTTTGCTTAGAATTTAATTTAATTATATTCCTTTAGCCTTCCAGAAATTAAGCAGAATTTGGCTAGTGAGCTTGCAGGTGAGTGCTAGCAAAACAGCGAGTCAAAGCATGGCCTTGTGGCCATGGAAAATGTAATTATGGCTGTCGGTGACACAGGGAGTGGTTGCACAGCAAGAGCTGCTATCTGTGGCACCCTTAAAACTACAGTATTTGACTATATAACTGTAGATTGCCCTAAATGTGCAAGACATTGTGTGGACATGTGCTGTAGGACCCCAGAAGGACTGGCAAACTTCAGAAGCCTAGGTTATACCCACTTAAACCTACTTTTAGCATTTTATTCCTAATTAAATGAGAGGCATATGAAAACACGGAGCAAGAAAATTTAAAATATTCAAGAAAATACTCCATTGCTATATCATAAAGCATTTCATGTTATAAATGTCTTTTCTGGAACTTTCTATCTGAAGAAAACTATCTGAATTTTACTGTGGCTCATAATACTTCGTGAGTAATGAAGCAGGAATACTTACTTCATCATGTACCTGCAAAAATCACTTTCCATGAGCCTCACTGGTCATGATAGAAAGCCTGTATCAGCTAAATATTAATCTTAGGAGATACATGCACAACAAAGCATTGAGATCTTTAACTTATCTTTTTATTAGATGATGTGTCTACAAGCTGTGATGCTTTCTAGCCAAACCATTTCAGTACACTGCAGTAAATGTACTAAACAGTGGCTGTAACACTTCTGAACAACCACAGTTTTTTCAGAACAGGTAGCAGGTGAAGTCCACTTGAAATTTCTTCTGTTCCCTGTTCTGGCTCAGGAACGTTCTACCCCTGCCTTGAACTGTTCTGTGAAAAGGGCACATGAGCATAAACACTAAAGAGTACATTGTGTGGAAAAAAAATAGGAACCTAAACCTTTAAAGTTATCACTTTTCTAGCACAAAATTTGCCATGTTCTGTTAGCCTCTGTAGAAGAGAAATGGAATATGTTATGTGATTATTCTGTGACATATAAAATGGAATCTTTAATGCATAATTCTGACCTCTCCAAGACACTTTAGCAAATTAACAGTGCTCTGGTATAGGGTAAATATAAGGAATTTGGGGGCAAAATATGCTTATAAATATGCTTGTATTTTCTTTCCCCTTCTCCCTTGCAATTTTTGAAAGAATAACCAGAAAGCTTTCAGAAACTGCTGACCGCTATCGAAAGGAAAGATCCTTCTGCAAGTGGTATGGTAAATGGCTCAAAAGCATATGACAGAAGTAAAAGGATTCTTGCTGAGCAGAAATGTTCTGAAAGTTAGATCCTGCCTGGTGTACATCAGTCAAAATCCAATGTCTTCAGCGTAGCTATTGTAATCAATGTCAGTCTCTTATTAAAAATTAATGTTAATATTTGACAAATGCAAAACAAAAAGATTTAAAATGGAAGATAAAAAAAGCTCCTTCATACACCTCCCTTAGACTCTACTATGGGTCTAAGATCAAGTTTTTCAATGGCCCAGCAATAACATTTAAAAATTGCACAGCTCTGACTCAGACCAGTTTTCAGTGTCAGCACTCTTTTGTACAATAGTTTTGTCTTTCATAGGATTGAACGAACCACAGCAGAGAGGTGTATTTGTTATTTTTAGTGTGATTAATTTAATCAGTATTAATTTTTAAGGAATTTCTTTTGCAGCAAAATGATAAAAATTAATTTCATTTTTGATATGAGCAAAAAAATGAGGGGAAAACATACAGTAATCTCTTCTATTGTATATGAGGTATCATGCAGAATTAAAAGGAAGACTTCAAAGCCAGGGACCCAGGTAAGAGAGAATAAAGTCTGAGAGTCTTTGGGCTGTGATGGAGCACATACACATCACTGCTTCTTAGTTCAGTCTCCATCTCAAATAGGAGATGATCAAACTCTATGAAACACAACCAAGACCTGAATTTGTCTTGTTATTCCTAAGGATAACTATCTTATTCATAAGATAGTTGATGATGATAGATGAAGACGGCACACTTCACAAATGATTATTGTTACCCAGCCCACACTTCTCAAAGTTTTGTTTCAGGCTTTCAGGAAGATTCCTATATTATGCTTTCTCCTTTCAAGTGGTCCACAAGTGTTTCCTGAAATACAGGTGGATAGGCGGGCTTTCTCCATCAAATTAAAGTCTCAGCTAGTCAACACTTTTCTTTCTTCTCTTTTTCTAGTTCAAATAAACACACTTCTGTTTAGTCATATGGTGTTGACTTTTTCCTTGTCCAAATTGCATTTCATTTAAATATCTGGACAACACAGGCATATTTAAGACAAGAACATTAAGTGAGACGAATCTCTGTCTGTCCATCTTAGTTTAACTTCAGCTTAGTGCCAGGAGTCAAAACATTATTTCCTGAAAGCTGCATACATGCCAACATTACTGAGATTCTTTGCCCAGGAATAAGCAGTATTTAACATAAGAATCTCCACTTCTGCGATGAAAATGAGCTTTACGCCTGGCACAATGAATGATTATTACTATTATGAACAAGTTATTTTCCTGCAGAACACAGAGGAAGAAGGAGCCCTGGACATCTTCCACAGGTCGAAACAAACATGGGTTCTTGCGTCTCAGTTTCTTATTAACAAGAACTCTTTGCTATGTTGCAGTATATCTGAAAAAATGCCCTTAGCTGGTTGGATGTATTTCTAATTACAGCATATTAATCAAATTTTGCCTTTCACTGAAATATAATGGATATAAATAAATTTAATTGTTACTAGTTTTGCTATTGGTGGTGGTGGCCTTATTCTTGCAAACCTGTCAAGTTTAATGAGAGTGTAAATATTTAAGTAAAATTTCTGCTTGGAATTGTTCAGTGTTTGGCTCAAAAAAGGTTTGGTCTTGGAGAATTAATTGTCCATCAGCTAACCAAAGGAAAAACATAGTAAGCCAACCACATAGAGAAGAACTGGAGACTATGTGCTGCTCTTTTCTTTTAAGGCACAAATAGAAATGGGTTTTATCTTGAACAGCTTCCTTCCAACTTAATGAATGTAAAAACCTCACAACATGTAATGAAAAAAGGTATGTTTCCTTTAGGCACTAAAACTGTGATTTGCCAAATCCAGAGTCACACATAATGAAATCTTTAACATTACAAGCAGAATAGAAGAGTCATATCTCCAAAACATTGTCTTTCAGTCCATCAGTTCTATTTTGTATGAAGGCAGAGATATGCTGAGGTGTAAACAGTTTTTTGCTTTACCCACAAGCTCCTTAAGAGTTTATCAACTGATATTCAGTATTAATATTTTCTTTTCTGCTTTTACTTTTTAGCAGGTATTACATATATGTATTAGTATCATCATGCCAGAAGACTGTTTGTATGTGAGTTTCCTCAATGTTGTATCTTAAAAATGAGAGAGCAAACTGAATATTCTTGTCTAGAGACCTTATGAAAAACATGTAAATATTTTTAAATAAATTTTTTAAAAATTAATAAAAGCTTGGCGTATGAAATAGTTTGGAGCACAAGTAAATATACAAGCAGCAAAATGGACTATTTTTCTCCCTCAATTGCTTCAAATATCCAAGAATCCTGGATTTGCTTTGCAAATCTTTTCTTGTAGATATAAATACCTGCCTTGTAGGTCTGTTTAGCTGGACCTGTCTGGGAATTTTCTTGCCGTAAAGATGGAATTTGTTTGTCAGGCAATCCTGTGAATCTAAATCTTGATCAGTAAATTGTGGGATATGTGAAGTGTGTGCTGCTTCCTGCTAATTTTGTTCTCTCTCTGCACAGTCTTGTTTTTTACTGTCCCACAAATTCATGCAGCTACAAATCATGTGTGAATAAATGGCTCTGCAAACATCAAGAAATGTAAGATGCTGACAATATTTATCTAACTTTATTACCTGTGTTGGGGAACAACATTGAAAGCATTTCCAGAAACTCAATACAATCATCAAGCAGACATGTAGATTGTGTTGCTCCAAAGCTATGCAGTCCGTGAGCTGCTTTACGCTGATGACGCTGCCCTCGTTGCTCACACAGAAGTAGCTCTGCAGCGTTTAACATCCTGCTTTGCAGAGGCTGCTGAGCCTTTTGGGCTGGAAGTCAGCTTGAAGAAGACAGAGGGTCTCTATCAACCTGCACCTCAGG
>VYXB01008545.1:116569-153058 GCA_013397135.1 Pachyramphus minor
GGGCACGTCTCCAGGATGAAGGACCACCGCCTCCCTAAGATCGTGCTCTATGGTGAACTCGCCACCGGCTGTCGCAAGAGAGGAGCCCCGAAAAGGAGATACAAGGACTCCCTGAAACAACATCTCAGCCTTGGCCATATTGACCATCATCACTGGTCTGCTCTGGCCTCCAATCGGGAGGCCTGGAGACAAACCATCTATAACGCTGCTGCCTCCTTTGAGAACTCGAGCAAGTTCACTCTTGAGGAGAAAAGACAACTCAGAAGGAATCACATCCAGTCTTTGCTGCCTGGGGAATCTCTCTCTTGTCCCTTCTGCAACCGGACTTGTCTGTCGTGCATTGGCCTTTTCAGCCATCAGCGAGCCCTTCGAAATCTTCGTTCGCGAAGCCAAGCCATGATTAATGATGGTGACATGTGTGCATATGTGTTCTTCCAACATTCAGTAACTACAAAAGTCTAGGTGTAATCAGTGGCATATAAACATGCCGTATTTAGAATAATGATATTTTTATAAACCTCAAATACTGTTTGAAGGTAGGTTTTTGAGTTTACATGATGATGGGAGGCTACGGGAAACATAATGAAGACCATATAAGAGCTCACATTCTAGATATACTTAATATCTAGAGAATACTTAATATCTTTCTCAGTGTGTATGTATAGAAAATATGTATGTATAGAAATGCATACTTTACTATACTTGAAAATTTCTAGGTCCAGACAGCTTAATGTTAGCCATTCTAATAGTATTGAGGACAGTGCTGTGTTGCTTTTATTTTTTTTTTGGTGTTTTTTTATTTTGTTTTGGTTTTGGTTTGTTTTGTGTGTTTGTTGTTTGTTTGGGGGTTTTTGTTTTGTTTTGTTTCTTTTAGTAGTGGAAATACTGGAAAATTGGAAAAATGCTTGATTTAACATGGGGCAACAGAATGATCCCAAGAGCCAGCTAAGTGAACGTTGACATAGACAAAATAAATGGAAAAGCTGGTAGAGGATGCATCTAATAAAGAATTAAAGGTTAAGGTTAAGAAAGTGATTACTGCCAACTACTGTTATACTTGTTACAAACACCCCTAATTCTCTAAAGAGACAGAAAATCACGTTAATAAAGGCAGATGTAGATACATATCTGACAAGATATCACAACTAAAAATTCTGTACATTTAATAAAAAAACCAGTTGTTACAGACCTTATAAATATTCCACTTTATCATTTGTTTTTATTAACAATTCCTCTCTAACAGAATTTGCCAGAGATCCAAAGTCTATACTGGCAAATTGTTTTGTCAGAGTTCAGGAAAAAACTTAGCAATAAAAATTGTTTTAATTCTGCCTTGGAAATTCTACTACAAAATGCAATTACCTTCAGGAGGATAAAGTAACCTTTTTAGTCTCACATAACTGCAGGTCTCAGGTAAGCTAAACCTGGTTCAAGCAAATCCAAAGAGAAAATAACATGGACAATTTTAAGAGAGTAAATGAACAAATATTAAAGCAACTAGTGAAAAAAAAAAGACAAATTTTCAATCAAAAATAGTTTATTCTCAATAAAGAATAAATAATAAAAGTTATTTACCTGTGATTTACAGAAAGCCAGGCTAATGATTCTAGTGGTCCTTTTGCCTTCAGAATCTATAACTCTAATTATTTGTTTTCTGTCTGTATACAGGGGTACCTTTTTTTTTTTTTTTTTTTTAAAGTGCAGGGTTTTGCTCAGCTTCTATGGCTCCTGAAGTCTAACCTTGTCAGGATGTNTTGAAAAATGGGGAAAGAGAAATATCTCATTTTGCAGACCCGAAGTCACACAGTGCATAAAAAAGTACATAACAATACTGGTTTTATTCAGTGGCAATGAAATTCATGGCATTCATGGCCATGTAATGACCATTCTTTTACTCAAAAAACTGAAGTATTTTCAATGTCTTCTAACCTCAATTCAACTTTGCTCTTGATTACAGTTCATGTAATATCTATCTCTGTGTTTCCAGAAAATTTCGAAAGCTGTAACAATAAAAAGGGAAAAAAAGCCCACCACATTAATTGGAACAGCTGCTCTTTAGTTCTAGAAAAAGAAAACATGAATAAAGCTACTATTTTACTCTTAGATCTTCTGATCTTTTATGATCAGTTGCTCTATACTCCCCTGTGAAAACGAACACCTACTCTACCTTTGCTGCTCATAGAACTTGCAAATAAGTGTAAAGAAACTTGAGAAGTTTCTTTAAAAATGTGCATCCCTGAAAAACTTGCACATCCTGATTGGAATTTTCTTGTAGAGAGCTTAATTCAGACCGTTCATGTCTGTAATAACGTTTATGTCGGTGTGGAGCAATTCAGGATCAAAATTCCTAAAAAGCTTATGCATATAATGATCACAAAGTCACTACAATCCTTTGTAAGTCTGCCAAGAAAAGCTACATGCATATGTCGGAATATCTTCCAATACTCTTTCCCTTACTTCCATCTTTTCACTAGCATTATTAATACATAAATCATGTAATGCCAGAATTATGTCCCCTATTAAGAGAATTATTTATATGCACACATTCAGTATATTTTGATTTAGTATTCTTTGCTGAATATTCATTAGGAAATATCCCAGCATTAAAGTTGACAGCAATGAGATGAACAACATATAGACTGAGAAATAAACATACAGGTCTGAAAAAAAGTCATGAAGAAATATTGCCTTGAACCTAACATCATGAAGTATGTTAGCCTCATTTAATGCACACTTAATAAAGATGTTGCTAGGATCAGCACTGGCCCTTCTGTAAGAATTCCCTGAACCCACCACAGAGGAAGTGAAAACCTCACAGTTAGTCGTAGGTAACGCAGTTTTTGTCATAGCCACTGGAATGGTAATCTCCTTTCTCTAGCTATGAGTCAGGAACAACCTATTCACTAAGAGATCAGCACTGTTTCTTTTTTGAAGGAATGAAATTATGATAGACTATTGTCATTTGTCCATGGCTATTTGTCCATGGATAATGAGGCAAGACATTTTGGTGACAGATCTTTTTATATTTTAGGAATTTCCATTTCCTTTTTTATTGTATGCATGCCCTTTCTTTTACTATGGGTATTGTTTATTTTTCTTTAAATATAGATATTAGTAGCAGGAAATGGAAAATAGAAACAGGGGTTCTTTGAAGTGGAATTAATTTTTTCTTCCCTTTACGCAGTGTTTTCAGACTAGATGGGAACTGAAGGGCTCCAGAGCATCATTTTTTCAGTTGGCTGAACACAGAAAGATGAAAAATTAATATAATGTCTTTGAATTGCAACCCACTTAGATTACTGTGAGCCACAAATGCAAAATATTTTGGTTTATGATCACACAAACACACCCCTCCCCTCGCCCCCCACACACCCAAAACCTGCTTATTTTAACTGGCCTGGAACAGCTTACTACTAAGTAGTGAACAACCTAGAAAAGTCTACCATTGCTTTATCAATTTCATTACGGTAAGTCTGTTTTCCTAGTGGCATATACATCTTACCCTGAAATTTCTTGGTTTTAGCTATTGAGACCATATGCTCCTAAGGAAGAAAATACAGCATGCTAGCACAACAGTTTCCCACCGTTGACTCAGGAGACCATGGACTGCCTTTCTGACTACCTTTCACCAGTTTTATTTTATGGGTTAACATCCACCAGAAGGATATGGAGAACTTACAGAAAAATCATAGTAGACAGATAAAAATATTATGGTCAGAAGAAAATGCAGGGCTAATTTTGCTCAGACCTGAACATTTAGCTAGCATAACCCTATAAATGACTTCTGTGAAGAGCCTTTCTTATCTGTCTCTCTTTACACAGAGGTGCAGCTGTTTTAGTGTCTGAAACATGCTTTCTGTTCTTGGCATTCTATGATGAATTGCAATGTCCTTTTCTCCAGTCATACACTGATGATCAGTGAATGATGTTCTTCCTTTATAAAGGAGGTATTGAAAAAATTACTACTTAAACTATCAGTGTGTTTATTAGTTGCCGTTTGCACCAGAAGCATCTGATAAATTAGTTTCTAGGTATTTTCTCCCAAGGATTTCTGGTACATATTCTATGAAGGGTACAAAAATGGAAAAGGATGATCATATGGGAAATATAAGAGTGAAGTCTGTGACTGAAGTTTTGGAAAGAAGTAGCAAAAATGTACTAAGAAAAATATGAAAGAATATTATTAAAATGAAATTTATTATAAATATCTGCTAACATCTAAATGAATTCACATTTTTCAGGGCCAGCCTTCAACTTGGAACTGGAGAGAAAATTGTTTGCGACTCCTTAGAAATTAGAAAGTTTCATGGATAACATAATGTAAAACAGCACAAAACTGGCCTAAGAACGTGACCTGACTAATTCAGTATTAATTACACTTGCAACTAATGTACTCATCATAATAAACACAAAAGGTTTTTCACCTCCATTACCCTTAGCGCTCCACCATTATGTTCATCACACAGAGGTTTTGAGTGTACAATGCTAACAATTTTGTATATCAGTTTTGGTCTTAAAATATGCATTTTGAGATCAGGAGGGGTGTGTTTACATCAGCATTCAGAAAAAAAAGTATTGTGATGTAATAGTTGAGGCGATACAATGAAAATGCAAGGAAAGGACCAAAGCAGTTACAGGTTTAGGTTCAGACCTTACACTTTCATTACTTTAGGGCAAGAATCAGTATCAGCTGAACTATTATTTATGCATCAGCTATCAGTGGAAATTAAATCATGTATGTGGAGAAAGGAAGTTATAAAACTTATCAGCCCAATTGAAAGTCACTACTTCCACCTCCAGTGGTTTTAGTTGGCTGTATTTTCTGTGCATCAGACAAACCATTAAAATCCACTGCTGCTTTCTCGCTCCAAACAGGTGTGATTCAATAACAGGAATGAGTTCAAGATGAAAACATGATGGGGTGGGGGAAAGACATATGTTATTTCTGAAATCTAAAACCTACTTTCTTTTTTGGCACCTTGCTCTGGGGACCAGCAAGCTGGTTTGTGGTAGAAGACCATGAGTTTGGGTGGGTTTTTTGTTGTGTCTTGTAGAAAAGGCAAAATCCTAGCCATACCTCTACTAAGGTTCATGTCACAACTTGTCTGGTGCAGAAGGTGCAAGACGAACACAAAGGCAGAGAAGTGATGAGTATCTTCAAATAGTATCCAGGTTTAATTGCTGTTTTTATGGGAGAATGAGAAGGTTTCTTAGTAAAACTACAGGTAGAAAAATATAATGTAGATTTAAGTCTGGATCCAACAGGTCACTGAGTCTATTTATGTTTCTCATTGGGTGCACAACTTTTTGCCAGGTAGGGATACCCTTGTCCTCGATATTATTTAATTTAGGCTTAAGCACTTTGTCTGAATGAAAAATGTTCATTTATAAATGAGCTTCAGATGACTCATGGGAATTGCATATGAAGAACCACCCATAACCCCTTTTTCTCTTGCTAACAGAAATGGCTAGACATTGCAGAATGAAATTAATAAACACATATCCTTGAATTACCTGGTAATGCTTAGCAGAAACAAATCAAATCCTTTTTAAAATTGTGAAAACCCAAACTCCATTTAAAAATATACAAAAAATTACACCAAACTCTCCTGCAAATTGAATTTTTAAAAACTACAAGGCACATTTTTAAAAACTACTCCTTTGCTGGTACTGGTACTTCATCAGATGTCTATGAATATGAAGACAAAACTTAGCTACCATTTGAAGTGAAACCTGCTTTAAAAGGCTATTACTGATATCAGTAGAAATAGATTGCATATTGAAATTAAGAAGTAGATAAGCCACTTGAAAATGTATTCATAAGACTCAGTTTTATGGTAATAATGGTATTCATCCCCTAACTTTGTTACTGTCTTTGCCCTGATCATATGTTTCTTTTTCTTTAATGTTATGCAGAATGGAAAAGGTGCACATCCTTTCAACATTGAAAAAAGAAAAAAGGGGGAGGGGGCAGAAAATAACAGGAGAATTATACTTTCTCTATCAATACAAACTCTATTTTCCTAGAAATTAATCTTTTCTTCATAGTTTTTCTTACAGATAAGTTTTTAAAGGACTAATTTGAAAGATTAATATTCAATATTAATAAGAATTATCCTTTGCTGACATTCTCTTTGTCTTCATGGCTTTTGAAGGTTGCATCCATTCATGCTGTAGAGACATTATTAGTTTTCTCTAACCCATTTAACATCTCCAGACAACATTTCCATATATTGTGCATTATATTGTGAACTTTATGATGAATGACTGTCTGACTTTCACTTGCATATCGACCCTTTTCATTTTTGTTACAAAGAGAGATGGTTCAGTGTTTAAAACCTTAAAAACTGTGCTTTATATTTGGACCAATAAATTTATAGGAAAAAAATTGCTTCTCTGACTCAAATAAATTCCAGTACAAGGGAATATTACTCAAATTGGTATTCCTGGGAATTTCACTCAAATTGATAATCTCACTTTTTTTCTATTGTTCATGTATCATATAGATATATTTTACTTGCAGCTGACAACTACAAACAGAAAAGAGGGGAAAGGGAAAACACCCAAAAATGGAAAACTTGAAGTTTCTAAGAGACAGAGAAAAGGAGGTAGAAATAAAACTAATGTGTTGTTGGTCCAATGGTCACAGTTCTCTCAGAACATATGTGAAAACAAAATCAAATCCCTCAGTCTCACAAAAGAACAAGTGGTAAAGTCAGATGTTTGATGAGCGAGGTAAGTGAACATAGTAAAGGTGGTGACAGACACTAAGGGAACTCTTAAATGCTAAGGTGATGCAGTTATGGGTTAATACAATTCTACAACACTTCAGAAAAGATTCTCTGCTCCAATCTGTGATTTTCAGTTTTTGAAACCAGGAAATGAAAGCCTAAGAAGGCATGCATCTATAAATACATCAGCACGGTTATTACTGGGGAGGATAAAGATATTACAGTTAAAAGGCAACACTGACATAATTACAGATGGTTATAAACTTGAGCTGAATATATCTAGCCTGAGAATTAGAACAGTTTTTCTAAACATCAGTGTAGTGGAACCACTTAGTGCAAGCACCAGAAACATATGTTTGAGCTAGATTTTAAAAGAAATTCTAATAAAAGTGTTTCTGGGATTATAACCCTGAAAGAGGATTTGACCTGATGATGTGAGGAGTACCCTTCACATCCTTAACTTTTAATTCCAACAGGAATGATATAGATGCTACCTGCCACCATGTGAAATTCTGTGGAATAGTAACAAGAAAGTATTTGATTCTATTATTTTCCAGCTAAATCCTGAAAAATGGTAAATTTATGCCATTGTCATTAATTCAGGTCAGTTCTTAAAATTCAAGTCTGCTGGAATCCTCTAATCCTTTCTGAGTGCTAAATTACCATCTCCAGTGCCTGTCATGCCATGTTCCAGCAGTGTGCCCTTGTGGTGGCAGAGGTTATCCTTTTCTGTTGCTGCATTTACAAAAATGTAGCCATTAGGTAATTAGCAAGGAGATGCAGGGGGAGCTGGAGAGGGAACCTCTTTTTAGCTTTCCATGATCTGGTGGGAAATTACAGTGAAGGCAGAGGTAGACTCATCTCAGGCATGCAAAGCAATAGGGCAAGCAGAAGCCAAAGGCCACAATCAAGGGAAGAAAGACTTTTACAGGGGGTTTTGTTAAGCAATGAAACAGGTTTCCCAAAGAGACATTTGAATCTCCATCTTTAGAGATTTTCAAAACTGTGCTAAACAAGGCCATGAACAACCTTCTCTAAATGCTGGAATTATCTTTACTCTGAGTAAGAGGTTTCTTTCAGACTACATTTTTCTGATTGACGCTGAGAATTGTTTCCAAATTAATTTCTACTATGATTTTTCCAAGTACAGGTGCACTTCAGATGCTGAGCTTAAAACCTTTACAGATATTTCGAGATGCACATTTAAAATGCCACCTTTGCAAAGCTTGCCTTCTGCCCATTAGGTGTAGTAATTTTCTATCTGCTGAGTAAACATCTTCCTGCAGATAACTGCTGAGTAGCATGCATTAGAAGAACTTTGTGGCTGAGTTTACTAAGATTACACAAAATAAGCTTCTTGGTGTTTTTAAGATTTTTTTACCTTCTTAGATGGTGTTCAGAAGAATACTTTTAAAAGTTACAAAAATACCGTCCTCACATTACTAGTTGGATGCAAGACAGTTCATGACATACTTTAATAACTAAAAAACTGTTACAGGTATTTATTTATTTATTTCAGTGTTAGATATTATAATATGTGAAAAAAACCCAAACAAACGAGAATCTTAATTTTTAGACAAAAGGACTAGTTGGTTCTTTTTTAATGAAAGGAGCTTATGACCCTAATAAGTGTTTTTCTAGGCATACCTTGCTAAAAAATCTTCCATTTTCCTTCCTTTTCCTCCATTCCTCTCACACCACGGCAAACTCATTTTTATGAATTATTTTTGTGTCTTCTAATGATACCATGTTGGTTTGATTTTAAGCCTAATACTGTGCAAAGTGATAGATACAAATAAAGTGTGAAAAGGATTTATGTGCATATTGTCCAAAATGTTGTCACCACTGATCATTACTGAGTTATATGTACTGTAAGTACTGTAATTGTGTTAAAATAACTTACACTTTTTCCTCTAGAAAAATCTACAACCTATTGACATCAATCACTCACTAGCTTTTGTGCAAGTCCAAATCAGATTTTGACTGTGGTGAGTGCCGTATTCTGGTGATTTCACATTATTTCATGCGTAGTGCACACCTAGCATAGGTACATCATGAAATTTCTTTTCTCTGCTACTTAACTCACAAATGGAATGCGCTGCCTCAAACTAAATTCACTCTATTTTATTCACCATCAAAGTGTGAAGTTCACTAGGGCCGTCACCTTTTCAAACCTGATTTCTTCTAAATTTCAAGAGTTACTAAAATGAAAAATTTAATATGTAAACAGAATCTCTTCAAACCTAGCAAAGATCCAAGAAACTTACCTGTACTTATCCCTCCTTCAGAAGGGAAGGCAACTTCCTCCATGAAGTGAGTATTAATCAGCAGAAATGGTTGCAAGCAAAATTTTCCTTCCCACCTACTCAGGCTTAGATCCTGTGTCATTTAGCCTGACACTGCCTAAAGTTTGACATTGGTTTTATTTTGTAAGTATCAAATTTTGTATATGTTTGAAGAAATGAAATTAAGGAAGATATTATTAAATTATACTGAACGTTACTGAGAGTATCTCAAGGATATCAAAGAAAATTGAAAGTAGGTTTGGTCTCCCTTCTCTGTATGACAGGATCAGTAATGGAGACTAAAGAAGTAAATGGATTAAGATACTAGAGATGGGATGATAAAATTTTATGAACTCAGTTACCTGGTTCTGCTTGAACCATCCAGGTGAATATCTCCTGAGCCTTCATTCAGTTCACTTTGTAGTTTGTAGGATACGGATTTCACCTTGCTTTTCTACAGTTGCCTGGGAGGTTTAAATGCACTTTGATACCAAAAAGCATTTCAGAAAAATTTCAAAAGGACAAAAATAAACACCTTGACAATCACAACAATGGAACAAATTTTGGTAAATTAACTTGAAGCCAAATTATCTAAACATTTTCAAAGTGTTCTTTATGTTTCAATGTTGGTTTTCCAGGCCAAAAATTAGACAAAAACTAATAAATGGTGTTTGTATTGTAACAACTGTAAAGTTTTTTGAGTAGTTTAATAGAATCATAAAATCATAGAATCATTTAGGTTGGAAAAGGTCTTTGTGATCACAAAGTTCAACCCTTAACCTAACCCTGTCAAGTCCACCACTAAACCATGTGCCTCAGTGTGACATCCACGTGACTTTTAAATAACCCCAGGAATGTGACACAATCACTTCCCTGGACAGCCCATTCCAATGCTTGACAATGCTTTCTGTGAAGTTGTCCCTAATATCCAGTTTAAACCTCTGCTGGTGAAATTTGAGGCACTCCGTTACCTGGGAGAAGAGGCTAACTCCTAAGCAAAAATCCTTTTCCCTTTGAGAGAGGTGTACCACACCCAGAGGCCTGGTGTCACGTAAACTGACCTGTGATGAAAAAATGCCAAAAAAAATTAGGTCTCAGCTAAGCTTTATTGTATGTATTACAATACAGATCCTTTTAAGGATTAAAAGTCTCTCCAATTTCTTTTGATCACCCTGGTAGAAATTTATCTTGGGCTTTGCCAAAACAAAAAGTTAAATACAATCTATAACTGAAAAGTGTCAGCATGCGTACCCCAGCTGTGTGTTGTTCTTTTCTAATGTTGGTTCCAACCACCTTAGCAACAAGGTACAGTGGTAGAGTCTCTCCCAGTCTCATCCATAAAAGCTGACTGATGATTACGGGTTGCCTACACCTGAGAGTTACCTAGATTAACGTTCATGAAGACATTAATTCCATTAGATTGATAACATCTCTGTCAACTGTGAGAGAAATGTGTTATCTTGAGAATATACACTTAGTCCCTTGCCTTGGTCAAATCACCATTTAATTACTTGTGAGTAGTTGTTTAACCACACAAGGTGTTTTACTTATAAATAGGCTGAGAGATTTAAGTTCTTAAGAGTTGTTCAATAGCTGAAAAATAAGGAATACAAGTGGTGCAGATCTTGATCCCTAATATATCGGTGATTAATAAAAGCTTCCTTGTCAGTGCAGTCATTGGCACCTTTGACAAATCTCAATACCTAATTGCTTATTAAGTACTTCAATACCTTAGTAAATCTGACTTCTAGGCTCTCATCATGACCAAAAATCCCTCAGGAGGTGTGCACATGATTGTTACTCTTGCTTAATCTTGGTTTTTTTACAAGAATCATTCTTAAATGTCTTTAAAATAGAGAATAAATTTTACTCTCATTCATATTTATATGAAATTTGCATAAATCTCCTCTTGTCATATGATTCCTGGTTGTTCATGGTCACCCACTTCAGATGATGCTACTTAGCTCGATGAACTTGAATTTGAGGTTTCATCAAGATCTTATTTAACACATGAATAAAAAAAATAAGTTCACTTGAGACTCTCTTTTTCTAGTAGAGTTACTAATAGCTTATTGTTCAAATAAGGGTAGTAAGTTTAGTGATGACTATTAAACAGTTTTAATAACTCAGAACAAAACATATGTTACAATATGACAAAAAAAGTTATATTGAAGTTATCGTAACAAAAGAAATTGAATTGTGGAGTTAAAGGAGTTAAATTGATAAGCAGACAAAGGAACACAGTAAAAATACATTTTTAATCAATAAATAAAAGTGAAAAATAAGTACTATGTTCTTGTTGAAGGAGAACTTCACTCAGAATTTCACTTTTCTCAGTAAAATCAGTGTTAGAAAATTAATGTAGGAAATTAAGCTCACATTGCTCACACTAAAAAAAAAAAAAATCTTGCATTAACTGCAGAGAAAATACTGTATTGAACATCTTTTATAAAAGAAATTAATTTTTTTAAATTACACCAAAAAAACCCAAAAATGAGATTAAGAGAACAACACTGATAGAAAAAAGTGTGTGCTATTCCCTAAATAATCTATGTAAAAATTAATCCACCAATTCAAGGTGTTTCCCAAGTATGTTAACACACCTCCTGTCCGCAATGAACTGATCTGATCAATTCCAAGTCAGTGCCTCTGCCTACTCCTGATCCTTCCAGAGGAAGAACTGTGCTCTGAGCAACATGAGATCTCATCCAGGCTGTTACCATCCGCATGCCATGTGCGTACAACACTCTCATTCTCGTTTGAATTCCTAGGAAGACTTACAGCTTAACAATTGTTGTGATGCCTTCAGGCTGTCCAGACCCCCAGTCTGTGCATCAGACTCATGTCCCCAGCATCAAGGAATTCGTGACTTCGCCACCAATCAAAATACTAAATTTATGATGCCATCACTTGGAAGGCACCCAATTTCACTGATCTTTGTGATAAAGTCTTCTCATTTTCCAGAATTAATCTTTCCGATTTTAGATCCTAAATTCTGAAATTAGGAATGAAAATCAAATCTGCTAACACACACATACTAAAGTTTTATCTTGGTTGACTGAACCAAGAATGAACTCCTCCTTTGCAAAAATCAGATGTGTGCCCCTGGTGGCCAATCACAATTCAATATACTTAGAATGTACCCTAATTTTCTATTTGACTACTCAAGAACGCCAAGTTAACCTGTTCAGATTTTGACAGCTCAGTATGCAATGTCACATCTAATCATGTATCAATTCTTTTAGCCTATTTTATAAGTCATATTGTGGGATTATTAAGGGCAAGGAAAAGTTATGCATTTATTGTTAGTGTAAATAAAATCTTAACAATGTAATCAACAAGACATTATCAGAGAAGACTTATTTTTAATGAAAAAATAAAATAAACACTGTTACAGAAAATGTTTCAAAGTAATACAATTAAAATTCATATACAGCATGCACACAACTACTTTCTAATGTCTCTTCCTTTCTTTCATGTTATGCAAGCCCTTTCATTGTCTCTTAGAGTCCTAATGTAGACAGTGTCCATTTGATTGTGGTAATTGAGAGTACAGCTGGTCATCACCATCCTATGTCCTTTGCCATGTGCTGTTGATATTGATGTTCTGTTCATTATTATCTTTGGTTATTATTATCTTTGTTAATATGTTTTTTTACAATTTACTCTTTTTTCATTGGTTTATGAGTTCATGATACTTTGAATATATTATGTATGGTGGTTTTTATGTAGCTGTTCATATTCACTCTTTGTTCTGTTTCTCCTAACCCTATCCTGAGTACTAGTGAGATGTGATAGTCAAGAAGTCTCCAGGGTCAGCTTCTGCCCATCCATGCCTGTATATCTTGTCCTCTGCACCCACTTCTCAAGACCTCAGCTATCATACCATGCCTCTGTTTCTCCATAGTATGTCTTTATACCAGTGTCATAAATCCCTTATTCTATGAAGAATATATTGGTTTATACTATCCATATAATAAAATGGCTGCACCAAACAAAGAAAAGTAAAGTAAGTTAAACATAGCCATTAGACAAGTTTCTGTTATAGCTAAACCAATTATAAACAAAGTTCCAGGCAGGTCAAGGCAAGTTCAGGTAAAGTAGTGCCACTGCTGCAACTACTGTGCTATAGAGCTACAGGACAGCTGAGTCACAGCTGAAAACTGAAACCCTAACCTAACAGAAACCCTGTGACATCTATATGTATACACACATACATATATATGTAAATAATATCTGACTACGGAGTAAGATCACATGTTGCTGACCTGACCAAAACAGGGTACCATTTGTGAAATACATATTGGAGGGGTCACTTCAAGTAAATATGAAATAATATTTGTAATGAGTCCCAGCAGGAGATCAGCCAGTATCAAAGCAAGTTCATATTCAGTAGGGACAGTTACACAATAAACCCTTGACAAAGTTTAAGTCCTTAAAGTTTGTCTATACATTGACACTTAGCAAAATTGTAGATTTGTTTGACATCACTAAGTTTCTGTCTTATCATTTCTCTAAAATGAAAGAGGACTCAGACTGGTTCTACTTGATTGATTCCAGGAATAAACTAAAGCTATTTTATATATGTAAGAGAATGGTAGACAAGTGAATGTCACTTCATCCTTTCTTCCACAGCTTTTATAAATTGTGACTGGTTTTCTCATGTATTTGAGTGACAACCCACAGGTCATTACAGCATTCTTTACTTCTATTAAACTTGGCAGCTTACACATTAGTGACTCTGCAAAACCTTTGTTATTTTCACCTCATGAGTCATCACAAGGTGTTTACACCTTACGTACAAAAATAAGGGAATGTACAACTAATCTTGATTTGCGAACATAACGGTAAGTAATCTACTGTCCAAGAGTAATCTACATTTTTTCAAGAGATTACTTCTACTCAGTTAGTCAGCAATCAAACATTGGATATTTCATTATTCTAATGAGTAAAAAAATGTAGCTTTACAGAGCCAATGGGTGGTAACTTGAGGTTGTGGATTTTGGATGGGTTTTTTAGGAGTGAGGATCTGATATCATGTTGCCATTAATGTCCTTGCATGTAAAAATTCCTTTATTTCCCCCCTTATCTGCATGCCCATTATGGTAATAAATGACACAATAGATTCTTGACAGTGATAGTGGAGGTTGTACATATGCAACGGTGAATTACTTTACAGGTAACCCCTTTACGCTCACAGTTGAACGTGTTTAGATGGGTTGGCTATTCTGAATAGGTATTAGCCCTGTCCTCAGAGTATTATGACATTAGCTACATTTATAAGGACAGCAACAAACATTAATTTACAGTGCATTAAAAGTAGACAATGAAGACGTTCAAACCAGACCAGTGACAAGAGGGATCTGAAATAGACAGAAGTGCTTAGTTGGAAAAAGTAGTGGAGTTAAACACTGCCATAAATAGCAGCTCTTAAATAGCCATTTATCTTGGCCATTTAAATTATTCATTAGGGACTAGGGAGGTACTGAAAGAAAGGAAAGAAATATTCATAGGGGAATACACTAGAGTCTTGATATGGTAAACTGTGTAGCCTAGCAGATTTGGGTTTACATACTTACCTACATTTTCTGAAGTTCCTCTACCAAAAACATGATAGACTTCAAGGCTGTACAATAATGGAAATGCTATGATATTAGTGCAGGTGACTGTACTAAAAAGCAAGAAAGACATCTTCAAGAACATGAGATTTTATTTAAATTGTCTTCTGCCAATCTATCACAGCAATTACAGCTATTTCTACACCAGTGCCTTGGTATAACCATTAAACAAAAAAAAGGCACAGGTTATAAAAACTGTTAACAAGGAGCAGAAAAATAATGGTCAGATGTAATGTCTTCTGCAGGCCACATGGGAGTCTGTGAGTGCTTGTGGGTATGCAGTCCTCCCACAGAAAATTCCACAGCAAAAAAAGGTATTTAAGGGATTAATATTGAAAAACTTTGAAGACTAAAGATGAGTATAAGGCATGTGGGCATGATGATAGTATTGGCACTCTGAGACCCTCCTTGAACATCTTTTATTCCTCCTGGGGATCTTAATAAGAGCAGCCTCCATCCTTTAGGGCCAAAATGAATGTAGGTGAATTCCTAAAGTGTTGCACAATATACTTGTGATCTCTACATTCTTTGTTGCTGTTTCACAGTGTCTCTTCCTTCCGTTTTAATATCAGATCTTACATCTATTAAGCAATTCAATTTTTCTGTAGTCTTTCCATAACATTGCAAAACCTTGCAGAGTAGCAAGACAATTTTTACAGGTAGTTTCTTATTTTGGTTACCCATCTTCCTATAGTTCAGGACTCCAGGATCTCTAGATCACATATTTTATTATTCCTACAAACTGTGGTTATCAGCAATGTTATAGCAGCAAATGTAAACCACCTTGCATTAGTCTAAAAAAGTGATATTAACCAGATCAAATAAGCATAAGCAAATCTGCCTGTGTAAGGTCTTGTGAGAACAATTTATACTGTAGAGTACTAGCAGATAATGCACTTGTGAGGAGCAGTTGTCATGCAGGCCTGAGCCAAATTCTATCATTTTCCTCCTGCCAGCCATACAAAAATATGTTCTGAAAGAGAAAGAAGTTGAAAACAGCTCCCTCAAATACACAGACTGCAGACAGAATGTTAGGAATACCACAAGGCAGTGGTTACACATAGTCTACTGAATGCTCAGAAAGAACTGAGACAAGCCACATTTTTTAATGACAGTTTAAAAATACTGTTCCAATTTTTCTTTTAAGGTGAACTCAAGTGAAAATATCTGCTAGTTTTCCTAAGAATCTTTAATAAAGCAGAAGTGCACCTCAAATGGAGGAAGAAGGGTGAGAAGACATAAAAAACCAGAACTTATTTTTCAGTAATATTGGGGCTTAAAATGAAGCCTGGTGAAGTGACTATTTGTTTGGAAAATGGACTCATCTCCTCACTAGAATGTTACCCACTACATGATTTTATTCAGAGGAAAGGTTTGTTCAAATGGTGGTACAGATAACCTCTGCCCCATTCTGTAATGTGCCAAGTTTTAAAAAGGATCCTACATATACGAGCAGCCCAAGTGTGATCTTCTGTAGAGATCAAAGAGGGCCCTATAGCATGAAAGAGATCTGAAAGTCAAGGGACAGAGACTTCACATCAGACCATGCGGCGAGGATGTTCAGCTCAACCTTCCTAACCCAGGCTGAATGACAGATTATTGTGCTTGTCTTTGCCATTTCTCTGTCCCGAGCAAAAGGGGAACGTAAGCTACATGAAGAAATAGTCAGCTCGAGGCATATTAAACACTGGGTTTTGTTTTTCAGAATTTAAAGAGAAAAATGAACTTTTCATAAGTTCTGATTTTGGTATATATTCAAACATATTTCCAGTGTGTTCTGTCTCATGTACATATACTGGCATGTTCTGCCCTTTCCAAACATGTTTTTCCTTACATTCTTAGATTTTGCAAACATTTATACTCAGATTTTTACAACACACTTAAGCAGCAGTTGTGTGAGCAGTTCCTTTAGATAACATATCTCACCTTAGTGATAGAAAGCTTTAATCTAAAAAAAAAAAAACAACCTTATTTAAAAGATACATCTAGACTTAAACATCAAATACAACAACTCAACCTGAATACTTTAAAAAAGACAGTGAAGATGGTTTCCTTGGATCAGTTCTGGACAAAAAAAAAAATCTTCAAGTCAGTCTTTAATCCTCCTTGGCAAATATACAAGTGCAGGATGTACCAAGCCCATTGAGAACTACCTTGTCTTTCTCCTAGGTTCCCATGTTATTTCTCTTTCTGCTTTCTTTTTTTTTTTTTTTTTCTGGCTGTGTGCACAGAGGGACTGGAGAACAGATGCATACTCTGAGAGACATAGCACTGTAAATGAAAAGTTGTTTTAATGATGCTTAATCTGCATCTTTCAAAAAGATAGCTACTCAGCAAAAGCATAGAGCTTCACATTGTTGTTAATTAAAAACCATCTCCAATTTTTCAGGAGAGTTTTAAACTCCTTGATTTTTTTCCCTGAAACATAAACTATCGAAGGAGCTTGTTGTTCTGCTCCATAAGGTATCTATAAATCATTTAAAAAAATGAAGTTATATAAAATGCAGAATAAAAATTTTTTTTCTTGATAAATATTACCTGTTGTGATTGTCACAAAGAGATCTCAAGATACCAAAAATACTTCAGGTTAATTTTTTTTGAAAAAAAATCAAAGGAGAGACATATTTTTCCATGTTACGAGGAAAAGAATTAACATAGAGGGATTCAAGTATTTAATTTGACAATCTTTAAAATTCTCTTTAGTGTGCAAATGAGCCAAAAGGTATTTACCCATAGAATATCCTGTCAAATGGTAATTTGTATAATGTAAACTGAATTTTTAACAAAAATAAGAGAATGGAAAATGACATGTTCAACTTTACTTCACGCAGAGCCAGACTGCACTGTAAATCACCCATCCTTAGCATTCTACATTCAATTTCCTTCTATTAAAATGTGTATTTCTATGAGATCGAGTTTATATGGGATTCATATATAATTTACACTCCCCAGGCAAAGAAATTTTATTACTATAATCACATTAAATGTAAGTGATCTACAGAAAAAAAATACTTAAATGGGATGGAAATGGAAACAAATGGAAATGTGAAGTGGAATGAAAATGCTGTTTGAATATATTTAAGTGAAGTCTGCAAGTGCCCTCACTATGAAATCTATAAAAAAGGCAGGGAACATTGAAAAATCAGAGAATTGAAGATTTGTCTCAAGTCAAATAATTCAAAAGGCAAATTAACATCTCCTACAGGAGGACCTGAGTTCTTTATAAAACATGATCTACTTCTAAGTGACAGGCACTTTCAAAAAGTCTGGAACTGGAAAGGTTTCTCTGATGTTGTACTAAAACAAGAGGTATATAGATTCAACCCCAGCGAAATCAAGCTACTCAGACAGCTTTTCATTTTAATTTATTCTGCAGATTTACAGAAGTGTCTAAAAATATTCAGGATTATATTAGCTAAGAATTTATGTCTTACATGTATGCAAAATTTCTAATAGGTTTACATTACATTGTTCGCTGTCTAAAGATAGAGAAAGAAATCCACAGTAAACAACCCAACAGAATAATCCTGCTATTAAAGGAATGAAGGACCGTTCTGAATGGCAATGGGTATTGCTGTTGGCGAGATGATTAGCAGTACCATCAGCACCTGTAATCTAATTGGACTCATGCATGCAAATTAAATTATCCTGGGGATTTATGTCACTTAAGAGAAAAGCTAAACTGAATCAAGCATTTAAACATTATTTTTGGATCTGCTTCATTATATCACCTGGGATGGGAAGGTGCTGATCTGCTTTGATCTGCACTGACCCCCCCCCCCNGTGTTTTCTTCTTTTATCTCCCCCCCCCCCCCCCCCCCCCATCAGTAACAGTCTCTGCAACTGGCACTTGCGCAGGTACTGGGATTTCACAGTCACCCCTGCTGCTGGTGGTAAATTGAATTAACTTGCTCCTGAGCAAAAGCAAAATGCTGACACTGCACCCTGTTCCTAGTCACTTGCACACTGCACAGTTTCTAAAATTCAGGAAGGGGAGGCTTCTTTTCATTTCTCACCAGATTTGTTATCAAAAACTATGTCAATTTTCCCCACTATATTTTACAAAACTTGCATTTTCACTGTGAAGCTTCTGGCTCACAGTTGAACCAGAATCAGTAATCAGGATACAATAATTGCTGTAATTTTATTGTTTCAAATGAGTAGTAGTTTTTCTCCTTTCTGAATAGGACCTTAATGCCCTATCAGGACCTGATCCCAGTGGAAGGCAGACCAATTTTTCCTTTTTTGATTCACTCTTCAGAAGTAGTTTCATGACTTGTTATGGTTGATGTTCTTTGAAAGAACTGATTCAAACCACTGTAGAACTGGAATTACATTGCATCACTATGAAGTGCCAATAACATTCACACAAGTGGGAAATGAATTAAAGAAAACTGTAATTATGATCCATAGTGATCATAATACATCAATAGTGATGTATTGTTTATGAACATTATCTGGACAATATTGCAAACTGACCCACTAAGTTCTTTCTGGGAATCCCTCTTAAAGTAGAATCCCACAGAGCTCATATGCAAGGTGATAGATATTTTGACTTGCGTTTTCTGGAGAAATACAGCAGAAAAATTAGAAATAAAATTTAACAATGAATTTTAGTGTGTGTATACATTAAATACATGAGTTACAAAGCTTTGCAAACATTCTGCAGTGCTTCTATCTCTCATCCAGTCTCATTCTTATGTGTAGTGGGAGACTTTGGCAATTCAATCTAGATGGATGCCTACTACTGCTTCTCTTTCCAATCTCTCTCAGTGTGGTCCTTACTGAAGTGTAATATCCTTTTGAATGGATATTCAGATGCCAAATTTGGTTTTTGTGTTCCCTAGGCTGTTGTATGGAGACACTCTTGTTTCACAAGGACTTGAGAGTCAGCCAGAGTCAATGTTGTTGCTTTATATTGAATAAGTTTCAGAGATCAATGTTCAATAATCAAAGAAAAATTGCCTCCAAGAGAGCCGTAAGAATGGAAGTACCAGAATCAGTGCATCATTTCTGACAGATAACAGCCAATTTTTTGGATAAAAATTTCCAACCTTCTCAAGATTGCCCCCTTCCTAGTTTTAGCAACCACTTACAGAAAACCAACAAAGTGAAAGTACCTTCCACCCTGGATCTTGATGTACTCCTAACAGTCCTAACCCCTTTCATCTTTGCTGATAGCTCACACTTTCCAGGCTGCTCCCTTGGGCAAACCTTGATAGCAGCCGCAGCACATAATGTGGCACATCCTAAGCCATATGAGGCCACATTCTTCTCTGCAGGAGCTGCACCATGTTTCCCACATATCTTGAACATATATTTTAAGGCTGCATGAAGCATACTCTGGGGTGTTGATCTCTCCCCACTGGTCTCTAGTTTTAGGTGACACCTAGCTCTTTCACTCTGAACTATCTCAAATAGTTCCCCTTACTATTTGCAAATGAAAACAAATTCTATTAATTCCTAAGTATTTTTGCTTTGTACTTTAAAACAGACTCTTAATTATATTATTAATATCCACAAACTCTTTCAGGGAGTTTCTGAATTATTGCTATGATACTAATATCTTCTTTCTTTGTTTTCCTTCTTCTTTTTTATTTTAACTTTTAAGAGGAATCCTCCTAGATCACTATAAACCTCTATAATTTTCATTTTTACATTGCTACTTTCAAGCTATTCAAAAATGTAAATATAAAATAAGCTCAGACCCATGAGCTGTTCTCATGTTTCAATAGTAACATCATCTTGCCTTTGCTTTCAGCACAGTCAGTTGCTTTCTCTGCTCCAGCCCATCCCTAATCTTTTGTACAATTCATGCTCTTATCCCCATCTTTTCCCTTTTAAATAATGATTGTCACATCAAATACTCTATTGAAATCCAAACAGATTACATCTACTTCATTTCCCTTGTCTAACATAGTCTTATTTTATCAAAGGAAGTTATCAGATATGTTTAGTATTATCTCTCCTTGGTAAGTACAAGATGGTATTCACAGACTTATCCAGACATACCCTGATCATATGCACTATCAATTTACACTTCTTTCCCAACCAAAGTGGACCCCAACATTATAAGATCGTTTCACTCCTACAAAAGTCACATATTCTTACAGTGATCTACATCCATAACATTTCTTCTAGGGGTTAATTATAGTTTCATGCTGATGTTCTTTTAATCCAGAACAATTTGAAGACTCCATGTAAAGCCAAAAATGGTACTATCCCAGTAACATAAAATGTCAGTAGCATATTCTCCAGGGAAACTGACTTAAAAAGAGCTGTACCTGTGATTGTCACACCAGATATATTTTATTGACAACAGCTATTTCAATAGAGACATCTTTCTTCAAAATCCCCTTCCCTACAAATATCGGGTTTTACAGTTCCTGCAGTGAAAACTGACAAGGAATTATGCCAGTAATGTCTTCTCTAGTCCCACTTTTAGGCAATTCAGTCAGTACCAGTAGCAAGAGAGAAATGTTCCAAGAAAAAGAAAAATGAAATATCATCCTTGAAGGGACATAGGATTTGTCATAGCAAATCAGTATATTTGTCCTCTACAGTAAATACAGGGCACAATTTTCATGTGACCAAGTATTGTTGCTTCAGAGTAGGGAAAAAATAAAAATAGTAAAACAGCTAATACACCTGACTGCTTAAGAAAATTCTTTTATTCACAGTGGATACAGTGAAGCACCCATGAAGTTTTCTTACGTCAAGTTCAATGGAGCTGGTGTCTAAGTGCATACAGGTCATACTAAATATAGCTGTACTAAGAACATTGTCTCTGGGAACCAACATGTTCATACTGAAGAAGATAAAATCAGTCAGGTTCATGGCTCAGAGATGAGAGAAAGGGATTAAAACAGCTTTTCAAATTTTCATCATTTCTTATTCCCAAGATGAGAGAGTTGGTCATTGTCTCACAAGTGTCCATGGTGAAAAATTACAAAGATGTAAAAAGCAGCAGCTTCATTCTACTCTCCTTCTTCCTCTAGCTTTTCTCTCTCCATTCTCTTTCTCTTTAGGGTTTTCTTCTCTCTTATGTCACACCTGCTTCAGTAATTACAGGGAATGATGTTTCAACCATCTGCCAGAGTAGATTTGGATCTGGATGATGCCTTTTCTTTCCTTGTTCTATTACCAGATTGCAAAAGCAGTTTGAAACTGAAAATAAAGATGAGAAAGAAAAGGAGTTAGGAAAAAATTATGATCTGTAATACAGTCATCATGAATATTATGACATTAAAATTAATCCTGTGATGATTATGAAGAAGATTCTGAAATTTTAATGATTTTTTTCTTTTTACTTCCAATGAGCTAAAAAAATATTTTTTTTTTTTCTTCTGGATGAAAGAAGGGGTGTATTATTAGCAAGGAATAGATAGGTAATCACAGCACAGAAACTTGAAGTGATTTGTTGAAATTTACACAAGAAGTGTGAAAATGAGGCCAAGAGGATCACCACACCATGTGTGACTTGAGTTACACCTAAGTCTCTTAATCATGTGAATGTATCAGACGTTGTGACTACGTGTGCATTTTAGAAGGACAGAATTTGTCCCATCATGTTGTCTGGAGAAAAGTATGACCCACTGTAATGTGCTTTAATTTATTCTCCTGTGGGCAAACTCATTGTGAATGCATAAACAGGCACTGTGGTGATTAGATTTAATAGGATTAGGACTCCCTGATGCCTTGCTTGTACAGTCATTGTTCAAATTCTTGTAGAAGGAGCATTTTAATTTCATTTCTTTGTAAAACTCAAACTTCATTATCTCTTCAGCTCATTTATAATTCAATTCATTACATAATATTTATTTTCTCTTCTAATAATTACACCTCTACTTCACCTTCCTAACTTGGCTGGTTTAGGCTGGGGTAGAGTTAATTTTCTTCACAGTTGCTGGTATGGTGATGTGTTTTGGATTTGTGCTGAATACAGAGATGTCTTTGTTATTGCTGAGCACAGCTTACACAGAGCCAAGGCCTTTCCTGCTTCCCATACTGCCATGCTGGTGAGGACACATGGCTGGATCAGGTGACCCCAACTGACCAAAAAGATATTCCATACCTTATGACATCATACTCACTACATAAGTTGGAGGAAGAAGGAGGAAGGGGGTGATGTTTAGAGTGATGGTGTTTGTCTTCCCAAGTACCGTCACACGAGATGGGGCCCTGCTCTCCTGCAGACAGCTGAGCACCTGCCTGCCCACGGGAAGCAAGGAATTAATTCCTTTTTTTCCTGTTCTTCTGTGCATTGTGTTTGCTTTCTGTATTAAACTGTCTTTATCTCAAACCACAAATTTTCCAGCTTTTACCCTTCCCGTTCTCTCTGTGATCCTGCTCTTGTGGGAGTGAGCAAGCAGCTGCATGGTTCTTGGTTGCTGGCTGGGGGGAAGCCATGACACTAATATATCCCTCTTACTGTACAGTACTCTCTGTAACAGGCTTGGTACTTCAGTGTGTTGCTGATTTTCTGCAATTCTCTCTTTAATCCTAATCCCTATGGGAGTCGTGTTCCCTGTAACAGAGTGCTTCTGTGGATACAGGTAGTTACTTTTCTTAACCAATTCCCTAAAGCGCAAAACTCAATCTCCCACTTCGTTCAAGCATAAACTCGCTATAGAGAATGAACATCCTAAAGGGAACAATTGTCAGATAGTGAAGACCTGCATTTTCTTCTAGGTATCCCTGCTGCTCAGTTTTTGGCCAGGAAACTATTCTCATTTCTGTTCTATACACAAGATGATGGTTTAACTGCTCCAATGACCAATTAGATGTTGCTGAATCATTGTTGGTGGCATGAGCAGACACATATTTCTGTCAGACTGTTGCAGTCTGTAAGTTTTTCTTGTACTAAAAAGGATATAAATGTGCTGGTATCACCAGCGATTCAAAGTATTTCGTGGTGGTGGTGTTACCAGTATCACTATGAAAGTAGGACTGCATTCCTCACTGCTACTCTATCTTACTTTTAATGAGAACTGTGAGATCTGTTGTCGGTATTACAGGCATCTTCTGTAACTGCATCATAGAGATGTATTTTCAATGTTTGAGCCCCCCTTCTTCACCCTAATATCTGTCCACATATTTCCTATACATGTGGTTTAATAATCAAAGCAAGAGAGAAGCTAGCTCATCAATTCTAAAAAGAATACACTTAGCTCCATGTTAGGAAACACTTTAGGTTTAATAAAATAATGAATGAGTGATAGTGTACTTCTAGAATGGATTGTAAAAAAAGATCTAAACTAAGCCACATTCAGATGGCCATTTTTAAAATTCTATCTGTATATGTCCCAGAGTGTTAAATATAGCATGGTCTTGAGTAAATTAATATAGTTACAGCGGCCTATTCTTCTTAAATATGCGTTATGAAGGAAAAAAAAGGGGTTTTTTTTACATCTTCTCAATGCTAAAGCAATGGCTGAAAAATTTAATTTAGTAACATGGTTTTATGTGTTGGGTGCAACTGCAGTGTATCATCCAAACCTCTGGAGAGGAAAACTATTTAAGACAAAAGCCATAACTTTTTCTGTAAAGCTCAATGAAGAGGTGAACAGTCAGGGGTCATACTTGTCACTGCAGCTCTCTGGGGCTGAGGCCTAAAGTTGTGAGATATGTGGTGATTTCCTTCTGTTCTGTTCTGTTTTAAATTCTGTTCTGTCACAGTTCTATGGTACTCCCGTGCAAGGCCCATGCCTCTTGTAGCTCTTAATATCCCTTTTTTTACATATAAGGTGGCTGGCCCCCATTTGTGATAGCAGTGATATTTGACTACAGTTTCACCTCCAATTCTTCCAAAGTATAAACTGTCATTAGAAATACTCTATGGCAAAGGATTGGAATACAAGCCCATTTTGCAGACAAGTCAATGAGCTTGCTCCTCTCTCCTCCCCAAAGCAGGGATGTCTCTTTGGTAAGATTTGCGTCTCTGTCTGTATCAGAGCACACGTGAGTAAAATTAAGCTTAAGTGATGGTAAAGTTAAGCCTAATGAGTTACCAGTTGCATTGGGGTTTTTTTGGTTGGGTTGGTTTGGTTTTTTGTTTCTTTTTTTTTTTTTTGGTAAGATTTAGCGATAATGTAGCAAATACATTTTCTATGGCAATTCTAAACTTGTATTTCTGTTGCTTCAGTAAACCACACTACTTATGAATCTGCAATTGTGAAGGTTCTTATTGAACATGACCAGACTTAAAGTGCTGAATTGGCTATAATTGGAATGAAGCCCAGCCACACCCAGCCCCCTCTATCTCTGAGGCCCAGCTGGAACACGAGGCGATTTATTTTCTGCCAAATTTCTATACTTCTAATGCAATAAGTTTCATTTTATCCAACATTAAATAGAAGTTGAAAATGGTAAGTAAAAGACAAGAAATACTGCCATTCTCCCTGGCTTTCAATATGTGATCTTTCACATGATGAAGGTAATATATTTTCATGTCATTTACACACTTTACTTTAGCTGCAATTAATGTTCCTTATACTATAGTGTTCTTCTTAATGAACACTTATTTCTTGCAAAGTTGGATCAGCTTCTGAAGAATGGGCTAAAAGGGCAGGTGTAAGAGATTAGGAAAAGTAGGTTTCATTTTAAACTTGGCAACTTTTACTGCTGAACTTGAGTAAAAGATTCTTTGCAGCAGTGAAGGCAATATCTTTGGCTCAAGGGTGCTCAAGGTTCATACATTTCAAGAAGAGCAACAAAAGTGATCTAAGGTGTCAAAAATTGTTTTTTAGTAAGACAGTAGAGAAATTTTGCCTAGTTATTCCCAGGAAATTGATCAGGTGATCTTATTATTGCTGTGTGGAAAAGAACTTTCTGGTAGTAGACAGACCTATATTTTATCTGGTCACAGAAATTAGATCAATCTGTAAAAAAATAAGGTACTTTTTTTTTTTCAACAATGAGTATAATGAATCATTAAAATAACCTCTCTAGGAATGCTGGCTTTTTAGTCTTCAAAGTCCTTAAATATTGGATGATTTTTATTTTAAGTATGCTGTTATTCATATGACATTAAAGATTTCACAAAGAAATTAGTGTTCATTTGCCAATTCTGTAAAGAAAGAGAGGCTACATAAGTGAATTTAGTCTTCTTTCCAAATAAACTGTGCTTTTAGTCTGATTTATTTATACTGGTGTTCACCAAAACATGTGGCAAAATATGTAATTATAATTTTTTATATATTTTTTGTTCAGCATCTTTTGTTCAACATAAATATTAGGAAAGGGAGGATGTTGAAGTAGGAGAAGCTAAGGTGAATTAACACAGCAAAATAAAAACAATTTAGTGACTGGACAGTGCAAATGGCTTTCCAAATGACCTCTATGCTTAAAAATCAGTTTTCCGTATATTAATGTCCTGTGTCACTTTGGGCCCACCTAGTCTGCCTCTCTCAGAGTTCTTTTGCCTTAATTGAGCTTAACTGATTTGTAAACTGGTAGCTAATTCTTTGTTTTATTATCTGATAATGTAATTTTTTGTTGATTATGTAATCCTAGACCAAAAGCTAAACATAAAACAATTACTAGTCGCAATGTTACCCAACCTCCCAGTAATGGTAATACAACAATAAAACACAGGTTTAGTAATTTGCAGATTAAGTTCCCTCCAAAGCTCAAAGCAGTAGGCATAACTCAAAGTAATCTGTGTTGCAAAAAATGATAACTATCTACTACACTTCTACTTAACACAAGTGTTAAATTTAACTCTATGAATTAAACAGCATTTTAAAATGCATAAAAATATGAAGGAATAGATAAAATTCCTCAAGAGCATTTAATGCCACTGCAGCTAGGTGTAATCAGAATATTCACCTATAGGAAATCACAAATAATTCATATCTACTTATCGCTCTAGCATTACAAAACATCCTCAAACACTTTTATGTTTAATAGAATAGTAATCTTCAAAGAACTAAGGTACAGTTTATAAAAATAGACCTATATAATTCCTATAATAGTTGCTTAAGGTTTTTGATTTACATAATTTTTAACAGGAAATTCAGCAGAATACTTGATCTGTGATATTTAAGAGGTGATAAGCATAATTCATGATTCCAGTTCTTTAGAAAGCTGTAACTAAAGTGATTAGAGATAGTTTCAAGTATATGAAAATCAAGACAGAGGCAGTCTGTCAAGCACTGTTAAAAGTTTTATAGTATCATTAGAAAGTCCATGATGCAATTTCAGTTAGTATTTGGTGATTTTTTTTTTTTTTTAATCTTTCCATGACTAATATTTGCTGCTGTCCATGAAATTGCTGTTCAAGATATATTTGGCTACTTTCTCTGCCTTAATGGAAGCATCTTGTGATATTGTGTTTTTTGCTCTTTTTTACACTCTTCAGAGCTTTTTTCACAAAATTAGAGAAAAACATACTTTGATTTGTCTTCATACAGAAAGGCATCTCTTACCTCCTATGAGAAAGAGAAAGGCTATTGTCTATCTTGATTTTGTATCTGTGGCTTATTTACTTATTCTATATAGAACAGAACAGCTTCAACAGCCATTTTGAAACTAAGGAGCTTCCAGAGCCTGTGTTCTTCCACCGCCCCACCTCTCTTTCCTCCATCACTGTATAATAGTCTGTAGATGGTGGTATAAAACTTGCGTTCCATGGAGGACAGACCTGAACCTGAGGCTGCCATATAATGCAGTGATTGCTTTAGTTATGGTGCTTTATTTATTTATTATTTTTTTATTTCACAGATGAATAAATACGTCTTTAAATTCCAAAACGAGATGATGAACAGAGGAGCCCAGAGTGGCTGTGAAATTTCCATCCTTGGAAAAGTTCAAAATTCGGATGGAACATATCCTCCTCATCCAATGTCAGTCAAATACATCTTAAAAATTGGCCCTGCTTGGAAGAGAAAAAAGAAACAAAAAGTCTCCAGAGGTCCATTCTAAAATGAATAATCGTATAGTTCTGCAACTGTCTTCAGTTCTGCAAAGAATGCCTTGCATTGCATTACTTACAATCTCAGTTTCCTCATAGTTACATATTGATTAGAAAGCCTTAATTTTAATCATAAATTAGATTTAATAACGGTAATCAGAATATAGTGGTGTCATGAAAATTTCATGAACATTGCCATTATGGAATCTAGGAATTTCATTCAGATCATTAAACTGCTGCAAACCTAAGAGCTAAACAACTGTACACTACTAAAGTTTTTGGTTTGTGTTTTTTTTGTTGTTGTTGTTTTGGGTTTTTTGTGGTTTTTTATTGGTGGTTTTGGGGATTTTTTTTTGGTTTTTCTGTTGTTTTTTTTTGTTAGCAAAATTGAAAAGACTTTTTCAGCTGTACAGCTTTTTGGATAAAGCTCCTTTTCGTGTAAATGGAGCTTAAATTTTCAAAATCTATGACATTATTGTTTCTTGTTACTTAATTTTATTACTTTGCTATGGTTGTATTATCCTTAAATGCTTTTTTTTCTACTACATATAATTTCAAAAACAAAACAGAAAAAAAAATTCTGTGCATTCCTACCAAAAATCTGAAAAATTTGAAAAAAACCCAAACAGCATATTTTTTATTCACCATCATGCTTGTACAGATTTTTCATATGCAGTTGTTTTGGTTGAAGGAAGGCAATCACTCGCCAATTGAACAATGCAATTAAAACTGTCAAGGATCAGTCATTCTTCTGGAAATATAACACATTTGTGAAATGTGATTACCACAGATGAATCTGATATTTCACACACTTGAGAGTAACATAATTGTTACTTTATGTGTGAATCTGTTTACATTACCATAAAGAAAGGAAAAAAGTATTAAAACCTACTATTCTTTACCCGGTTTGTTGGGTTTTTTTTTTGTTAAAACTGGATACATTACAAAGATTTATGTGAATTTTAACTGTAATATATTCAAGAGTCCCTTCCCATTTCTGTGAAAACCAACACTTTCTTGTTTAAATAAAAGTGATTTTTCCTGTGTGTTTCGAGGAACTGACAAATCTTCATTGTAGTCTTACAGCATGCTGCCAAATACCCTAGTGTATTAATTTGGTGTCTGCTTTCAAAATCTGCCTCAAACTGAACACCTATTTGCAACCCTTCACAATGCCAAACTCCTAGTTTATGTGAACTAGTACCTTAAAAACACCAGTCCTTACTGGTTTATGCCAGTGGAAGATCTTGTTCATCGAGCAGAGCAAACAGAAGGAAGTCTATTCCAGGAGGACAATTTACCCCTCTTTTCATCAAAACCACTATTTATAGCTGTGAATAATTACTTTTAAGCCCTGCTGTGATAGTTTGGATAGATTACATGTAGTTTCTGGCACAGAGATGGGACCAAAAAATGTGAACGTACATAGCATTGGGTCAGGAATCAAGAAAACTGACTTTCATTTTCTTTACAGATGTTGATGAAGCTTTGAATAGTTTGAGTAAACTCCTCCTTGTTTAGACAGAGTTTCCAAGCAACTTTTAGTTTGAACCAAGGCGATGTACAGCCACTTTTCACTGTCAAATAAACTCCACAGAGGTATACCTGAAATTGCTTTACATGTTCTCAAATCACACTGTAGCTGTCAACACTATATATGCTCTCAGTCCTACATAGTCTTTGTATTATTATATAACCTTATAACCATTGTTGGTTTTGTTATGTCTTAAAATACCTTTTGTTATGTCTTAAAAATCTGCAATCAAGTGTTTTAGAAAATTAGGCTTCCTAGAACTTACGTATACTGAATTGCTTTGGCATGACAATTTGAGAGAAGAAAAGATCCTTAACAAGTAGAATAGAAGGTTGACTCTCACAGTAAAACTTATTTGAGAAAGCAAGAGCTTGTAGTTTTCTGAATCTGTAACAGTGCACAGCTTTCTGCTAAAACTGCCTTTTTAGAGAATTTTTTTTTTCCTCTGAGAACAAACTTTTTGGATTTAAAATTTACTTTTTTTGCTTTATAGATTTTGACCATAATGTAACAATTTTCCCCATTTTTCTTGGTGGTAGGTGTAGCCCACTGTCAGTATAATTTCTGTATGCTTTTTTCAGTCATGTAGAGATAACTGGGCAAGACGAAGGAATGTAAAACACAGCATGATTTTGCTCCTAGGCCATTTCATTATTAATCCCATTATTCAGAAGATAAATCACTTCAGGCTGGATGTGGTGTGGATATAGTTTGATTCTAAGCATATTATAAATAAACCTTTCCATTTTTCCCCCACTAGACCACCAAATATTTAGGCTTTCTAAGTAGCATCAATATTGTATAAGGGTGCCCCAAATATTTCCCTATATAAATACTGCCTTAAATTGTACCCCTATAGTCCAGCATATCAATTGCTTACGTTAAATCATTAATGAGATTGGTGCACTTATAAGAACAAATCTTTCGCAAATTGTTCTCACGTTAGTCTGAACTGAAAAAAAGAGAAACCTTTGCCTCTTTTCTCACTTTTCTTTTTTTTCTTCTAGGGCTGAGTGGCTTTAGACTTTCTGCTATCGATCCCCAATCCAGGCTTATTTCACATGTACCTCCATCCCCCCTAGTGTGCAGCTATCACCAAAATAAATAATTTTTACTAGGTCGCAGAGAGAAAATACAACAGTGTTTGGATGGTACTGGTGTAGATTCAAACCAAGATCACATCAAGATTCATGTATCAGAGCTAGTCTTGTGCCACACTCATTCATGAATCCTAAAAAACTGGTGTGAAAATCTGAAAAAGCTTGAAGAAAAGAAGGCCAAGTGAGGAATCTAGCAGCTGTTTTGGGTTACCTAAGACACTTCTGAGAAGTGCACAGTGAGAGTAAGGTGCTACCAACACAGGTTACAGCAGGGGAAGCTCACTGTCAACAGGGGCTGCTTAGTATCCATCCTTGGACGTGTTCAAAACAATACTGAGCCAATTCCTGAGTAACCTAATGCAACCTCAGAGCTTGCCCTGCTTCACTGAGGAGGCTTGGTGGGCTAATTTTCAGTGGTTCCTTCCAGTATAAATATCTCGTTATTAAGTTCCGTAATGTTGAGGTACATCAAGTTATCAAAATTATATGTAAAAAAAAAAAATTACTGGGACATTAAAGCAATTTCTTATATGTTCCCCTAAAAAATTACCCATACAAGACCTTTTAATATTTTGTAAGACAAGAAATATCTCCAGTATACTTTTAAATTTTCTGCTAATGTTAGATTCCTCTTAATTCTGATATTTAACATAGTGATCTCAATCAAGTAGAAAAAATGTTTCTGTTTTAAAAAAGAGTTGCAAGTTTTCACAGAAATAATTCCAATAAAGGCAAACTCTCAAAAGTGTAAACTGTAACATAACATAATCATAATATAAAATATAATGTAAACCATACATCCAGAAATAATTTCTGATTGATCACAACAAAGGCTTTTTTTTTTTTTGCTATTTCATTTTTCAATATTTCTGTTCTTTAACTAGCATAAATATCTAAAATTCTATTATGTAAAAAGCTTACTTTGGACTTTAGTTTCATTTTTAAGAAGGGTACAAGAACACTCTGAACTTTCAAACATTAAGAATGCACAAAAGGCTAACAAGAATCTTGTCACAACTGGTGACTTCCTGGAAAATATTTTTCTTTTCGTCGGTCTTTTTCTGATGAAAAAGAATTCCAAAATTTTAAATAATAGCCAGCCAGCTCTACTAAGAACCCTATAAATACTGATCTACTACTGCTTAGGCAACAAAGGCAGGCTGATAGAATCCTGCTGCAGCAGAAATTTCAGTTCAGCCTTTTATAGATATCTAGACTGTAAGACAGTCACCTCTCTCCCCTCCACTTTCCCTGTCCTTCTTTGTCCTTCAATGCACAGTCACTCACAACCTAGAAGAGTGAAACAACATGAAAGTAAGATCCAATATCTGCAGACTTTTTAATTTTCTCTGTGATCATGGTCTTTAAGACCTAAGGACAACATGAAGTGAAATCCTAAGGACAATGCTACTGTTGTTTACTTACAATGCAACTAATTTTGCATATTTTTCTTCATAGTTTCAGGCATAGAAATGTCATTTCCAATTATGCTTTGTGAGCGGATGAAATAGAATAGATAAAGACATAAAAGATCATAAATAGTAAGTAAATAAGAGTTAATAATTCACATTTCACCAATGTCCTTCTTTATGGTGGACAGCCTTCTTATCAGGTCCATGTTTGCTTCTAAGCCTGGCACTATCTGACTGTGCAAATTATTGTTAGGAATATTGAATTCTTGTATTAAGATGATGGACAAAAGACTTTAACTTAGAGTGCTGATTTCACCTCAGTTAAAGCTGCTTGCACAATAATTTTGTCCTCATTTTGCCTCAGTATTCTGTTTGTCATACTAATGAATGTTTGCAGAGCTACACTTGCCAGCAGCCCTAGGCAGGATCAGCTCTGCCTTGTGCCATAAAGGCAGAACAGGAAAGTACGCCTGCTCATGGAAAGCTTCCTAAAAAGTAGCTAATGGAGTCATGGGCTGATTCTTCCAGAACCAGCAGCTTTTCTCTATGACAATTATTTGTATGCATAAATACTGCATATGCCAAGTAGCAACAACAGAGTATCAAGACTGAGCAATTCATAGAAGCAGAGATATATCAAAATGACCGGGGGAATGGTTTTGCTGCCATATTAGTACTCAAACTAGAGACTCTGAGATTTGCATCAGAAAGAGGAAGACAGAATCTCTCCTAAAATGTGGTATGTTTAGCTTTATACATCTAAAACAGGGGAGCAGCCCCAGTAATTTTGCATGTATGTTATATTCCTGGCTAGATCAAGGAAAAGTACAGCAACAGAGAGAAGTAGATTTGCATATACCATGGTCTGCATCATGCCTGCTACACTCTTCATTGGTAATAGAGCTCTTCCAGGGCTACTAGGATAATAGAAACTCCTTGGGACCTCTTTATGATGCAGGTTGATCAAATATTTCATTATAACTGCTGGCATCTGTTGCTGATGTGCAAATTATTTGTGAAATGCTGTGGGACATATGAAGTGAATTGAGTTGTATAAATGAAGTCAAGTTTCACATATATTTTTTTGTTTCTTCTTTTATTGTGAGCAGATCATATTCCTGATCTTTGAACATAAACACAGGAGGGATGAAAAGCTACTTTTAAACATTAAAACCATCTCTTTTTCTTTTATTATTTAAGCCAAACATAGGTTCTTTAAAAGCTTTAAGACTTAGAAGTAATTTAAGATGTATAGCAGTCTTTAGAAGAAATGGTGGCTTGAGATTGGTCCTATCTTACTCTCTGCTGTCAAGTTATTTGAATATTTCAGAAGGTAGGAGAAGCAGCAAAGACAGGCTATTTCACTGCAGTACAGTTTTCTTCCTTTCCTGTTAGATCGTGAAGATAAATTTATCATCCAGCTACATGAGGTTTTATCATGCAAAACATGAAGTTTTATCTGAACTCCTGCTATCCTGAGTCATAGTAACTTAAAAGTACCTATCAGTGGCCACTAATGGGAAACATATTTAACAGAATAGACTGCAGTCAGTGAAACTGAAGAAATTACTTTAGCGAACATCACATTAAATAATAGAAAGATCATCACATAAGCATGGAAATCACCACCTTTATACAAGTGTTGATAGACTTTGGATTTCATGTAAGTCTGGTGAACAAAAAAAATAGTTTTGGTTATAGGTTAATGTCTATGTGTATGTTCATATGCATGTTGTGAGGCTGCAAAAGAAATCAGAAAGCAGAAGCCAACACACAACTATTAATGTCCTTGTAACATGATCCTAAGAAAACTAAAAAAAGAAAGAAAATATAACTTGCTTGACAGTGAGGAGTTTAAGGATAAGCTGGTATTTTGGGGAGACCTTGTACTACGCTCAGAAAACTATCTTCATCTGAGTGAGGTTTACTGTGCTCAGAGAATCCAAAATATATAGCTTTCCATTTCATCATTAAACCCTTCTAAATAAAGGCTCCTTTGTGTCTCTTCTGATGGAAACACACACTCTGAACCACACTGCACAAGAGAGAAGCTTTGTGACAGGATTGCACAATTCAAAAGCTGAATCTCAATGTAAAATTCTTATTTACAGCCATGTTAGTTTCTAGAAAAAAGTCCCTTGTCCTCAAGGAAGAACTTGAAGGAAGAAACACAGAAGAACTCAGTGATAGATATTTCTGAATGCAGAAATGGAGACCTGAGCTTTCACCCAGGAGTTACTCTTACCTTGAAAAAAACTTTCTGTCATGTTTTATACATAGTCCAGGTAAGTTTACTCATCATTAGGTACCATCATCTATCCTCCCACTCTCCAGTATCCCAAGAAGAGGAAATGTTAACAGGGTAGGTACAATATAAAATGTTCAGCTCAAATATGCCTCCTGAATTTCTCAAAATATGTTTCAAAAGAAGGGGAAGAGCCAGGAGACATCAAAACCTACTAATTGCAATAGAAACCCTTCAAAAATGGATATGTGTTTTTTCTGCTATGTCTATCACTACTGCAGCATGTAATTCCTGATTAGTTACAGCTTTTTGTCAGAAAATCGATTCCAGAAATATTCATTGTCTGTGTACCTCACCATGTTATTTTTGGGAGAGATGAGGTACCACAGGTAACATATTTTAAAGAGATTTCAGTTTCTAGTTATTACTAACAGGGATGGGCATGGAGGACCTAAATAACCTTTAAAATCTGACCACTTGTACTGTTGGTTTTTCTCCCTGACAAATCATCTCTGAGTTTTCTGGTGAAGTGAAAAACAAAAACAAACACAAAAAAAAATTGCTGAAGAAAGCAGAGATTTCTCTTGACATTTTAACATAGGTGAAAACTCATTTTTCAGTTGGAAATGAATTTGAAATTATCCTGCTTCTCTGTGTTTTTCTACACAATAATTTTTCCTAAAAGCCATATTAGATAGGCAGGAATAAAATTATACATTTACTTTCAGGACAATTACTAAGCCTGAAAAATGGAGTATTGCAGTGCCCTTTGACAGGTCAGCCACAAAACAGACCAAAAGGTCTTTCCAATCTTCCTGCTTTCTCACAGAGTTTGTAGCATGATGACACTGTCCCTCCTATTAAGACAGCCCTCATTTTTATATGACTGTCAACAGGCTACTATTCTGAGTCAGCTGAGAAAAGTTTACTGAATTTCAGAGTGACTGCAAAAAAAGTACCTCACTTTCATTATTCCAAAAATAAATGCCAGTCTCAATTTTATCAATAAAGTAATGCTCTCTTTCTTTGTGTCTGCTGGTAAGAGGACAGCAACATTTGGTTGATGACACTGTTCTGGAATATATTTTAACCATTGAATGAAGTGAGAAAATTAAGAAATTTACTTTTGTGTGTGTGATTGTTTGTTTGCTTGCTTGTTTGTTTTTTGCTGACAGGAGAACAGACTTTTGAGCAGTTCAATCTGTCATTGGAACAAAGTAGACTCCTAAAAATTCCTTCTGATTATACAAAACAACTTGTTTGCAAAAACCATTTCATCCTCACAACTTGTAATTTCTGCAACTTCCTTACCTCTGGCATTTTTTCTCTGTTGTTTTAGGTTTCACCCTGTATACCCTTCTAAGTCCCTGAAAAGATATACTTGAACTGTTGCATAGATGCAGGAGTATAGCAAATAAGACTTTCTGGATATACTAAATTTGGCAATTGAAATTTCTTCGGTCATTCATGCTTTGTTATAGGAGGCCAAGCACTGCTCTAGATCATATAAGGACACAGATTCTGTGACATTTTCAAAATTTTGATATTAAAATGTGCTATCCAGCCATACAGTAATTTCACAGAGTTACAGAACAAGCTGAATGGTTGGGGTTGGAAGGGACCGCTGAAGATCATCTAGTCCAATCCCCTGGTTAAAGCAGGTTGACCCAGAACAGGTTGCACAGGATTGTGTCCAGGAGGGTTTTGAATATCACAAAGGAAGAAGACTCCAGAACCTCTCTGGGCAGCCTGTTCCAGTGCTCTGTCACACTCACAGTTAAGTTGATTCACTGCACTGTTTGTTTCTCTGTGTGTATATGAAATTACATATGATGAAAGAAAACTAAATATCAATGTTTTTCAGGTAAATTACCCTTTTTTGTGGGCAATGTTATAATCACAGAAAGGATCTGGAATAAGTTTATCTATACCACCTTTTTCTCCTATTTTTTTGGTTGTTACTGCTTCTCAGGAATGGCAAGCTAAAGAGATTTTTCAAGCCATCATCTGTATTATTAATTTCTGACTATTCATTCTTGAATTAAATTCTTCATTTTGACCTCTAGAGAATCAAGCCTTCTATCTCCAACATGAGATACCTAACGAAGAACTAACAGAAGTTTAGAGGTTAATTTTTATTCACTGAAAACTCTAGGTCAGTTTCAATTTTTTCATTTATATAGTGTTGTATTTCAGCTTCTGATGACATGTTCTTATTTTAAAACAGCAATGTAGAGCTGATAAAAAGTAAAAGGAAGCAACTTTGAAAATTACAGAGAACTGATGTTTCCACAGCTCAACCACACATTTCTGTCTGAAAGACAGAAATTGTTCTGAGTATGACACTACCTGCAAGCATGCCCCAAGATCTTTCATTTGTATTAGAGTATCTTTTGCATAATGGTACCATTTCTTTTACCTACAGAATAGCAAAAAATCAAATATTCCTTTACCCTATGCCAGAGTTTTGTCTGAATTCCCTTCATGCTGTACAGCTCACTGAATCATAATGGATTAAGTTGGGCTTTCTTTCCTCATGTTGCCTTCCAACAAGGTTGGTCTTTGACTTTTAACGGTTCCATGAGTTTCATGCTTAGTCAATCATCTAAAAAATCACTGTGAACACAATTAATTCAAATGAGTTTTCCACC
>VYXB01008545.1:163382-227523 GCA_013397135.1 Pachyramphus minor
GCCTTTTGCAACAGGACTTGTCTGTCACGCATTGGCCTTTTCAGCCATCAGCGAGCCTGCAGCAGCATTGGTAGAGCCCTTCGAAATCTTCATTTGCGAAGCCAAGCCACGATGTGCTAAAGAACAAATATATTCATGGTTATATTAACTGATGTAACATCAACTACTCATCTAGGACCAGCTGAAACTATTTGTTTAAGTTTTAATAGAATTTGGGCTAACACAGCGGAGCAAATATTTAGAAGTAGAGCAATTAGTTCTATTTATACCATGGAAGATAAAGATTATGGGAGTTGATTTTCTTCTTTAGGACCATATTCAAAAGTGTTTTGGTATTTGAAAGAAAGGTATACAGAATCATAGCAAAAAAAATGCATTTTTTTTATTCCGGTCACCTGATAGGATCCTGTCCCTGTCATAGGTTGTCACACTGTTAGAGTGACAACCATCTAATTTCCACTTTATTTGAAGCATGTGACTCTGAAATTTCTCTTAAATATAAGGCAAAGACACACTGAGGAGCAAACGTTATTGAACTGTGAAGCTGGACATGACAACTATAAACTAGTCATCAAAATTTTATCAAAACTAAGATCCATACATATATGTAAACTTACTGTACATATTTTGTAAATTAATACTTAGAATTAACCTACAAAAAAGTGATTTTCAAATAGCGTTGGAATAGTTTCTGCATAGTAAATGGTGCTATGATATATTGCTTCTAGCCAAGATATATAATATACATTTGGCGCCAGATAGTGCTAGACTAAGTGTTCATCAGTTAATTTGTATGTGGTTAGCTTAGCTGTCAAAGTTAAATTTATATGGCCTCCTAAGATTTCTGATGCATGAATATTTTGTAAATTTGCTACAAGGCAGAGTCTTGAACATGTGGAAAACCATATTTAATACTTTTCAAAATAATACAATATATGTAAACGCTGGCACATAAATGAATAAAAAAGGAAAATCAGTAAGCAAATGTTCAACAGCAATGGAAAGATAAGCAAAGTTTAATAATCGTGTAGAATTTGCTTCACTCTCACTTGAGGAGTGATAAAAACTGAACAAACTTAATAGTTAGTATATAGTGTTTGCTGGTATGATCTGATAATTAGGAACCTAAGTGTAAAAGTATGTCCCGTAAATCAATACTAAAAATGGCAGCAAATTGGTAAAATCATCAACATGGCACAGAGACATCCTGCAGACAATTTATGTTGTATTTTCAAAATTTTAGCTGTTGTTGTCAGTGACTTTGGACGATCAGAGGTTTTGGATTGCTCATTTAAAAATATTCTAATCTTTGATCAATATTGCAAAATCATGTCTGATTCTAGTTTCTTTAAAGAAGCACAGGTTCCTTCTTTTCAATTACTGATCAAAACCTCTGTTGAAGTGCATGTGTCATGAGGAACCATCTTGACAGAAACATCACCAATGTTCTGTTGTTGCATCAGCTTTTGATGTTTTGTGTGTGTATGTCTACATGAAGGAAAAAAATACAAAAATACAAAAAATAAGAGAAAAATCTACACATAGGTACACACATACATACCTGTATTTGGATATGTCTGTAAATACTAACATCCCAGATTTAAATTCAGTAGTGGCTTCTGATACAAATAGACTTTTAAGTTGTTTCCAATGTCTGTGAAATTACATACTTAGTATTATTGCTTCTTCACTTCTTCTTTTGAGGATTATTATTGTCTCAAATCCAAAGATATATATATTATATCCATTCTTGCCATATTTGGATGCCTTCTGACTCGGTCATAGTTTCTATAGTATACTTATGTCAATTATATTCTATATCATATTCCATTCTATATTTACAGATACTGTTTTTTAATTCTACCGGGCTCTTTCAATCTACTTTATTAAATAAGGAATCCTTACTGTATGTTTTTGGATTGTGTACTCCAGTACATATATAACAAACTATGCGTTCTTATCAAGAGCCAGAACCACTTCAGTAGTATACCACGCACTAATCCAAACTCAGTGGGAACATCTTTTTCTGTCACCTTATTGTGCACAGCCTAATTCTTTTATTTCTTTTCTTCACTTAAAGAATGTTCTGGGAAACATTTTTTTATAAAGTTAACAGTGCTAGCAAATAAGTATGTGGTATTATGTACTAAATTATACTAAAAATATATATATTACATATTTTGCTTTAGGATTTTGTTAGTTGTTAATAAAAATTACAAGGAAAATAAACATTAATATGGGCCTCTTGAACACAATTCATTATGATCCCAGGATTTTGTTCTATTTCTCGTTCAACAATAAATAGATAGTATTCTAGCAAATAGAAATGTGCTCTAACAAATAAAGAGTCATGTCTAAATTCTTGACACTCTTCATGGACAAGTAGATGCTTCCCATTGTTGTCATGTTTAATAGTACTTTGAAGCCATGGGAAAAATAAAATTCATACCACCCTGTGCATGAAAGGGATGAGAACTCTAAATACAGTGATACATTAAAGAAAAACAGAATATTTTTTAAAAAATACACTGGCCTGACAGACTTTCAGTCTATGGACATGGCTTTCTGTTAAAAAAATATGAAAATTACTATTCTTTATCTTACAACAACACTCAGACTAGTTTAGAGGAAAATAGATTCATAAGAAAGCTTTCTATTAATAATTAAGTGACAACAATTTTAGAAATAAGATTATATTTAGACTCTTTTAAGTCTTAAAAGAATAAAGAATAGTATTTTTAATAGTTTAACAGTTTCTTAATTTAGAGAATATATACAGTTATCTATATACTTCAGAGATTAGATGTTTTCATCAAGAGGACAATTTAAGATTTTACAATTTTTGGTTGGAGGTTTTTCTCCGTTTGAATTAGGTAACACTAAGTTTCAACAACAGCAACAGAAAGTCATGTCCATGATCATTTTGGGTTATCCTAAGGTTTTTCTGTAGTTCTCAAATTTTACATGTTATTATAGTTTATGTTATGAAATGACATCATTATTTCAAACTGGTTTATTTTTTTTCTTAAAAGCCTTACAAAAGGTATTTGAAACTTTTTCAAACTAATTTTTAATTCCCCTCCCCCCCCCACCCCGGACATTTTGGAACAGCAAAATAAGCTGAAATTAGTTTGTTCTCACTAACAGATTAAATTTTGGTGAATATGTATTTTCTAATTATTAGGAAAAAAAAGTATTTAAATAATCTCAGTAATTAATTTGTTATTTCTGTTGAGTCCCCACAACCTTAATAAGAGCCAACAGCTTCTTGAGTTGAAAACCAAATAGGAATATTCTGGAACAGTTAGTAAGTAGCCCAAAATATGGTTCCAACAATTTCACAAAAACCTCCTAAAGATCTGCCATTCAGACTTTATGTCAACAGTCACAGTGACTAGTGCTGCAGTGAAGTTTCTTGCCAGAATTTTTATATTTCTTCTTAACAGAAACTAGAGGTTCTGGGTTTTTTTGGTCTTCAAAGCCTAGGTAAATCCTAGAATTTGTGCTGAATTAAAAAGTTTCAGTGTTATCTGGAAATCTCAATGGTTAAATTGTCAATAAAGTAGGCAGAAATCAAAATGTAATCTTTCATTTGCTGGGAAGTTGAGCTGTAAAGTCTAACCTCATTAGGTTCTCTTTACAGCTTTCATTTAAGACTAATTTTCTCAGGGGTGTGAGCAATAGTCTGTGAGGATGTAACAGAACAGATTTCTACATCAAAGTGTCACCAGCTAAGATACTTTATCTAAAGTATTTTACAGTGTGAGATATGCAATCTCTTTCAAGTCACATGGTGCTACACTGCTAAAAGCTAAAGCATTATTGCAGAAATAGTCTTTCTGAGACTAATTTATCAACATAGGTGGGGGTATCTGTGCCATGTTTTTACAGCTGAAGGCTACCATGGCCCCTTGGTAGCCAAGTTACTCAAACTAATCAGTTTACAGATACTTGCTTGTAAACTGACTGGAAAAACATGAAGTGGAATAACATGCAGAGGGAAAACCAAATCTTTCGGATTAACAGACTGACTCAAGAGAAGTAGGTTTATATTGCTCCTGGAAAAATTGATAATTCATGTTAGATGCAAGTAGGTTGAAAACGGGTGGTAAATGAAGACATTTTTGAATGGTAGGAGATATTTTTTTTTTAATACAGAGTATGACAAAGAGGAGGTAGATATAAAGAGGCCATGGTTTCCAACCCCATGGTTTCACCAAATTTAAGGACAACAATGAGGAAAAAATGGCAAAATTTGACATACCTCTGTCTAGTCTACTATAACCTTTTGTCTAACTAAATATACAATTATCTGTTCACCACATACCATGTGTCAAGGTCTGGTACTGGATCTGGACTGAGTTTATTTACAGGAAGGGGTTTTGGGTATGCTGTGTTCAGTTGTCAGAACATTTCAGACAATGAGTCACTGGGAGCTTTGAGAAGCAGCATCATCAGCAAAATCTTTTATTGCATTACTGCTGGGAAGGATGCATTAATAACACTGATAATGCTGAGAAACTGACAGCATAAAGATTAGTTTACAGTAAAAATTACTCTGGAGAAAGTAGGTCAGATAGAAGTTGATCAGATCCAAGCCATTTGGCCACTCTCATCCTTAATTTTATATTATGTTGTTCTGTTTTGGGGCAGCTGGGTTTAGCATTTTTTTCCTTTCATAACCTGAGAGAAACACTTGATTTTTTTCAACACAGCAATGAATAAAACTACAGCAAATATACTGCAATTTATAAAAGCATACTAGTTGACTGTTGGAGACACATATACAAAATGACAGCTACCCCCTTTAGTATTCTTAGAATAACAGTCTTGAAAATTAAAAACAACTATAATTAACTTTTACAAATGTTTGGCTGCAGAGGAGAATCCCCAGCCAATCATTCCTAGGTTGTTCAAGGCTCAGATTTGACTCTCTATTCTGTGTAATTTGAAGAAAAACATCCTCCCCACCAGCCTACTGGCAGTAATGGATGGTTCTTTAACTGGAGAAGGGATGCTTCTGTACAGGAAGAAAAACAGCACCATATTCTTGTGATCCAATGTAAATTCCTTACACAAAGGAATGTAACAGAAGCAAAAGAGGAATAAGGAGTGTGAATGACAACTCCAACCTAAAATGATGTGAGAATATGATTCCACAAGAGTACATCAGTGAAAAGTTGTGTCATTTGGAACCCTCATTCTTTGCTAGCTTCCTTCTTGTTTCAAGTGCAGACAATTATAAAACAGACAGCTAAAGGAAAAGACACTTACTTTATGTGCCCTCATCTTCTGCATCAATAAGGTCTGCGAAGGTCTGATTCTTACCTCAGGAAACAAGATAAGGCACTTAGGAAAAGGGTGAAGCATAGCCCTCAAGTCACTGTAGAAAACTCCATGACATGGTTTCTCTGAATATCACTCTAGGAATTCTAAAACTTAACTGAAAACTTGCAGACTTTTTACAGGCTCTTAGACCTTCTGTTACACTCTCTGCTTAATTCTAGAATAGCCTACTGGGAAAGTAATAGAAGATGAAAGTGCTGGAAAGCTCTTCGAGCTGAATAGGCTCTAATCTATTCCTTAGATATTACCTCAAAAGACCTTACAAAATCAGGACAAAGCAACATTGCATCTCCCTCCTATACAGATACTGGATCCATGCTCTTCTTTAGTTTCTGTGACACAAAATTACCAGTTTCTACTCTTGAAAACTGTTCTTAGGACACTGAGGAAGAATTTAGGTTTGTCCCTTAATACTACTGCATTTAGGAAAATGAGTCATCTGAAAGCACAACTTTGTGAGAGGCACTTATTGTAGGGTTTTATGGTTTATTTTAATCTGTTTTCTTTGAGACCTATAAGCCAAAAAATTCCATACACAAAAAGCCTCTCTTTTGCATAAGTATATCCCAAAGATCCATTATCAGGTGGATAACTGTCACAATGTGTGAGAAATGCCTTTTCCTGTACTATCAATGGTACAGGGTCTCTAAATTTATGATAATTGGTTGTAAAAGGGAAAAATCTTGAAAGTATTTTCAGTTCTGTTCAAATATTAGGGTTTAATAGGTATAAACTGTACAATTTCACCGGTGTTCTTCAGATTTTCATTGGTTCTGTTCAGAGAAGAACCTGACAGGGTCTAGAAAACCGACTTGACGGCTGATGATACAATGATGATACACTGAGCAAAAAGTGGCCATAACATATGCAGAAAATCTATTCTATTGTACTAGAAAAGAAAAAGCAGATTCCTTAGTTTCAGAAGCAGATTCAAATACAAAAGGTGGTGATCATCTATGTTCTGATAGCAATTTTCTGCCCTTTTCTCAGCAGAAACCAATATCATTAAATCATAATTTTTCATGCTCTGTTCAGCCATTTGGAGGTGATGTTCTACAGAGATGGTGATCTCAATCTCCCTTTCCCCCACTCCTTTTCAATTTCTCTCTCTCTCTCTCTCTACCTTATATTTACTATTAAATCCGTATTCTTGACTTTGGCATATGGTTTAGTTTGTGCCTTAATTCAGGCAGAGACCTCTCTTACTAATTAGCTCATAACATTAACTTGTCACCAGGGACAGGATACTGCTCTCTGATCCAAAGTGCCGATTGGTAATAATGCAGATCACTCTGAAGGAAAATTTGTCACAGCTTCCCTCTGAAGGAAATTGTGTGGTTTCTTCTGTGGGAACTTTTAGGGAAAATGGCTTTCCAGGATGACCATTGTAATGAAAACATTTTGTTGTCCTTCCTTGAAAAAGTCACCTCTCTCCCCCAGGGATATAGTGGGCACAAGAAAATTAGGATAATGAGCAGGCATGGATTGAGAACTGGCTAAAAGGCATAAACCCGGAGTGTTGTAATCAGTGGCACAGGGTCCAGTTGGCGGTCTGTCACTAGCAGCGCCCCCCGAGGTACAATATGAGCCCAATATGGTGGAGAAGAACTGAAATTCTGAAATTCAACAAAATAAAATGCAGGGTCCTGCACCTGGGAAGGAATAACCCTGGGCACTAGTACAGGCTGGGGGCCAACCTGCTGGAAAGCTGCTCTGCAGAGGAGGACCTGGAGATCCTGGTGAACAAACTGTTGATGAGCCAGCAGTGAGTTTTGTGGCCACAAAGGCAAATGGGGTATCCTGGACTCCATTAGGAAGTACATTGCCAGAAGGTTATAGGGAGGTGATCCTGCATGCCCCCAGGATATGCAGGATCATACTGCATATCTACTCAGGCCTAGTGAGGCCCTAGTGAAGGGGCCTCACTACTCAGCCCTAGTGAGGCTACATCTGGAGTGCTGTGTCCAATTCTGGGCTCCTCAGAACAAGAGAGACATGGAGCTCCATGGGGAGGGCAAAAAAGATGATTAGGGAACTGGAGCGTCTCTCTTTTGTAAGAGAAAGGCTGAGAGAGTTGGGCCTATTCAGCTTCTAGAAGAGGCAACTAAGCGGGGACCTCAATCAGTGTATAGAAGTATCTGAAGGAAGAATGTCAAGAGGATGGAGCCAGGCTCTTCTTGATGATGCCAGGCAATAGGACACAAGGCTATGGGCAAAAGCTGTAGCACAGGAAGTTCCAACTGAATATGAGGAAGAACTCCTTTACTGTGCAGTGACCATGCACTGCAACAGATTGCCCACAGGCTTGTGGAGTCTTCCTCAGTGGAGTTATTCAATAACAATCTGGACACAATTCTGTGCTCTGTGCTCTAGGATAGCCCTACCTAAGCAGGGGGTTTGGACCACATGACCCACTGTGGTCCCTTCCAGCCTCAACAATTCCGTGATTCTATAATTCTGTGAAGAGAAGACAACCGGCTGCTTGACATGTCAGTGGCCTATCATATCAGATCTGCTTTCCACATCTTGGCATGGCAACTTGACTTGGAAATTTGTTTGAAAACGTCATATTGGAAATCACCCTTTACTTCTCTTCTGACCATCTGGCACTATTACCTGTGTTTATCCCTCTCATCCTGGTCCCTTTCCATGGACTGCTTGTTCTTTCATTTCCTCACCTATTTCCTCCAGTGTTTCAGCTTTCACATTCATTCTTGTTTCTTCTGCCACATTCCTGTCCCACATTCTCCCCAGATTTTTTAAATCCACTATTAAATTTTTTTTAAAAATCCCCAAAAATCAGTAGCCTTTTTTATTTGTTGCACATGTGCAAAGACATCCTCTGCAATGTGTAGATATCTCAAATCAAGATTTCTTACTGAAAAGTTACGTGGCAATAGAGTTCACAGATGGATTTTAAATACTAACCATTCAGGTTTCAGAGTGCTCTGAACTTTCTCTCACCCAGCTTTTTAAGATCTGTGTCTCATTTGGTACAATTCCTAACAATGGTTTTAGAAGGTGTTTTGAAAGAACTGGAGCTGCCTATGTACTGTAGCAACCAACAAGACACTAATCTAATCAAACACAAATCTCTGACAGGTCCCATGTAGCAGAAAATATCGAGTGCTTATGAGTGTGAAGCAGTTCTTGATGAAACCAACACAGTTCAGTCTTCAGCACAGGCTCATCTCAACAAATGAGGAATCTCAATTGCTACCTGCAGGCACTCCTCTCTGCAGGAGTGTTTTCAGTGGCACTGGAGACATAAAGCTCTCCTAGTCCTGCACAAGGGAACAACAGGACATGGAAATACCCACTGCTTGAGCTACCCAGCAAAGAAAAACAGCCTGCAGGGTAATATTACACACAGTTTGAGAGATGTGAGGAGTGAAACACGTCTGCACCCATGTCTATATTGTCAGATTTGTGGAGACCCTAAGTGATATGGGAGAATTACACAGGGAAGGAGTGAGTGATACTGAGAGGAGAAGCCAGAGACCAAGCTGGGAGCTAATCTGGAGCTCATCTGTTTCTGGGTCAGTTTATCGAGGCAATCAAATGCTGCCTTTTACTGGAGGCAGACTGTGGGATGCTGATCCAGCACAGTGATATTTGAGTGCTAAAACTGAGGTTCAGTCAGATTAAATATTCTTTGTGTTCCCTTGGAAAAGGGAAAAATCAGACAGATGTATCATTAAAGTCAGTGTTCCAACAGTGCAACTAACTAATCAGACTTACTGTTTTTCACATTTGACAGCCTTAATTGTGGATAGTGTTTCCTATTTTCTGAAGTGTCAGAGGGCTTCAAATTGCATTTTCTGAAACTGGATCCTGACTCCTGAAACTTGAAGACAGACTGTTGGAGGTTCTTGTTAAATATTGATTCTTGTGTTCAACACTGTTTGTAAATAGCAAATGGCTGATATAGAACACGAAACACACAGATCTCTCTATAGTAGATATATGTATGTTTCATTTTGCAGCTAGTGTATTTAACTGTATTAAACTGTATTAAAACTGTATAAGAGGGATTTCAAATTATTGGCCAGAAGCATGTTTATATATTTTGCTAGATATGCAGTAATCATGGAGAGAAAAAGACGGTGGACACTTCAGTGGATTCAGCTATTGACACGAAAAGGCAAATGCAAATGCTGTGCTAGTCAAACATGAATTAGCATATAAAAGAAGCAGTTACCTCTGTGAAGCCATTCCAGGTACTAAGATGTTGATGACAAGCTCTGGCAATAATTGCCCCAAGAAGAAACAGCTCCTGGAATTTAACAGACTCATCCCCAGAAGAAAGTCAGTGTTTATTCAGTATAGAGGGACTTGGTTGAGCCCATGAAGAAATTTTTTTTTTTTGCTTTCCTAACAGTTTCTCTATGAAAAGCAAGCTTCTAGTATCCAGTAGGTTAATATTACATGTAAAGTAGAATTCCATGCGTCTTTACAGAAATACTACGTACTACATGTTCTGCCAACTGGTAGCTCTCAGTCCACAAGTACAGAATGACTTTCTAGAAACTGAAGTTTAAATTTATTTCTTTCTATGCATTTATATGTACATTTATACACAATTCAAAGTGTCTTGTCAAGTTTAGTAGTGGAGACTAAACTAATATACTAAGATTCAGTTGAAATAAATCACCAATTTCAGAGATCTGACGACTGAGTCATACTTTCATGCAGGAAAATGTAGAGCAGAGACTATTTCTCTAACTTAAATAACCCTTATTTATGACTATCTTCATTTTGTTACCCTGGTTCAATATTTTTCAACGTACGCTTCCCACTGACACTGCCAAAACTCTACTCTGAGACCTTGTACCAGCACAGTGAGCTGAATTTTTCCTTGCAACTATGCTTGAAGGCTATTAAATCCATTGCCCTTTTTTTTCAGCTTTTCATAAGCTTCTTCTCAATTATGTAATTTTCTGCTGCCACCATAGGATTTTTTCAGCTCCCAAATACTCAGCTCCTACTTAACAAGTTGTCAAGTGACTACTCAAGCAGCAAAAGACATGTCTCTGTAGTATTGTAAATTCTTTATTGTTTATAATATAATATAATAATGGCCAGACTTGGCGAACGAAGATCTGAGGAAGGTCTTTGTACGCCTTCCAGCCTGCGCATTGGATTTATTTTAGGTGGGACACAGTGTGCGCAGAACTGAGCCCACCCTTTAATCCTGAGGTTCATCTGCCGGGGCCAAGCGAGCTTGGACAGTGTCAGCGAGGTCCTCAGGACGTAGGTGGATGCCTTACAGGGCTAACGGGCTCCGCGTGCCTGGGGAGTTTCCCCGACCGGGAATCGAACCCGGGCCTCGGCAGTTACAGTGCCGTATCCTTAACCACTAGACCACCAGGGGCTCCCTTATTGTTTATAGGTAGCTGAAAATTGGCCTAACCAATCCTATGAAAAAGAACCATAGAACTAACTCCTTAACTAGTTAGAGTGCTTGGCAACACTAAATAAAAAGTTTCAAGCCACTATGAATAAAAAAGTGTCACTGCAGAGATGTTAGTCCTGATCTTTCTTGCCTGTTTTGAGAATTCACAAATATCTGCTCCCTGCCTGCCTTCCCTACCCGCCTTCCCTACCCCTCTGATGCCTGCACAGTCACCAGCTTTTTGTATCCAGTCTGCTCTAATGGGAAGTGTGATATTTCATCTTCTGTGCATTGATACTGTCCTTGAGGAGATGGACTCCCAATACAGGGAGGAAGATGGGCACACGGGCTTCTAGCCTAGGGCTACAGAATCACCTCCACATGACTGCAGGACCTCTGTATGACAGAAGACATACTATCAAGTTTGCCTTCACAGTGGTCTTCTGACCCTTTTCAAACATCCTACCAGACATATCAGTGGGACACAGCAAGTCTTGCCTTTCAAGTAAGCATTTATTATGTCCCCCAGGGATAAGTGTTGGGCCCAGTTCTGTTCAATATCTTTACTGAGTATCTCGATAAGAGGATCAAGTCCACCATTAGCAAATTTGCAGATGACACCAAGTTGCTGGGGCGTGTTAATCAGCTGGAAGGCAGCAGGGCTCTGCAGAGGGACCTGAACAGACTGGAGAGTTGGGCTGATTCCACTGGGATGAGGTTCAACAAGGCCAAGTGCCAGGTCCCGCACTTTGGCCAAAACAACCCCCTGCAGCGCTACAGGTTGGGAACAGAGTGGCTGGAGAGCAGCCAGGCAGAAAGGGACCTGGGAGTTCAGATTGACAGGAAGCTGAACATGAGCCATCAGTGTGCCCAGGTGGCCAAGAAGGCCAATGGCATCCTGGTCTGGATCAGGAACAGTGTGGCCAGCAGGAGCAGGGAAGTGATTCTTCCCCCTGTACTCAGCACTGGTGAGGCCACACCTGGAGTATTGTATCCAGTTCTGGGCCTCTCAGTTCAGGAAGGATATTGAGGTGCTGGAGCAAGTCCAGAGAAGAGAACCAGGCTGGTGAAGGGACTGGAGCACAAACCCTATAAGGAGAGGTTGAGGGAGCTGGAGTTGTTTAGCCTGGAGAAGAGGAGGCTCAGGGATGACCTCATCGTTCTTTACAAATCCCCGAAAGGAGGCTGGAGGCAGATGGGGGTTGGTCTCTTCTCCCGGACCACCATCAGTAGGACAAGAGGGCACAGTCTTAAACTCCATCAGGGAAAGTTTAGGTTGGATATTAGAAAGAAATTTTTTACAGAGAGAGTAACCAGACATCGGAATGGGCTGCCCAGGGTGGATTCTCCACTCCTGGAGGTTTTTAAGATGAGACTGGATATGGCACTTAGTGCCATAGTCTGGTAACCATGAAGGTGTTGGATCAAGAGTTGGACGTTATGATCTTGGAGGTCTTTTCCAACCTGGCAGATTCAGTGATTCACTGCTGCACAATATTTTGGTGTATTTTTTAAAGGTGATGTCACTCTGGGCTCCTAAACAATTATTATAAAGCATGATAGAGCATCTTGTAATGCTCTTTTAAAGCTGTACATTGGAAAGGCAAATTTAGTTTCCTCTTCAGCCTAAGAAATCCACATCTACTAAAAAGAATATTTAAATACAAACTTCTGTTTAATTTTGGCCTCTGAACAGCAACAAATACAACCTTTATGGAGGTAGTGTGAGCACAAAGCAGTAGAGAACATAAAAGGACTCAGAGAGACTGAAATGTTATTAATCCAATGACTAATCTGCTTAAACTATACAGAGTTACACTATTCTCTGATTAATGACTAGTTACTCTCCAGACATTTTCTTCTCTTCTCTTTCCCTCCCTTCATCAGACTGGTAACAATTTAGGCAAATTTGGCAAATGTTAAAAACCAATTCTACCTATGAACTTAGCCATCCTATCTTTTGGGGAAGGGCAAATTCACTTCCCACCTCATGGCTTGGACTCACACCCATGTATTGTTTGTTTGAGAAATGAAGGTCATAGGGGGACAAGACTAGAAGCAGCAGAAGAAGAGGGAGGAATAGTAGTTTCTAGTGTCTCCCTTGCCTTAACACTTGGCACTACTCCACTTGACTGGAGTCAGCACTCTTTCATTTCTTGCTTTGCATTTCCTTGGCTCCAAAAAAAAAAAAAAGGAAATAGAAAGGGGTTTTCAATCAGAAAAGCTGATGGCATGGTGGACAAAATGCCTACTCCTTGACAAAACAAAAGTTACATCCTGGTAGAGTTCAGCAGAAAGACAAGAAAAAAATTATAGTTTACACACTCAATTCAGTTGTAAAAGCTAAGGACAGTCACTATTAGGAATCATTGTATTCTGTAGGGCATAAAAGACTTAATAGAACTCTGGAGTTCATTTAAAGGCTGATCAGTAGCTGATCATTTCTCTCTAAGCACTCTTAAAAAAGTGGGAAAGAATGTTCATTTGTCTAGACATTACTACAAGTATTGAACAGAACACAGCTCTTACCTCAATTACTTCCCTTGTCCCAGCATTTCTTCACATGTAAGACATTCAAGTGTTTTAAACGAATTGGCAATTTTTATTTTTTATTTGTTTAAATAGAGTTCATGTACACTTTTGCCAAAATTTCTTAGGCTACATATTAGGCTACCTTTATCTTGTCTGACTCAAAAGAAGTTGAGTTCCACTTACCCCCTTCAAGAGTGAAATGGGTGAAAGTGTCAAATGATTAAGTAGCAGTTTTCACCCAGTAGGTATTATGGGTATGGAAGGACACTGTAACCATGACTTGTGTAGTTCCATTTAAAAAGTGCTGTCAGCTCTTTATTCTGATAAGATTCATCTGTGAAAGACTTAGTCTGACAGTAGCAGATAACAATTTAAATGGAACAATATTTATAGCTGATTTATAATGAGCTATAATGGATCATCATAAAGAAATGCTTAACTGGCTTGTGTTCTCTCTGACAAATAATCCCACATGTGTATTAGGGAAAGTTTATATTAATTTTAAAATAAAACCATGTTTTTACGCTTGAAATGGCATAGCTGGCAGCATCATTCCATGATAACACTTGCATTTGAATAACAATGTCCCATCTCTGTTGTGAATTAGTGATACCCAGATATGATACATCTAAAGAACTGTGAGAAAATGTCTCTGAAAAAGTTTAGAAATGTCTATATAAAATTAAAAAATACATGTAATTGGGTCAAACTTATTTTCAAAATTATGAGCAATGGCTGAGAAGCACTGGACATGGAATGCTGGGACATGGGAGTCATAGCATCACTGGTACAGACCATGGAATATGGAAACAGGGTAAGCAGTTCAGAGTTTTGTCATCTCTCTACAACACCCTCTGCCACTGTCCATGAACTTCAACTGACCCCACTTAGAATGAAATTGCCTTGTAATCTTCACATTTTCTCTGTGTCTTTAAGCCACCATCCTGTTCTGCAGTGGTTCTATTGCATACCCGTTTAACATCAGACCTACTGTGGCTGTTATTGGATTACCCAGTTTTCTTCATAGCAGGATTTAAGTACATCACTCAATGACCTATAGATTTCAGGAGCATAAATCATTTCCCTCCCCACATTGGATTGCTTGGCTACCAGAGGCTCTGCCAAACTTTCCTAAGACAGAAGTTCAGGACTGTGAAACATTCCCTAGCTGAGTGGACAAAACCGGGGCATGACTATCTCTTGTGCTGGGTGGCAACTATGCCCCTAATATGCTCTTAGGACATACAAGAGTATGGCTGGTAGCCAACAGCTGGGGAAATTAAAACCTCCAATATTTGTGCAATACACTTACAGAGGACATGATGAATCAGAACTCAGAAAGAAAGAACAGATGATGGGGCTTCAGGGCAGATTTTGCAGACCTTTGCAATTGGTATTGGCAAGTTCATATCTAAGGACTATAGATTCAAAATTTAGTTTCAAATATATGCAGCTTCCTACTGCAAAACTGTGCAGCATGCAGAGGATGTTGTTCCCTATATTTTGCCCTTAGTAGAAGAGGAATAAATGGCTTCAAACACTGAAACAAATGCTACAGGCAAAGCACTGATTCTGCCAGCACCTATATAGGCATCTGCGTGTGGTTTACCATGTGAAAGGGGTATTAGTTTAGCTAAACCATAGATTGCCATTTTGTAATGCATCCAGGCAGATCAGAGAGTAAGCAGCAGAATTCATTAGTCCTGTGACAAATATAAAGACAAGAGCAAAATACACATGAAAAAACTCTATTTGCAGAAAAATCTGTATCAGGTAATTAAAATAAACCCCCAAAAAATTAAAAGGAGGTCCAACTGCTCTGTAATAACCACCTATATTAGATCACAATATTTATAAGCAATACTGTGAAATACACTGTTCTTTACACAATTAAAAATAATTTGATTGCCATTACAGAAGTAAGAAACTATGCACTTATGAAGGCACTTTCATGATTAATAAAAACTGCAAAGCTAATTTTATGGGATTAAATCAGCATTAAGGATGATTTTGTGTCATTCATAATAAAGTTTGCAGGAAACTTCATATTCTGTGACATAGGTAAAGTTATTAATATTCTTTTCAGTTTGTGCCACCACAAGATCAGATGAAAGCTTTTTTGTGCAATTATGAACATCAGATATTTAAATAAAACATCAAACTGAATACACTTTTAATGGCCTTTGAAAAGGGTTGCTACTAGCTTATATCATAGGACACAAAAGTATCATAAAATTATTCCAAATTAATTTGATCTTTAAAATCCCAGCAAAGATTTAAGAGAAAATATTATTTATAGAAACCAAAGTGTGCAAGTTAATCTAAAAATTAAATGTTATAGCATCTCAGTTGGATAGGTTATATGTTTTATGAACAGATGAGTAAACTCAACCACAGAGGAGTTAAGCAACATGTTTGAAATCACATAGAAAATTACTGGCAGAATTCAGGACTGAATTTCAAAGTGTTGTCTCCCTGTGACCTGCTTTGTCTCTTGTATCATATTTTTAATCAGAATTTCTCTACTCCCAGAATGTTAATTATCAGATAATCATCAATTTCTGCTGCTAAATTCATTTAAAACCCCAAGTTACCGGGAAAATAGTAGGTGAATTTTGAAAGAGCACATCAGCTTCCACAGAAAGGCTTGAGCAATAAAAAACAACTATGAAGGAAAGAATTAGAGAACTGACAGCGATTCCATTTAAATACACACAAAGAAGAGATCACTTGATTACAACCCATCCAGGGGCTACTGAATGATTACAAGTGAACTTATCCTGACTTCTTCAGAAATCTGTTGAAAATTCCCTTTGGAAAAAAATCTTTAAGTAGTAGGTTTCTTGTCCTTTTCAAGCATAAGTAGGCATATTCCACATGACACTTCTTTGGATTATGAAATAATTAAAGAATCACAGATCCTTATCTTTTCAGAAATACTCATCTCTGGCATTTCAGCTAGGTTAAAGCAATAGTGTAACAGACTATGTGTAAGAATCTGGAACATTAAAAACACCCATACTTTGAACTCATTTTTCAACAATTATTATCTTCCTTCAGGGCCATTTTTCAATGATCATGACATCATCTGTTTTGTTTAGTTTCAGCAAATACTATAGATGTAAAGATGACACTTGATTCCAAATTTTGAAAGAAATAATGTGTTTTTACTTTATGTCAAATTTTGGAAGAGCTTATGTATTTATAATGACTAAATGGTGTATGTATTTATATATGGAAGAACATCATGTATTAGAGGGGATTGCACAGGATGTGAATAAGTGGAGAATTTGTTGTGTCATGACTTTTCCTAGTCTCAGGAAGAACAGATCTCATTTCTATGAGCATGAACACTTTTAAATTTAACTTTTCCTCTTCCCTTTTCTTGCCTTCAGCTCCCAACACCATCTGGAGAAAGGGATGGAAGCCCCTGGCAACTTCTTACTGAAGACAGAGGGTGACTAGAGGCTATTTCAAGATGGGGAAATGCTGCATTAAATTCAAAACGTGTCTTGTTATGCAAGAGGGTGATCTTGCTCAATAGTTGGCACACATCGAATTCACTAAGGAACATCGTGAACATCACCGTTTTTCACTCCCAGTGCAAGGCACACATTTTGACCTTGTCATTTCCAGTGTAAGCACGTGTCAGTAGCTATGTATGAAAATTCAGAAACATAACACTCCACTGCACACACTTCTTCCCCCAGGGAGACAGGGAGCGAACAAACGCATGCCAGATGGTAGTCGCATTGCTCAGTGCACTACTGGAAGGCACTTCCTTATTGCAGAGTCAAACACAACATACAGTAAAAGCAGAAAGACCCTACAAAGTACTCGCTTTTTGGTACTGTGTGTTCATATACTACTTAGCACAACGGATTCCTGGTCCGTAAGGAGCTCCATACATACTATCAAGCAAAGGACAGTACCATTTCCTAGATTTTTTTTATAAAGGCTGACAGATGGTGAAAAAATAAGGGCTCTCGTTCAAGTCAGACATTTAATCCTATGTATCACCATTACAACATAATACTAGGAATAAGACCACAAACAAATAACTATTTTGACACTTCAAAGAACTTAAAACTCTTATCAGGTCCAAGGGCTGACACAGCCAGCCCTCAATTTACAGAATTACAAATGAAACCTGTAGATCTGCGTACCATATTTCTCAATTCAGTCATAAAGATTAATCATTTCCGTTAATTAACATTTTAGCTTGATACTTTCTACTGCAAAGGATTCTGTGGGAAAATTCATTCTGAGAATTGTACTGAAGGACAGTAGTTTTGCCAGTCTTTCTAAATCAGCAATTTATTCTACACAATTTCACTCAAATTTTGCAGGATGGTTTGAGGAGATGGAGAAATGGTGCTTTGCATATATTGCTTGTGTTTCTTGAAAGATTTTGCCAATGTAAGTGGTCTCAAAAGAGCCACTCAAAATAGCTGAAGCTTTGCACTTACAATAGCTATAGAGACTGCTGTGGGAGCAGAGAGACCAGAATAAACCTATAAGGCTACGAGGTCCATCTCATAACTCCAGCATTACGTGGCTATTGATTAAGATTCAGGACTCACAGCAAGTTATAGATCTGCAAGGCTATTTTTCATAATAATGTGTAACATAAAAATGTATGATTAGTCATCTTTCCTTAGGGAAAAAACACACAAATATGAACAAATTATGTTAAAATAGTGACAACTGAAGTCCTTTGGCTTTGTCATCCAAGTTGGACTCTGCTTCCCTGCTTGCTCTTGCACAATAGCTGAAACAAAAGGCCAGTAAAGAGAGAGAGATTTGATTGAACAATTGTAAAAGGGGTATTTCCTTACGTCTGAGAAATTGAATTTTCTATGTAAGTGGTAATCTTATTTTAAGCCCATGATCATTATCAGGCCACCTTCACAGCTGATATAGGAAAGGTGGACTTTACACAGCAACTAGTTACAAATACATTAAGCTTACAGGGAGTTGAAAAACCAGAAAACCAACAGCAGCACCCGTAATCAGAAATTGTTTTCATTAAAGGAGGCTCAGATTTGGACAGCATTAATAAGTGAATGAGCTGAGTAAATTTATAAGAGGACAGGTGCATCCACAGCTGCTTATCACATGTTTCTCTGCATCTTTGTATTTTCAGTGTGCAGGATAAAGTGCTCAAGTCCAGAGGTCTGAACTTAATACTTCATTACTGATACGGAAATATTTCCTCCATCTCTAAAATGCATATGGAAATTTAGAAGGCAGAGACAGTGAATCAAAATCTACACATTAAAATTACTGGGGTTTAATTGCTTATTACTATAAAATTTATATTATAATTTTTTAATTATTATAAAATTTAACAATTGGCCCATGTGGCATTGTTGCACTTTTCTGCACAAAAGTGCAACAGTGGTTGCACTTGTTTTGTGTCTTTTAATATTACTAGCATAAAATAGGACATAGTCCAAGAGTTGCTGAGAGTTTTTCTTATCCTGATGTTCCTCTCNGAAACTTTATAAATATTTAGAGAGAGAGGGAGAGAGAGAGAAAGGGTAAAAGCCTGTGTGTTATAGCTGAAGGATCTGACCAGTAAATGCTGCAGCTGAGGCTGAGATATTCACTAACAATCTGGGTATTTCATATGCAATTTCATGAACTCTACAACAAATAACAGTGCAACTTATTTTAATTGTGGCAATGAATTACAGGCCATTGAAACTAATCAAAATACACTAATATCAGAAATGGAGAAAAAGTCAGACATGGGAGAGTAAATCAAATCTTTTTTTTTTTTTTTTCATTATTCCTGAAGTCTCATTCAGGAAATTAGAAATCTAAGAAGAGTAATAAATATTGGATAAAAAAATTAAATGTTATTTCATGTCTAGACCTCACTTATATCATGTATTAGTCAAGTCTTTTTAAATCAAGTTGTCTGTTATTTTCCACCGTCTTCTGCTTTATCATCTGTAACTGCACAAAGAGCTCATTGAAGAATGATTGCAAAAAGAGGTCACTGAAGTTCCCAAAATTCCCATCCTTCCCTTCTCCAAATAAAAAGCCCATGAAACTCCTGACACTCTGCATGATTTATAAAACAACAACAGCAATCCAAGGCAGTTTTGTTACAAAGGAAAATATCACTTGATCTGATTGATGAATTTTTTTTCGGTACCAGACTAGACACTGTCACTATCAGCAAGGTAACTGGGTGTTCAAATTTTAAAAATGCATTAGAATTTATTTCTCAGCAATGCAGTTCAATAGAATTTTTATATAATGAGTTGCACAGTAGTCTTAAGATGAAAGATGATGACTTATTAGAAGAGATTGTTTATCTGAACATTACCACAAACAAGTCAGCTCAGTATTCAGAGATTTACTTTCTTCTTCCCTGGCATGCCAGAGAAAGAGAACACTATCTTCAGCTTTTGAAACTTCAACAACATGTTGGCTGCTTAGCAGCCTGTAGGAAATTCAGAGATAGAGATTAAAGCTTATTTTTAGAATTCATGGCTAGCAATATATAGAGAGAATGTCTTTGAAATGGCAGTCACTTCTAACACTCACACATTTCAGAAAACTGTTTCTCTGCTTATCCACCTATCTGTTGAGTCAACCTCAGAATGAGGAAGTATTATGCAAGCACTAGTCAATATTTCCCCCCAGAATTTAAAAAAATAATCCTTGCTTTTTCAGTCTGAAACTTTCCGAATTTTATTATAATAAATAGAGATAAATTTCTATGGGTTATGTATGAAAATGAGTTTTGAACATATGAAAATGTGTTTGAACAAAAATGTCTGGTGTTCGTGTCTTCATTCAACATTTTACTTAATATAGAAAGTTTTAACTAAAATCTTCAAAAAACCCAGCATGTCTGCTTCATAAGAAATGAGAAAAGAAAGGAAAAAAAGGTTTATTTATTTATTTATTTTTAGTTCTGCTACGTACAGAGGAATATCTACTTCCTAGAGATTGACTTTGCCTTGCTGTCAATATCTAAACTGAGAAATTCTGGGGCCATGGATAATTTGAATCAGTTGGTAGCCATCATTTGTAAGTTGTATCTCTATCCTTACACCACTCTTGACACACTTCTGGAAAGAGTTTGGCACAGGAATTACACTAAGGTATAGCAGGAAGTATTTGTACCGTGTACAAGAAATTAGCTATATGTACCCAGAACCTGGCTCTATACCACCCAGTCTGCCTTGCTGACTACATTGAGGCAGAACTGCATAAAGGAAGGATAAAAACACAAGCCTATCAGGCAAAGGGAGTAAAACCTACTGAAAATGGCCTATGTTTCTACTGGAAAATATCAAAGATTCACCAAGGGAAAGGCTGCACATCATGGCTGCAAAAGAGCAGGATGCAATAGCTGCCTTTTAACCCTGCATTCACAGAACCAGAAAAATCAATTTTGGAAAGGTGTGCAGCAGTCATCTGGACTTTGCTGTGTCCAAAGGCAGAAGTGCCTGTGCACAAAGTTTTCCCACTGGTCATACACTCTTAGGAGTGGTAGTACTTTAATATTGATGCTTCTTCACTGTTGTAGCTTTCTCCTCTGTAGTTTGTATCAAAATATAGAGAGGGAGGATTGTCACATTCTGGAACTGAGACACTTTTGTGAAGCCTTATTACTTTTTAGAAATATTTAATATATTAAGCAACGTAGATGAAAATTGAGGTATCTTATGATGCCCTCAAAGGGAAGATTATTTCCCTCTCCTTAATTCAGGGCTCTTATATCTTTATGTAAATTAGCTGAGTGAAATTGGTTTGTAGAAAGATTATTCCTTATGCTGACCAAATATTACCTTTTTATGTGTTCCATAGAATATTTTATTCAGTGATGCACACAGAAAAAATAATACTTTTTAAAAAGTTAAATAAAAATGTAGAAACTATCCTTAATTCTTCTCACTGTCCTTTTTTTATGGGACAGAAAATTAAATACATGTCAAGTTAAATACAAATGTTTCATTTAAATATCAAACATCATGAAAAAAAGATCTTCAAATTCCCTGAATTATGTTACCCTCATCTAAAGTTTAATTAACTCATTTTTATTAATTTATTATTTCTGCTCTGGACAGTATTCTTTCTCCTGTGGCTAATTTATCCCTGAGAAATTGCATATTTGTGGCATGGGGAAAGGATGTCTTGGGGGAATTTGGTTCATTATATAACAACAAAAAAAAAGAGCAGAAAGGAGGAAAGAAGAGAACTCTGTACCCCATGGGTAAGATGTCACAGAGAAGATGGATGAGAAAATATGTTGATGTCTAAGGTGATGATACAAAAATTATGTCTTGTTTACTCACTACTAAACCAGTTTAATCCTTTGATGAACTACTCTGGTTGCAATCAATTACAATCACTGGAGTACTAGGAAAAGTCCAGTGGTGAATCCTGATCATTCCCTCCTGTCTTTCCAGGCCGATTTAGTGATAGGCAGAAAAGTCAGTAGCTCTTACTTATTTGTAGAAAACAAGAACAGCAAAAAAGTCTATTACTGTTGAAATATATGGAGTTGATTTTATTTTTTGTCTGAAATCATATCAAACACAGAATTTCCTCAGAAGAATGATTTTGAAATAGAATCCACCTCATAACTGGCATGCTTTCTAGCAAGCTATTACTCTTGCATACTTATAGAACAGTGAGTTTTTAAGGACAACTTTCCTTTCTCTGAGACCTGCCTGGGAAAATGTGACTCAAACCTTTAACTAGAATTGAAAAATGCCTACTCTTATGTTCCTAGATGGACAGATTACCCTTGGAATGCTAAAGTTTGTGATCAGACAACACTCACCTTACTCTTTCTTTCATTATAGAGGGCAAATGAAAGTTTCTCCCTAGCCTCCTAACACTTACCTTTTCCATTTCTCCCTAGGACTTAGCATATCAGAGGCAGAATTGGAAGCATCAGATCATGTTGATTAATTTTCACCAGAACAATGTGGGAAAGGAAGTGTTCAATATTAAGTTCAATATTCAGTGGCAACTTCATAGCCTCTGTTTTTCACCATTTCAAAAATGTTCTTGTCTGCTTGCCACATATGACCACCCCTCCATTACTTACTTCTCCTTCTTTCTCCTCTCTGCATCTTTTCCTGTTCTATGACATCTTTCTAAGTTGGCAAGATCAGAACTGCATACTCTTTTCAAGTTTCACATATACCGTGGATTTATACACCAGTAAAATTAGATTTTCTGGGTTTTTTCTCCTCATTTATAAGATACTTTGGGAGTGGAGAGGAGTTAAGTCTTATTGGATAATGAGGTCATGCTACTGGAGAACTCTTGTAATTAAAAAAAAAAAAATAAAAAATCCTAAAGATTAATATTCATTCAATTTCTGTTATTTTTAATGTGTAATTAAGATACTTTCCTTTGATTAATTACTTCACATTAATATACACAGAATTTCACCAGTCACATTATCATTCAGCCATTTAAAAATGAGAACTTAGTTACTGACTGTAAGAAAAATAATTAAGAAAACAGTTTTTCTAAAATAGGAAATTTAGTCTCATAGCAAACTCAATGTTTAAAGGGTCTGCACAGCAAGTGGTGTAATTCTTTGTGCCTCCCAGGAACATTTCAACATTTGGATGAAATGTACGTTGTCATGATCTAGATAAACAGAGAAAAATGCTACAACGGCATGCTGTAGGATGTATGCTTAGAGAAGAATTTCTCTGCTTCATCTACTGGCATGTAACATGTTTTTGAGGCCTTATCTAGATAAAAACACTGACAAATATGGGCTCCAAATGGGATAAAACCACACAGCAAAACCAGGACCACCACCATCAACAAAAAAATCCAAAGAAATTCAGCTCTGGTCCAGGCAGAGTGCATCAGCTGTGAACAGCTCAGCTGTGACAGGCCCCAGTGAGGATGGCTTTGCACAGCACCTGTAAGCATTTAAGGGAAAACCTCCGCTATGCCAACTGGAGCTTCACACACCAGTGGTAGTTGGAGTGGACCCTGGAGAATACCATGTGTCACTGTGCAGTGAGAGCAAGGTTGACGTTGCTGAATAATCTCAGTGATCCTTCCTCTGGGAAACATAATAAAAAACATTATCTGGGACAGCATGCAGAGAAGCACAGGGAGGTCTCACACAGAAAATAATACTGCTTAGTTCAAGTGAGAAAGTCTTTGCATTGCTTACTGGACTAGAGCTCCCATTCATCAGAGGATGCAAATTCAAATACTTTCTTTGGATATAGTAGAGGACATTCTGGTCTGACATTCAGAGTAGACACAAATGCATGTATCAAACTAACCAATTAAATCAAATGCACCCATACAAAATTTACAGCTTCCTACAGCTTCCTACACAAGTGAGTCTAACAAAAATTTGAAGCCTACAAGAAAATTTTAGGTTAAAGAATGATATGCTACATCTTTGTGAAGTAGTTACTTCGATGTTTTAAAAATAAGGTAGTCCTGAAATAAACCCCCAAAACTGGATTAGATGCTGAGAAGACCTAGATTATGTCAATACATTTGAATACTCAATGGTTTTCATTGCCATGAAGAGTATAATGCCATATTTAACTAACATACAATTTGGTATTACTTTATTTTTTGAAAAACTCATCTTTCAGGGTTTGCTTTTACAACACAAAGTTGTTCACCGGAGTAAAGAGACAGAAATTTGTTAACAAATGGCATGAGCACAGTTCACAGAATATTTGTAAAGCTTTTATCTGATAATGTAAGCTGGAAGCAAGGAAGTAGAACATTTTGTTCCATGATTCATAAAGCAAGTCTGCATTGCAGATGACTGAAAAGTGAAAACGAGAACAAATGCACCTGTGTGAATTTCCAGTTATCCCACTTCTTATACCACAACTAGAGCATTTGGGACTAGCTCAACTGTCTCCATATCCTGTAGCATTGTTCACTGGGATGCACCAGACACTCATACAAACTACCTATCTAAAACAGTCTGCAGTGTGGAAAGACAATCCATGCATTAAAGAAAAGATTCTTTAGCAAATGGTTACATGTCTTATTTGCAGTTTGCTTTGTTGTAATGGAAAATTTGCCATTAGTATTTTCCATACTAAGTACATAATTTGGGGGGTTTTTTTGTAATTAGGCTTTGCATTTTTTTTCATCAGCTTTGTACAAACAGCTCCTCCAGTCTGTGTTCAAAAGAAAAGTTCTCTCCATCAGACTTGAAGTAAATCTGTCCCTATAAGCAAGGGAGGGAAGGAGAAAAATGAGTAAATACTGTTAAATATAACAGAGGCTGGAAGCTGAATTACAGTATTTAGTCATGTTTCAGTGTCGTGGCCAAGGTTGCCTTGTTGGTCTGTTACTTTTCTACTGGTAAGCAGATTCTACCTGGGACTTTTCAAAGCCATCTGAATTTGGACATGTACTTTTTATTTAAATAAACTCAATGCCCAAATCATGTAGACTCCTTTGAAAGCCTAACTAAGATGACATCTTTTCTTTAAGACAGTATCCATAGGCTTTATCTTAGGAGAAGCTCAGAAAGAGTTTGTGAATAGAATCATAGAATCACAGAATCAGCTGGCTTGGAAAGGACCTCTGAGATCAAGTCCAACCCGTGATCCACTACCACCATGGTTACTAGACTAAGGCACTAAGTGCCACATCCAGTCTTTTCTTAAATACGTCCAGGGATGGAGAATCTACCACCTCCCTGGGCAGTCCATTCCAATACCCGAAATAGTTAAGGGAGAAAGAGCTGCTCCCTCTCCAGGAGCAGCTGGTGCATGGGAGGGAAGCCCAGAATTAACCTTTTCTCACCCACTGCATAAATTTTCATAAGAGGAGTCTCCATTCCTCCTCAGAGAAAGGCAAGCTGATAACTGGCAAAGCTGGGAACCATGTCCACATACATTGGCAATGCGAGGGCAATATTTACAGCAAATCTGTGATCCTGGCCCAAACATACAACTTAGGTAATACAGAATGTACGCACTAGACAGCCCTCTTATGGTGGTCAAGCCAGCTTTAGTTTCCTGTCTGCTTCTTTCCCCCCACACCATTGGTTGTTAAACTCTACATTTTACTGATAAAAATGAGGTTTACTTTTTTCAGCCATTTCATTTCACTGATAACATATGCTGTACACCCCAGAAATACCCATAAAAACACAACTAAGAGAGGAAAGGAGGTAGGATGGAAAAGCAGAAAAGGACTAGGGCAAATATAAGAGTATCTTTCCTCAAAACAACTTCATCACTGCAGCCAGAGACATGTTGTGAAATGGCAGTACAGTCAAAAAGGGTGCTCAATAGCCACGGCTTCTCAACTGCATAATGAAAGAGCAGATGGCTAAAAGGACTCAGCAAGCAGTGGGAGAGAAAGAAATAGAGATATCCCTAATAGACATGCTAATTCTCATCATTCCCTGCAAAGGTATGGGAAGTCACCTTACCATTTTCAAGATACTGCTAAGACCAAACTACTTTGAAAAACATTTAAAAACTTGCAGTGCAGCAAAATAAATAAATAGTTACCAGAACTGAGCACTGAAATTTACCTAAATATGATAAGAAAGGGGGAAGACTATATAATAATAAGGAAAAGAAAAAAAAAAAAAACCAACAAGCAAAATAAGTGCAAAGCAGGAGAATGTGATGGAGAGGAGTCTCAGGGCTCACAGAGCAATGGACAAGGCTGTGCTGCCACGCTGGCAGAGGACTGCTGCTGGGAAGCAGCAGGGTCTGTGCCCAAGTGTCAGGCTAGGTTAGGGTATTAATCCCACAAGCTGCCACAATGATGACAGACAACATGATCATAGCCATAAGTTGCATCTCAGTTTACAGAGCTCCGCAACAGCAACTCTTTAAGCTTATGTACAAAATCTGTAACTCAAAACTTATATGAAAAAGATAATGAAATCAGCATTATCAGGTGTGAAAATACTTTGCTTTCCCCCCTATTGCCTCCGTTCACCTTCACTTCAATGCCTCTTTTCAACTTTCCTTTTCACCACTTGAATGGAAGAGGGTCACCATATTTCTGTTTAAGATGCAAACTCATGAAGATACATGCAAGATGGATGTTAGTTTCTCTACATATGTAGTACATTTCTCCTGACCATGACACGCTATCATCATTCTAAAATTTACAATTAAAGATATTGGATAAATAACCTGTCTACATCAAATTTCCAAAAGAGGACATTTCCTAGCAAACCTACATGTATGACTCCTTTACTTGAAGACAAATTTCTTTGACAAAGAAATTTTTCTACTCAGAGAAATATGAGAAATTGAGAAATCCTGCTCAAACCTCAGGATTTCTATTTCAGAGAAATTGCACAATTTTGAGACTGTTTTCATCTAAACCTGTCTGGCATAAAAATTATTCCACAAAGTTTGAGAAAAACTATTCCGTGTCCAAAAAGAAAACATTATGTTTTTATTCCAGCCTCTTTACTATTATTTCCTATAATAGCAAAAAAGAAAGGAAGAAGAAAAAAGAAAGAAGGAAAAAGGAAGAAGAAAAAAGGGAGTTATGATGAAAACATTCACCTGTTTATCATTAATCTGTTCTGAGAAATAAGAACAAATTTATCATTGTAATCTTCTGCATGTTTTATTCAACTGAATAAAACTGTTTTATACAATCTCTGAACAAAATAAAATGGGGTCTTTTTCTTCTAATAAAGTCAAGCTGGGATTTGCCCATGTTGAGCATTGTGGGTCTCCAAAAGTTATCTGCCAAACAAATAGTGCCCTTGAGGCAGCCCGTATGTCTGCCTTGTGGTGGACATGACCCCAATAAATTCTGCTGATGGCACTCAGGAGGAACAGAGGCTTCCTATAGCTGTGTCAGTTCAACAATTTAAGAGAATTACACAGGAAGGAGAACACTACATGTGTTCTCTCAACTACACTTGCTGAAGGTAGATGCAGATGAACAAAAAAGAAACTGCTGTGACTGCATAATAATTGCCACCATTAGGACTGAATTCATTTGTTCAATACCTCCATGTTTAAAAGGTGATAGTGCACCTTTCTCCAGAGTGCACCTCTCCAGAGGTGCTGGAAAATTTAGAAAGACGTTTGGAAATGTTTGGTTAGTATACATGACACATCATTCTTGAGATGAAGATAGATAATTTCTAGGTGAGAAAATTTTGCTGCTTCTGCGCAGAGACAACATGTTAGTGCTGCAGGCAGGAAGGATGGAACTGCTTTATGACACAGAGAGCTGTCATGTTGTTCTGTGAGCAGTGAGGACTGCCAGGTCTTTTCTTGGGCATAGAAGCAGACCTGGACGATTCAGGTATACACAGCAACAGTCATTTGTTTCTTTAAAGTTCTTTAAACTATAAAACAACCCCTGTGTAACATTGACCTAAATGAATTTGAACTGCAGCAGGTTAGATGAGATGACTCTTTACAGCACTGCTAGCTGCCTTTTGTATTAGGAAGGCAGATTCCCAAAGTGCAGATGTCTGCCACAGCAGGTAAGACTGGGAGCAATGACAATTTTATGAGGCATTTAAATTATGAAATTTTTCATGGCCCAGGGGAACTGGAAGGCAATATTCACTCCAAACCTGTAGTCATGTTTTCAATAATCTCTCCTTGTTCTTTTTCAAACTACTAGGAGTCATATACTGGGCATACACATATTTCATTTTCCCCCTTTAACTTCTATTAGTCTATTCCTATCATTTCCTTCATATGCTGTTTTGTATTTTTGAAATTTTCTTTACAATTCTCTAATCATCCTCTTTTCACTTCACATAGCAATAACACCCTTTCCATTAAGCCAGGTTGTTCCAGGTTCTGTTTCAAAGCACAGTAGGGGTTGTGTGTCATGCTGGAGCACTACAAACATTTCAAAAGTCACTATATATAATTGTATTCAGTACTTTCTACACTCAGAGAACTGAGAAACAAAAGAAGTTTAGGTAACAACGATATTACGGCAACTAAAATGAGATTTAATTTATTTATCTCACTGGTAAGTAATATTTCAAAATAAAGGCTTGCTTTCAGAGTATTCTAATGACATCCTTTTTCATTTTCTTAATTTTTATGCAATGTTTTTATGCACCATGACACTTAAAAAATTCTGGTTTGCAGGATTTAAGTGCAAGCCACTCTAACCCAAGTTAGATTTAGATTTTTTTTTTTTTAACAAAAGCCCTAATAAACTCCAGGTGCCTCTTGCAAGGTTTTCCTGAAGACTTTACTAACTATATGACAGAAAATAGAATAGCGGAAAATGTAAATGGTCATGGTAGGACATATGGGATTTTGTGCCCTGAGCCCTTATCAGCTATGCCATTGGGCTTCTTGCTGAGAAAGACCAGCACTGCTTAACCGGATAACATGCAGAAGAGAAGACATTTCATAGATGTTTTCAGGAGAAGAAAAAAAGAAGTCTTTCTGTATTTTCTGTACTCTTGGGGCTGACACAAAACTAATCGAAGAGCAATTCATTTTATGTCAAGCACTCTTGTTTGCTGCTTCTAATGCCATCAGGGGCTCCCTAAGGATGTTCCTCTTTGGTTGCAGGCCTCCACCCTACCCCTGCTCTTTTTTCTAACTGATGCCTGCATTCCGCTACAATCCACATGAGTAAGACTGACTTAGTGCAAAAAGACTATCTTCTGAGGCTAAAGACAGCCTGAATCAAAACCCACCATCTTTGACAAAGTACCATATATTCAGAACAAAAACGTGTTGGGGAAAACCACTCAGAAGCAATTTCAAGCTGTTTCCAGGCTGTCATCCAAATTCTGCAGAGACTAAGGCTGAAGTACCTCAGACAACCTCTGCAGAGTCTCTGTATTGGTCAGTCCTGTTTTGCTCCTGAAATCATTGAGCAACTCCGCTGCCTCAGCTAGGATTGTCTGATCTGACTTAAGGGCATCAAAAGGAAATAAAACAGTAAGAGCAGGTGCCTCACTTCCCTGTGGGAGTGCAACTTTAGACCACTCACTTGCCTTGCTTCAGCACCAGGGCATTAAATTAGTGCCTTGTGAGTCATCTGAATCACTGAGGTATGCATCATGCATTTGTAACACCAGTACAACAAACTTTGAATATTCCATATAGCCCTAGTGTCTCCACTGTAGCTATGAAAGTTTAATTTAAAAAATACTGTTCTCAGTAGATGAGAAGCCTGTCTCTAGTCTTTGTTTAGAAACAGCGGCCAGGACATTATACGACCAAGCTGTTCTTCTAACCAAGCCTGCAACTTTAAGAAGCTTCTCGGTGACAGATGGTAGAGGAATATAGAACCATCACACTCGCTATATCCCCAATCTGATCTGAAATTTAAATAACTTGCCTCAATAAAGGATAATGCATATGCACTTATATAGTGTAAAAAGAAACAGAATAACCTAAATCAACAAGCCTGATTCCAGCAGTTAATGTTAGCCTGTGATAGGTCATTGAAGAGTACCAGCTTCGGCAAGGGGTGAAATTTCTCATATAATAACAAGAACAAAATGAGGTTGTCACAGGCACTAACAATCTTTTCTAAAACACTGAAACTCTATAGCTGCAGCCAGAGATCATGTCCCCTAAGTCATGTAAGAAGGATCCAGATGAGTGTTATTTTTTTAAAAAAGCAGGAATACACACCTACAAATTCTGTTCTTGACTAATACATCCAGTTAATTTGGTATCCATGCACTGCAAGGTCTGAATCTGATAACTGTCATTTAAAATATTTCTAGTGCCACTCTAACACACAATTTAATTCCCACTTTTCTTTCCTCTATTTCTCCTCCTACACAGCATTAGTAAATTATTTTAATTTAATAAGGCCTCAGAAGTGTTGTTATTTACATACATTTTACCGTACCATGGGAGTCAGTAACATTTGAAATAGATTGCATCTGGATAACTGACAAAATTTAGACATTAAGACACAGTTCAAGCCAATGTGCAAGCACTCTGTTAAGAACAGTAATTATAGTGTAGGGGAATAGTCTCACAACTTGACCTCCAGGTGCTGATTTGATTTTACTGTAAGAGTACAGCAAATCCTTTGTGGTGAAACTGACCTGGTTGATGCTATCCTCTGCAAGGGAAAGGACCATATGAAGGAGAAGGGACCACTGAACAAGAAGAAACAGTATTACTCTGTTGCAGAAGTGTCACAGTGGAGGGAGTTAGGCGGACAAATGAAACTGCACCAGTCTAAGTGGAAATGGCCAGGACCTTTACAAGGCCAAGCATGTGGAGAGATGAAAAGAGACGAAAAGCAATACCATGCTCTTGTCATATTCACTGTGATAAATGTATCTGAGGGAGACAACCAGGGCAGAGATGTTTTCTCAAATATGTTTTTTCAAAATTGCTTAATAAAATTCTGATCACATTAAAATAAAAAGAAACAATCAGTATCTTAAAAAAATCACCCTCCAAGAAAAGGGGTTATTAGATACATCAACAACAAGAAGAGAAAAAGGTAGGGATTTTTCAGTTGTTCTTTTTTTTATTATTTTTTAATTTTATGTCAACTATCCGTATTGGGTCTGGCAGAGGCGGAGTTCATTTCCCCATAGTAGCCTTCACAGTGCTGTGCTTTTCATTGGTAGCTAGAATGGCATTGATAACACATCAGTGATCACAGCATCAGCACTGTAACATTCCTTCCTCAATCAAGGGCAAGATCCTGGGAGGGGACACAAGTAGGCCAGACTGACCAAAGGGATATTCCAGACCATATGATGCCAGCTCAGATATAAAAGCTGAAGCAAAAAGCAGGAAGTCAGGCATTCATTGTCTCCAATGAATGCATGCTGAGGAATCTCCAATGAATGCATGCTGGGTGCTGAAGCCCTGCTTCTCAGGAGTGGCCGGACATGGCTGCTCACGGGAAGTAGAGAATAAACCATGTTATCTTTCACTTTGTTTTTGTGTGCACAAGCTTCCACTTTGCTTTCATTTTAAATAAACTGCCTTATCCCAACACGAGTTGTTTTCCACCTTACTCTCTCCCATGTCCAGCTGGGAAGGAGAGTGATAGAGTGGCTGGATGAGCACCTGGTGTCCAATCAAGGTCAAACCACCACAGCTACTTGACTGATTGTGACACTTATTCTTGGATACTGTACCTGATGTTAAGTTCAATTTTCTACAGCTGCCTCTAAGCCATGATTCCTCCTGCAGTAAGCACCTTAGTATTTTTTATTCCTTCCTTAGCCTTTTTTTTTTTATTAACTCTGATTCAAGAATCTAATTCTATCGAGTGTTTAGTTTTTCATCAGTTTTAGTCTGAGGCAATGTGTTTCATGTTATTGCAACTTCAGAAGAAAGTGGCTATTACAGAAAAGTCTTTTATGTTGAAGGATAACAGTTGTAAAAAGGAACAAAGCAGGAAAGAGTTTGGGAAGTATACTAGGAGTTCAGTATGAATGCATTGTAAAAATGTAAGAATGTATCTAGGCTACTGCTAGATACCAGGTGAAGCTCTTAAAATAAAGGTCATTTCAATTTTGTCTGGTTTCAGAGTCACCTGAGAAATAATCATACATCACTGCTGACAGAAAACAGAATTATATTGGACAAATCTATGGAGGGAAAAAAAAAAAGGCACATTTTTCTTTGCATTTACAATTGCTAGTATTGAGCAAATTTGCTGTAATTCAGCAACTGCTTAGTGGGAGAGGAGGCAGGATGAGCCCTGGCACACTCCAGTTGACTGTCAGGATGCACTTCCCACCAAAGGTCTGTCTGCTGGATACCCTGAAGAAACGACTTCCAAACGGAGCAGAAAAGCTTCATTCTGCATAAGTAATGAATTTTTTTTTTCCTTTTAATAAAGAAGAAAGCCTAAGTGCAAGATACAGTTTCACATAAGTTACCAGATTTAGCACTCCATCCACTCAGTTCTGGCAAGCTCACCTTAGCATAGGTGGTGGCACTGGGAGCTATGTGGAATATAGACAACAACATTCCCTTCTAATCCTCCCGTGAATTAGCCACCGGAAAAGCAAATCAGGGGAGCGGTATTTGTGACAGATGGTGGAGTGATAAAGGCACGAGCTGCAAGCGTCAGGTGAACCAGGTAAGCCTTGGGTCCCTCAGCAATTCCTAAAGGCCAGTGCAGACTCCTGCACTCACACCACAGACTGGAGAGGGAATCACAGGGTGCTGGAGAGGTCTATGGGTGGATGCACCTGCTACTCACAAGTGCACCAAGAAGGATGAGACCACCAACTTGATTTGATAAATCAAATCGTAAGCATCCTCTGCATCTAAGTGCGGTTAAACACTTAATCCTGAAAGAGGAAGAAGAAAAACAAACAAACAAGCAAAAAAGAGTGTGCCTTTATTCCTGAATGCTCTTCTTTTGGAAAATACTGTGTATTACTACTCTTTCACTATTACATAGCATCTCCAGTAATTGCAAGCACAAATAATACATTCAATTGTTCTTCCAAAATGCATGTGTCTTTCTGAGATTTGTTGATCATTTTTCGTTGCAGTTTTTGGTGTAAGTCTGGTGTAGTAAGGCCTCTAAGCACCTACTTTTCAGCCTGCCATGTGCATGTGCATATGAGGAAAAATGAGTTCCCAGCTTAAAAGACCTTGAAGTGATGCATGGCAAACATATGGCTATTTTGTATTCAGACATGCCCATTTTTCTTCTTCTAAGTGTTTAATCAGAGTTACCCTGCTAAGCTTCTAAACATGGCTAAAAAAAAAAGAAAATTTAGTGTTACTTATGCTCTTTTTTAATGCCCCTTCCCTATTTAGTATCTAAATTCCAGAATTGGCAAGAATGTCATTACGTAAAACGATCAGTATCCTTGCTTTAAGCTTGAGAAGGCTATTTTTTTATGGCAGTGTATATAAATGGACTTTTACCTTTATTAATAGTCTACATAAAGGAAAGTTGAAATCTTTTGAAACCATCTTTCTAGAACAATGTTGAATACTGCTGAATTTCATAAACTGAAATTTTTTATCTCTTTTGCAAAGTTTCTGCCAGAAGGAAGAACTGTCAACAACAGAAATATTACGAATCTTTATGATATCCAGAAGTCCTGACTTTGCCAAAGAAAAATCTGTTTATACTTCTGAATAAGAGATAATCAGGGGAGGCAAGGAAGAAAAGTATCTTGAATACTACTAAGTGGCATGTAGATGTGACTATGGGTAAACTACAAAGACAGATAAAGGGGTAGTTTCTTTGGACTGGGCAGGACTTCATCCAGAGGAATCTGGAGAAACTCAAGTGGACCCATGGGAAGATCATGAGGTTCAACTAAGCCAAGCACAAGGTGCTGCACTTGGGTCATGGCAACTGCTGTTACCAACGCAGGCTGGGGATGAACAGACCAAGAGCAGATCTGTTGAGATGAACTTGGGGGTGCTGGTGGATGAGAGGTTGAACCTGAACTGGCAATGTGCACTCACAGCCCAGAAAGCAAGTTGTGTCCTCAGCTGCATTTCCAAATAGTGTGAGCGGCAGGTTAAAGGAGGTGATTCTGCACCTCTATTCTGCCCTGGTGAGTTCACAGCAGCAGTGCTGCAGCCAGCTCTGGGATCTCCGAGACAGGAAGGACCTGATGGACTGAGTCCAGAGGAGGCCAGGTACTGATTAGAAGGATGGAATGCCTTTCCTAAAACGACAGGCTAAAGAATTGGGATTGTTCAGCTTGGGGAAGAGAAGGCTTCAGGGTGACCTAATTGCAGCCTTCCAGTACCCGAAGGGAGCCTACAAGAGGAAAGCCTACAAGATGGTGAGAGATTATTTACAAGAGTGACAGGACAAATCTACTGAAAGAGAGTAAGTTTAGGTTAGATATCTAAAAAATTTGTCACTGCAAGGGTTGTGAGGTGCTGGAACATGTTGCCCAGAGGATTTGTGTATGCACCATTCCTGGAAGTGTTCAAGGTCAGGTTGGATGGAGCACTGAGCAACCTGGTCTAGTGAAAGGTGTTCCTGTTCATGGCAGGGATGTTGGAACTAGATGATCTTTAAGGTCGCTTCCAACTCAAACTATTGTATATGATATAAAGGGATTAAACAAATGTTTTCAATGTGCTAAGTAACAATCACTTGTCAAAAAATACAGGGCAAAAAGCTGTAACTATGAAATTCAGTTGTGTATATGGAAGAAACTAGTTGGGAACATGTATTGCACTTGTATACTAGGCCTTATCGTTCATCTTCTTCAAAATTTTTCATTAAATGTTTGTTAGATCTAGGGTATTGACAAGGGAATGACATGAAGCTGTGCCAGGTTACATTTAGGCTGGGTATTAGGAAAAGGTTCTTCCCCCCAAGGGTGGTTGGGCACTGTAACAGGCTCCCAGGGAAGTGGTCGCAGTACCGAGCCTGTCAGTGTGGGTGTTTGGACAGTGAACTTAGGCACATGTTCTGATTCTTGAGTTTGCCTTGTGCAGTGCCAGGGTCTGAATTTAGATGATCCTAATGGGTTCAGTCTAACTCAGGATATTCTGTGATTCTATAAAATGTTTATCAGTTATGATGTACAGTATGAAGGGTCTATGTTTTTATCTTTCTCCATAAAAATTCATGGTTTACAAAAGCAGGAAAAAAAAGATTTTGAAAGGGGAAAACTGTACCAGTTGCCTCTTGGATCTCTTACTTCTAACACCCTTCCCACATTTCCCACAGAGCCAAAGAGTTCTGTTGCATAGGAGGGATTTGCTCTGGTGTCACTGAGGACACGTTACAGAGGTAACAGGATTGCAGAAGTGCAGCTGAGGACAGATTTTGGCTCACAGAATCTTTCTTACTAGTCATGTAATGTGTGATGGAAAGATCCCAGTCTGACTCTGACAGACTGCATCAGCTTGTCAAAGCTGGCAGCTAAGGAAATAAAAACCTTGTTTATTGTAACCTGGGAGCATTTGATAAGGATTGATTGAGACACAATACACACAGACTCCCATAGTATAATATTTAGAAGCTCTTTCTGTTTAAATAGAACCTGCTTCAAAGAAGCGTTTGGGGTTTATAACCTCCCCTATCTCCCATTCATCCAGAATAAACATTTTAATTTGCACGCTCACACTTTAATTAGAGCATGTGGAATTAATAGAAACCATTATCAGCTAAATCAGCACAACCCTTCTGTGAATTAAAATATGTCATAGATTTAGAATGCTAAATGACAGAATGGAGCTCTCTAACCACTAAATCCAGCAATTTTCTGCACACTGACCACACTGCCAGAGTTTCTGGCTTTGAAGTAAGTTCACAAAATTAAGGAAGAAACAAAGATGCTGGTGAATTAGGTATTCCTAATGCCTTTTCAGCCCCTCTTGCCACTGAAATCAGTGCTCAGAAGAAGGAAAAAAACTTAACTCTATAAGGCCCCAAAGTATTTGAATAGAATTATTAAAGAGTGGTTATGGATAGAATTGGAAGCAAATAGAAAATATATATAATCAACCAAAAAATGAGAGGGAACAGAAAGGATGAGATTATTTCTGATTAATAAAATACGCCAAAAATTATAATGATTCCTTTCCACACAAAAGTACATTTGAAATAGCATTACTGAGATTCTAGAATCGTTTGGAATGACTGGAAAACAACACAGTTTAAGACCTCATTTGGGAAATTTCCTGCCAGCCTGTCTTATATAACTAATAAGAGGATTATATACTTCAAAGCTGGGGTTTATCATCCTATTGTGCTGACCAGGGCCATCAGTTCACTGGTTTGGCTGATAAACTGGAATTAGATGTCAGAAATGGACCTTCTCATAACAGTGAATAGTTATATATCCTGAAGGGTTTATTATTCAAATAAAAAACAACAGCAATTTGCAAAATATGGTAATGAAACTCAATAGCTAACTGAACTTTAGACTCCACTAAACAGCAGAAACAATTTTGACTAAAATTAGAACAATGCTAAGTTGCTACAAAAGTTGCTTCTGTCATCAGAAGAAAGCCATTATTATGATCTGTAGTTTCCAGCAGCTGAGCTCCAAATGCAAATAATTTGTTGATTAAATAGTGTCCTATCCCTTAGAAAATGCTCTTTCCCATTCATGAAAGATGCAGCAATCTGTTCAACACTTTCAGCTACACATGCACAAACACAATTATAAAATATTATATAGATATGTGAGGATATGATATTTATGTAAGATTAAAGAAATTTATTCTCTAAGAAAAAAAATCTGATATTTAATAGACATTACTTATTATTCTTTGATTAGCTGTGCCTTCACATAGGAAGAGAAAACCACACACTTATTTGCCATTTCAAAAATGTTTTTCAAAATCACAGGTTTGACCACCATCGTTGAACTCAGCCTGCACCAGTGCCCTGACCATTGTACTGCTGCATAAGTGTTATTCAGATTATTTCTTTTGCAGTACTAGTCAGCTTCACCTCATTGATGTAGGTACACTCAGCTCTCTGATAACAGCTTATCTACAAGTAGCTTTTCCTGAAGCAGATACTGTCAACCAGTATAACCTGGGACAAGTGTCCCAGTGAAGTTGTAGCCAAGAAGGAGCTGCCAGGTAGTCCAAATCTCTGGCTACGACATAATGTATAGTAGCAAAACTGCTCGCGCTGATATTGTTATGTGACTCACTCACATGTAATGGAGTGATAGAACCCTTATCATATCCTGCTATTCCTGGAGCTCTCCATCTCCTTTACTCTCTGCTTCCGCAGAAAATGTGATGAGGCTCCCAGCCAGACAAATATCCTGGTTCATGGCTGAAAGGTCATTTGGGAAATACAACCATCTCCTCTTTATAAAAAAAAAAGTAATTTTAACCCAATGGAAAAGTGGATCATTAACCTCCTATGTTATAAAGTGTCTCATAATTGTTTTAAAAAGTAGTATACACTTACGCTTGGAAGTTTGCTTGTAACAAACTGAATAAAGTTGGAAGATTTTGAATACAGCATAATATAATTATTATCAAAGCCACAAAGAACAGGCCAAAATGGCTTGCATTAGTGAAGTAAAATCACCAATATTTTGGGTTACATTAAACCTGTTTTTTTCAGGAACATGCTCTTTGGAGACCTGGTTGGTATTAAGCTGTGGCTCCTCTGAGCTGCAACTGACTATAGTAGCTCTCCAGAAGCAGTGGCAGCTATTATGATTTCCTGAACACATGTAGTTTCTGACAACTTTTCTTCACTACCATAGTTCCATTCTTTGTTGGGATACAAAAGGCACAAGGTAGGTAGCTGGTTATGATGGGTTTCCATCTATAGCATCCCTATAAAGAGCTACACAATAGAGCTGTGAGTTGATATATAGATGGATATGACTAAATCTGGAAGTATCTACTCCAATAACATGGTAAAAATATTGTTCTTTTGCAAAAATTGGAAATTATTTTTGCCTTAGTCTTATCATAGCAAAATTGAGGCTTTGTACAAAATCCAAACTTCCCTGCTTACCAGGGTTAAGCACGTTGAGATCCATCTCTAGCATATTTGACAATCTAAAGGCTCACATGCAACAATCAACCAACAAACCAACCAAAAAAACACCCATCACTTTTTTTTACTTTCTTTTTTTCCTGTCTTTCTTCATTCTTCTACTGCAGGGAAACTTTGGCAGAGAGCATGCACATTTATCCGTTTAACCTTTCCTCCATAACATCATTGCAAGCACAATAAATGTAGTATAGGAAAGCATTTGAACATGATATCATCATTTTTCCTGTTTCTTGGCAGCAAAGGGAAATCTCTTACTATTCCATCTGCCTGGACAGGAAAAAATCCCACCATAATAAATTAACAGTCAGATGAAGTTTATAATGCTGACTTTTTCAATGTCACATAAGGATGGCCAGATGGAGTCTGCAGGAGTTACTTTAAGGACAACTGACCAGAACAGAAAAGACAAGTATTAACATTCATTGTCAAGTATTTTATGTAATGCCGTAGGCCTAAAATCTCCTAGCATTGCAAGATACCATTTCACAAGAACATGAAAAGATAAAGCTGTACACCATCTGAGCTCAATTTATCATTTCACATTCTTATCAAATTCTGCAACATTTCATATAGTTTCTCCCCTCTCAAGCAAGGTGCAGCACAATCTGAAGCTTGTAATCCTGATATAACATTCCTGGAATTTCAGATGTGGGTGAATACATATGAGCTCTCAGCTTCTCTTCAGTTCACCTTATCTAAGGCCACCTTTGACAGGCTGTCTTATACTCAGACAAAGTGGCAGTGACTTCTGCATCCATAAAATACTATGATAATGCCAAGCCCTTTCAGTTCTTCATGGTGCAAATGGTCCTGCTGCCTGAACAAGACTGTGCCAAAAAACACAGGGAAAACAATCATGGAGACAACACAGAAGGTCTGGGAGGAGAGGTCTCTCTGCCTCAATTGAAAAAAAAAATTCACATCCCTTTCAGACGTTCTCCTCTTTCTCCAATCATACACAACCTGCTCCACCCACAGCTTAAGAAATATCTGTATTATAAGAGATAATACTGACAGTACTTAGTTCTGCTATCATAATGTTGTTAGTAACTGTACACACTGTTAGTCACAGTTCCTGCTACTCAGATTAAAAAAAAATCCTGACAAGGGTGATGACTGCAAGTGTCTCTGGATAAAAATCCCACCAGACATTACCAGACATCCATCTTCACTCTCAAAGGAATGCAGACTTTTGTATTGCTCTGTCCCACACAATTCTTGACCAACTTCAAGTACCGAAGTATCCTGAAGTAATTGCAGCATTTCAATTTAATAATGTTGAAGATATACTGGAGTCTTTAGTACTGTATTTGTCATCTGTCATTGTGACAATTTTTAATGCCAACAAGAAACTCTAAATAAATTACTGATGTCTGATTCTAAACACGCATGAATATTTTAACTTAAACATCCCCATTTCATTACTTTCAAGGTTCCAAGTTTTTATATTATTTTCTGCCTTTCAAACTAAGAACAAAACATTACTCTCTACTCTAAACTGAAAAAACTTCAACTAAATAAGGAGCAAATGAAGTGTTAAGCAAAAAGTTTTACTTGGACTGACAAGGCAAAAGACTAAACAGTTCATTTGCAGCACTTACATTGTATTTGCTGACTAAACTTCTTTTCACCATTTTATTACAGGAAGAGAAATATAATATTTTACAATAAATGTATTATGCATGCTGCATAACTTACAGAGTACATTTCCATTGTACTTTTATCCTCATACAGGCAGCACATTGTCAGACCCCAAACTTCCTAACATGAGACCTCTTTTGAGTAGGAATATTTCCCTCACTACAGACCTAACAGACACATTTATGTGAGTATAAACACTCTTTGCAGTTAACATTTTCTTATAAAGCCTTATTGTAAATTCAAGTATCCTCAAAGCAAAACAGTGAAAAGTGAAGAGATGAAGTTCTCTGCAGATAATATGGTCCAGTAGCATTTAACTTGTCTCTCCATTTGAGAGAGATGAATTTAGTTAATTTAGAGCCATTCCTCAGGACATACTCCACAGTTCAGGAAATGGCCACAGTCACCCACCAAAATAATCTCAATTCCAAACTAAAATTTCTAGCTGTTACAATTGTGCTCAGGGTAGCCTCAAACGTCATAGCTCTGTACCATGATACCCAGACACAGGGTTGAATTAAGGAGGACCTTTACCTGAAGGGAACTGGAAATAAACCCTCACAGGTCTTTATCCCCGAGTCTAATGTAGGTTCCTGTTTTCTACTTCACTGCATATAATCTTGCAATCAACACAACTCATGTAGACCCACTCACTTTGAGTGATGCAGTTCCACCCTGATTTGTTGTAAAAAACAAATGCCAGAGGAGGACCTCCTGTCAGCCTTGACCAGCAAAGCACAGGTCTTTCTTGGACTGCCAAGACTCTGTCAGTACTCCACTGTATCTAGTTCCTGCCATCCTTTCCAAAGTGAGAAAAGAGAAACCCCAAAGGGCAATGCACTCTGCACCTCCTGCCCCAGCTGTACAAGAGTTTGCACTCCCCATGTCTTCAGTATCCAGGAGCCCCACAGCAAGGGGAGCTCCACTTGTAGACATGCAAGATTCTCTTTTTTTTTTTTTTTTTTTTTTTACAAGCTTGAGCTGAATGTCACTCATAAGCAGAAAAGCACATGCAGCTTCTGAGCCTAAGGCTTCAGTGCATCTGTCAGAGCAGAGCTAAAATAAGGTTCAATATTTTGGCTTCACTATACTGTACAAGACTATTTGGCACTGTGTTTTCTGAGTTTGTGAGGGCAGGCTTTCAATGTTACTTTGTTATTATGTGGATTTAAGAGGTCAGTTTAAGGTCTTCTGAGCTTTTAATTTTGGAACATTGTTTTGCTACCCATACACACCCTTCCAAACAAAATGAAAGCAACACAACAAATATTCAGTGAGAATCACAGCTGTATCTGTGCGTGTCACAGGGAGACAAAAATCTCCTTTCAGCTTGAGTATTCATCATGGAGATGCCTGTAAGCTCCAGATACATTTTCCAGGCATTTAAGACTCGCAAATTATAAAACTTTTTTGTGAATCTTCCATGCAACTATGACTCTATTTAAACTGCTTCAAAAGCTGCTTTTTTTTAAACTACAGATGCAGGAGCTTTCACATACCATATTTATTTGAAACGTCTGAATTCCTGAAGTGCTGCCTTCTTGCTTGTAGTGAGTGATGTTTTACACATGTATAGTAAATTATTAATTTAATTTGCTGATTTAAAACCAGTAGTGTTGGTGTTGTAGTGCAGACCATAACCACCTTCAGAAACCCGATAAATGCCTACAAGGCTAGGTATTGACTTTAAGGGTGGTAGAACATGACCTCACACCTCATTCATATGAGTGAGCCACTAAGCAATTTACCTCTTAGTTCTCCAGGACAAAAACATCAACTAAAGAAATATCCCACTGAAATTCTTTTCTGTTAAGAATATACCAGCTGCTGGAAGTAGGGATGCTCATAAGCCTAATGAGCTACTCACTTTATTTTAGGTTTTGGCTTTTTGTTTCACACCAATTTCCACCATTTCAGGAAGACCGTATACCAAAAGTTAAGATATTTTGCTCACCATGACAAAGAACTTACACTTGATTTCAGGCCTCTTTGGGATAGATCTGGTCATTGGTTCCTTATTCCATATTAGTCTGCTTTGCACAGCATCACATCTTTTAACTATCTGTGTACATGTCAAAATATAAAAGAGAACATAACTTCTAACATGCAGTCAATGAGTTCTAAAGTATTTTGATTAACTCTAATGGACTTTTAAACATAAAACATATTAAAACCACGAGTCTATTATGCCAGATTCAAAGGCAGATTTCTGAGGCCGCGGTCTTTTATGATATGTTGGCACAAACCTAGGAATTACTATAACTACAACCTCATTATGAAACATTTCCAGAGGCAACATCAATGCCATTTGAAATTACAAATGACTTTTCCTAAAATGTTTCTCATCAAGACAATGTCATATTAATTCTTAAATCTTAAAATCCATTTCTTCCCAATATGTATCTTTTTTAACACTGTTTTTTTACCAACAGGAAAGGGACTATTATTGAAATGAACTGGTAAGTTAGCTGAATTTCTATTTACCGAAACAACAGTGCCTTACAAGGTCCTGGGGAACTTTCTGACATTGAGAAAAGCACTGGCATTTGCAGGTAGCACTCTCCTCTGGCTAACTGTTTTCTGGAGTCCAGAGTCTGGGAAGAGATGTTATTTTTAATCGGTTTTCATGCCTTAATCCAAGAAGGAATGTTCCTTTTCCTTTTTTTTTTTTTTTGAGTATGCATTAGTTACAATAGTTTTTTGCAAAGAGATTAAGCCAGATAAAAAGCAATTTATTGCCAAGTACACTGAGTATTTGGCACCAGCTACCCTAACCAACAAATTTTGTGTTGAGCTGTTAAATAATCTCTTGTCCTACTTCTCCATATGTGAGCCTAGAAATACCTATCTGAGATTATCCTTTTCAGATGTAATCTTCAGTGACCCAAAATAATGAGAGAGAAACATTGTCTTTTCTGATTCCTGAGGCCTTTATTCTTCTTTGTCCCCAAATAACATCTTCTTGAGTTCATACTTCAGTAACTGCTTTCCACCAGCCTATACATTCAAAAAATCATTGGATCTTCTTAAACCAAGTTAAAAATAAGCTTCACACTGTAGAGGTAGCACAAAAATTCAAAACTGCACTGTAATTTAAAATCTCTGTGCTATTCTTACCCTTGAAGTGATTTTCTGAATAGCTCTACAGACTATGTAGAGAAGAATGCTTCCTTATTTTTTTGATGTTTGCCAACTGTCTACTACTGTCTTTACTACCCTGAAGGTAACCCCATACAAAAAAATCCCAAAACCCAAAAGACAGAAAAATATTTTAAAAAACAATATGATATCTTGGATCAAAGCAGAATGAACATTTTCTGTTCCAACTTGAGAATGAGCAGACTGTTCATTCTAGAAGCACTAAAACTTTGTAACTAGCTTCACCCTTTTCTTAAAAGCACCTCCACCTCTAATATTATACATGTTATACAGGTTGTAGCAGTATGCTAAAATACAGCCAGAAAAAAATGCTGTGATAAATAGTATATTAATGAAAAATGGTTCCAAATAGTATCCACCGTACATAACTGTATGCTAAATGCATTTTTTCCTTAATTCTATTAAGTTGTAATTCCTATGCAAACCATAAGCACAGTATATCTGCTAATCCTTATATTTTTGTATCCTGGTCTATAGAGTTCTTATACTGAGTTCATAACCACAGCAGCGCTTCACTGTGTGATGTTATCATGCATGTGCTTTGTGCTGGTACATCAAACTGTATTTCACCCCTAGAGTATGGCATTCCTCCATTTCAGCTCTATGGAACAAATTATATTGACATAATTCAGGGTATGATAGTCCTTAATGACATGAACTAAGGCGCCACACACCAAGGTAATGGAAGTCTTTTCCTAACAGCAGCGGACCCTAAACCATTTCTTCAGTTTCTAACTGAAAATAAAATATGTGGTAGTGGCACTGTCATAAATGAAAGATAAAGGAAATACACAATATTGCTCTGAATGGGGACTGGAAAGCTGCAAGAATTCAGTCTCCCATCAGCACCCCATAATGACTGGCATACAATTCTGCAATTTTCCACTGCAGCTGCAGCCAGCCCTGAAAAAGATATTCTCATATTTAACAAGTTTGCAAAATTACAATTCTAAAATTTCTCTGGTTGATTGCTCAAATAGGCCATCTGAATTTACAGACAAAGTAAAAATCAAATAGTTAAAGTTGATAAAGTTTTCACAATATATTTCCAGTAATCATAAAAATATTTAATAACATCACCTTATAGTCTCTTTCTGGAATTAATCTCTGCAATGAACTCTTCTCTCTCCACTCCTGGTACTGAATATATTTTCAAACACAAGAGACATTTACTAAGCTGAGTTAGAGTTGTCAAAATACATAGAGATTGCATGATTTTGGACTGGAAAACAGAAAAATTGCTTGTATCCATGTAATTGATTGGGGGAAAAAACACTGGCTAGGGTATCATATTCTGCTGTGTTTCCTGTTCAATCATGAAATGCAGATAAATTTAAATTTAAAGCCCCTCCAATAAATGTCATATTTGGATTTTTTTTTCAATCACTGATACCCTTCAGAAGGTTTTCGCTATTTAGCTCCAGACGTTTTCTTTTATTCTTATGAGAGGTTAGTTATGCGTGAACAGAAATAGCCCTGGTTTCTGTTTAGCTTTCAGAGGTCAGTAGTGATACAAGGTGATAGGAAAATCTACAGAGAAGGTTAACAAATAAACAAAGCAAAGTCTTCCTATGTCAAAGTCAGGTCACAGCATGCACAGATACTTCACTGACCCATAGTGTGAGATCATCCATAACACAGCAACGGCTCAGCAGCAATTTTATGCATTTAATGGTTATTAACAAATGACACTTCCTGTTAACGACCTGATTGAACATTAATTGCAACTGTATGCATCATCCCAGCTATCCAGTGACACTGAGGCACCTGGTCCCACTCAATGGAATGAGACAAGTGCTTCCAAGGAGAATTTGTCCCCTTGAATGGGATCTTCTTCATAGATCTGTCTAGATTCCTTCTGGAGGTATCACACTGTGTGCTTTAATGTAGCTAGAACTGATGTAGATTTTTGTCTTTAAGAAAAGTTAGACTGATCTCAAGCCACACCTTTCACATGGACAGTTTGGAACTGACCCGGAAACTATATAAAGCACATCATAGCCTCACATCTATAATCTTCAAAGACTCATAAAACTGGAGCAAATGATTCATACTTCCTATTGCTGCAGCCAAATCATACACAACTCACAGTTCTACATGGTTTGGGTGCAAAGTGAAACTTCGCAGTTATGAACAAGTTGTGTTTAAAGAATTTGAACTTATTCAAGCCCTAAACTTGTATCTTGAAGGTTGTAATTTTTGCAGTGCAAACTCAGTCCCTTGCAAACATAATGGAAGAATTTGCATGAGAGCCCCAAGCCAAACTGGGCTGTTTCAAATTGCTGCAGTGTGATATACATGGTACTGCTTGTGCTTTCTGTTCTCCATAGCAAAAAGTAGGAGGCAGATAAACGAACAATGCAAGCTGTGAACATCCTAGAGGTCACTGCTTGCTAGGCTGTGTTAGTTGGGGATCTGATATTTCTCTGGCAAAATGTCCTTTTAAATATTGAAGAAGGGGTAAAAAACCTTTTTATTGTTATTTTTAACTTCACACTGTGAAGCTCTGTTTAAAAAGGAAACAAAAAGGAGATAATGTCACCCTAATTTTGCCTTTCTCCTTCTCACTCTTCTAGTAAAGATGAAGTATATTAGTCCATCTGAATTTAAGAAACCTCTTGGCATGAAGCCAAATATTTAATAGCCTGAAATGAAGCCAATGATTTCTTTATTTCTTTGTATCTCTCTTCTATCTGCTTTTACATCATCTAGGTTGGATCAAAGCCAAGACACTAATATTAAAATATTTCCAGCTACTCAAGATGTCGATTGCAAATCACCTCCTATGACTGATAGAACAACATGGGAATCATGTCCTGAACTTAGCAGAAGAAAATTTAAAGCATTTTTTAAATTGAAAAATTAATTTTCACCTAAGATCCCCCCTGTTATCTTATTTTCACAGACTAGGAGAAGATCATAAACTATGGATAAACATAATAAAAAAGTAATATTTTGTTTTAAACTCTCTTTTCCTTTGGCTGTGAATTGTGAGTCAGACCACCTGTCTTCCCCTAGACTGCTGAATGAATGGACTAACATCACCCCTGGCCAAACACAAATTAATATACGGCATAATTCAAAATAATACTGCTACCACATCCAAGGAAAACTGCCAGCTATTGATTTTCTATAGTTATTAATATTTATAGTCAAAGATGAATTGCAGCCTCCTTGGATACAAACCCAGGGAGTATTTATTCCATTAGTATCAAACACTTTCCTCTGAAATTACCTGATAATATTGAAGAGAACTTGAACCTATAATAGTGTTAACATGTCACTTCGGTTTCAGACCAGAAGAAAGGATTACGACTGCAAGAGAACTTCTCACCACCATCCCCATGCCCCCCACTACCCACTGCTCCCCAATTTAATAATTCTCATGTGCTAAAACATACTACTTATTTCTACAAACATTATCCAGGACATAGATATAAGCCTTAATGAAGAATGTACTGATGTATTAGGAAAGTAATTGAGTCACTAAACTAAACATATTTTACACAGCAAAGCGGCAACATCAGAAGTTCCTGTGTTTTCAAATACTCAGAAATACAACAGGATTCTGCATATTCATTTCAGTTTCTAGATGTTGTTTTCTTGCTTTTTATTTTAAAAAATAAATCAAATAAAAATATTATGTCATTGGCTAAAAAACCTTTCGAAATAGGTTTGGCAGCTTGCTTATAGGCTACAACTTGCTTTTAAGTTACAACTCTCGCTGTAAGAAATAATCCATTAAAACTTTCCATTAAAAATTTTTCATTTGCCTGTAACTCAGTGCCAAAATGTCTGTGGAATTTTTTTAGGTCAAGATTATTTGAAGATATGACTAAATAGTCATACTACTGTCGTATAGCTGTCATTCTAAGAACAGCTTTTTGAAGTTGACTCGAAGCACATATTCAACTCCCTTGTAAGGAATAAGTCCCAGTAAATGAAGTATTCTTCTCATCTAAATGATGTTAGTGCAATGGCTTCTCAATCATTTTGTGTACTGAAATGCTTCAGCTATAGATTTATTTTCTCAATTAAACACTAACCTTAGACATAGAACCAGAAAATAGATTCTAATATAATATCACAGTCTTTCCATCTTAATAAAAGGCTAACTCTAACTCATAAATGTTCTTAAAATAAATTAGCAGGTATTGGTCATGGCATGTTATTATCTCAAAGTTAATAGAGAACTCACAAGCCCTGATATCTACTTCCCACATTGCTGATCGATTTAGTACCTTTTTTCACAGGGAAGTCTTAAAATTTTTCATACCACTGCACAAAAACTTTTATTGTCTGTCAAAATTTATCTAGTCAAAGTCTTTAGGTCACTCAATCACAGAAGCCAATCAACCCTTTACCTTACTACTTCAAACTACATATACCAGTCTAGTATAAACGCAGAGATACCATTCGCCACCATTTACCTTTGCACATGCAACTATTTCCAACTGCATCACTTTCCTATATTACTTGAAACTTACATTTATCTGGATTTTGCTATTCATGGAAACTCAGAAGTCACTGAAGGATAAAATAACAACAATTATTACATCTTGAAGCACTTTGAGTCAGTGCATGTGTTTTTATCATGTGTTTTACAAATGAGTTCTAGACAGCATTGCCTCACTCAAAGCACCCTTACAAATGATTTGTAGACAATGTTGCCTCTATTGGAATGGCAAATGAGTGGAATATGGGGAATTTGTGACAACTGGGCAAGATGGCCAATAGGCATACAACTAGCCAGTGGTAAGGCTGATAACAGTAGACAAATGTACTGAGTTCCAGGTAGTTCCAATACTTTTTGATGAAAACCACAAATAACATTACCTGGGGATTACTAAGTGTGCTGGTTTTGGCTACGATAGAATTCATTTTCTTCACATTTTCTGGCATGGTGCTGTGTTTTGGATTTGTAATGACAGCAGTGTTGGTAACACATGGATGTGTTCATTACGGCTGAGCAGGCACTGTGTTAAAGCCTTTTTCTGCTCCTCACACCACCTCACCAGTCATTAGTCTGTGGGTGCACGGCATGTTGGGAGGGGACATAGCTGAGACAGTTGGCCCCAAACAACCACAGGGATATTCCATTCTACATGGCATCATGGTCAGCATATAAAGCTGTGGGGAAGTTGGCAGAGAAGCCACTGCTCAGGCATTGGTTTGGTATCAGTCAACTGTGGGTAAGCAACTGTTTTCATTTGCATCACTTGTCTTTCTTGGCTTTGTTATTTTCCTTTTAAATAATAATAATTAGTATTAGTATTATTACTACTATTGCTATTATTACTTTAAATTTAATTTCATGTCATGCCATTTAATTTCGTTCCAGTTATTAAACTAGTTTTATCTCAAACCATAAATTTTCTCACTTTTATCCTTCTAATTCTCTTCCCCTGTCCCACTGGGGCAGAAATGAGCAAGTAGCTGTATGGGGCTCAGTTGCTGGCTTGGGTTAAACCATGACACTAGGCTACCAGAGTAAATTTAGGAATGTGGGAGAAAGGTATACTTTCAGGTTGATGATGTGAGAGGTGCATGGTTGCAGCTCAGGAGAATGGTATGAATGTCAGTTCATGGTAAGTGGTTAAATTGAATAATGCTGTGAATGAGTAATAATGTGTGGAGATGTAGTAGCACTTAGTAGCAGCAGAGAAGCTGATCTAACATTTCTATTAGATCAATAGAAATCTCTTCCATGAAAGGAAGAAGACAAAAGTTTGCAAAGAGTAGATAATCTTGAATAAGCAATGCACTCACACCCAGTGTTTCTCAGGGGTAACTTCAAGAACTTGAGGATGGATGCCAACTTATGGTGACCGGTAGCTAAAGGAACAAAACAGCAACACAGAGACTTCTCACCACTGCATAGGCCTTATTAGAGCAGGGTGGACATACGTATATTACAGGCACTGACACCAGCCACCAAACTGTTTAAACTCCCATTTTGAGGACAATTGGTTTGGAATGGAACACAGTGTTATTCAGGTCTTGAAGTAAATTTAGGATAATTTGACTTGTCCAATACAATCCCGATCTTACCTTCTCTTTGCTGAAACGCTCTTCTAGAGCAGGAAGATATGTAACAGAAAATAGTCTGATTTCCTATAACTTTCTGTCATCTGACATTTAGGCTACCTGCCTGGAGCAATAAGGCATTCTTCACAGCTATCACATATTCATTGTGAACTTCAAAAAATGAAATATCTTTTTTCCCTAGGCCCTGATGTATTACAGTTCTACAGAAGACACAATTCTTCATAATTGTTTGTGAGGGGCATGTGGCATATATGAATGACAAGTCATATCCAAGCACTGTGTGACATGCCCTTTATCCAAAGAAAATAATCAGCCCTAAGAGAATGCAGCTGGTGTATCTTCACTGAGAATATTTCACAGAGGCTGAGACAATCTAATCACTTTTTCTATCAAAACTGTTATAGAAAGTAGGAATAAAGCATGGAATCATAATAATTTTAAATTCTTCTTTCCAAAGTGTTTCAAATCACACACTTTAAGTTGTATGAAATAAAGCATATACACATCTTCTTTTCAAAACCACCCACCTCCCCTCATCCTACTCCTATCGGAGAGAATTAAAATCCAAATGATTAAACATGATTCATAGCCCTGTAATAGGAAACCAAACATAATTTACAACGCTGACATGCTGAGGATGCTGTTGCTTATTCCTTTGTAAATGACTGAACCTTAATACACAAGTTTCATTGGTTTTTGAATGTGAATACAAAGAAATTTGTCAAAACTAACCGCAGCATAAGGACCATTTAAAAAATGTAGAAGCTAAAGGATAAAATCCCTTTGAAATACATTAAACTTTGGGCAGGCACTGCCAACAGCTAGGTTACGTATTGATATTCACACTGAGGTAAGCAAAACTTGCTATGTAATTCAGAGAAAAAAAATCTCATGCTAGGGAAGAATCATATTTACAGACCTTTATGGTGCTCAGTTACAACCACTCAGGCAACAGAAACTCTTAGTGAGAGCCACTTTATCCTTTTATAATCATGGAGTCCCCATATGCAATATACCAAGGGGTCCCTTAAACATGTATGTGGTACTTATAAAACAGAATTATGTAACTGCATACTGGCTAATCTCTCAGTTTTTAATAATTTCAATCCATTGCATGAGAAACACTACTGAAGTCAATGGACATTTTTTTCTGCATAAAAATATGAGGTTTTGGCTCTCATTCTCAAGCTAAACATATTTGGAATCAGAAGGCTAAGATGGATGTACAACAGCCATATTCTTGATTTCTTGAGTCTACTAGTCATATTTGAAAAAAAAAAAACGCCCAATATCAATTTTAAATTTCACAGAAAAGAAGCAAGTAGGGAAGTGAAAGTACTACACAGCTGTAAATTTATTGTATTCCTTTGGAATCAGCTTTGCTTGGCAACATATACTGCTTTTGAGGATCTTTGGGGAAACCTGCAGGTTGTGCAGAGGTTCTGCAGGGACTCTTGCCAAATCAGACATCTCACTGAACCTGGCTTGAGAAAACTATTAAAAAAACAAAACCTTCCTAACACATTTATTTATGTTGACAGCACTGCTCAAATACAGGTGATGTGCTTAAAGAAATTTGTTGCAAATTCTTTCAGCAGAAGAAATGAAATAACTGCAGCTCTTGTCCTAGCACACTATGCACTATGCTTCCAGGTTCAGAGCTGTACAGCAAAAAAAAACCACATAAAATCAAAGCAGCAAAAAAACAAGGTTTGCAACAGCATAATCATACCAAATAACCACAGACTGTTAACATTCAAGTGAAATGTTCTGTCTCACACATAGTTTCTTTGTACAGCACCAACTGCTTTCAGCTTCATACAGACCCATCTGCAAAATTTTGGAAATGGAACCAAAGACACGTTCTTTCTTGCATTCAAAGGCACACAGGAAGCAATCCTACCTACCTTTGAGAAACAAGAGGCAACATTCCAGGGGAATACATTTTCTTTATCACATCCTGTTTCAAAATAAAGGTGGCTGCAGAGGGAAACCTTATGGTGCTTTATTTTCTTGGACAGACAGGCAATGGTTTTTCATTAAGAAATAACTCCTAGAGCCAGAACAGACATGTATTTTCTCCTGTGCATTTTGATATTTTCAAAATGAAGACTTCAGCAATAATCTGACTTGATTTCTTCAGTCTGAATCATCCTTAGTGGCTATTGCATATGTACTGGGGAGTTCATAGAAGCATGGGTATAAAATGAGCTTACCCTCACAAAATATTAATATGGTAAGAACATACATGTGTGTGGACATTAGGGCACTACCTGCTCTTAGATGCTAATACGGTATTTAATAAGGCTACATTCCATATCATGTAAATGATGCAAGATATAACAACATGTTTAAGTTTTATCAATGCTTCTGATTTTAACTAAAAAAAAACTAGGGGTAAAATTTTTGCCAGGAAAGGATTACAGACCAAGCTAGATAGATATTCACCTCCAGATCAATTTAAAAAGTAAACAGAGAGGAGAAAAATAAATAGAATAGGGATTAATTAGCATCCTGGAGACAGGCAAATTCAAGTGAGGAGTGCTAGAAATCAAGCTGAGTAAAATCTATCAGAACAAAAATTAAGAAAAACAGGAGATACATCAACCACAAACACCAGAGAAAACAGATCTTTGTCTTATGCCAAGTAGAGCAAAACAATAGTATATTGGTTATTATCCAAAAAGAAAAATAGTATTTTATCTTAAATTGCATTAGGCTTCCAGGAGAAAAAAATCATGAGGTCAATAAGTAAAATTGTCAGGTAATGTTTGATCGGTTTCTGAAGGGATTTTGGCTGCCTGCAGTAGTAAAAAACAAGCTCAATGACCTAGAAAAACCTCTTCGGTTCCATATTTCTTCATAAACAGTTATTTTATAACAACTATGACAGCCACAGAACTGTAAAGAATGAATATTATTAAAATAACCCTGTGTCGTGGTTTAAACCCAGACAGTCGCCAAGCATCACATAGCCACTCACTCACCCTCCGTCCAGTGGGACTGGGGAGAGAATCATAAGGGTAAAAGCTGGAAAACTTGTGGGTTGAGACAAAAGCAATTTAGCAGAAGCAAATACCTCACATAAAGCAAAACAAAAGAGGGAGTTAATTCACTGCTGCCCATGGGCAGACAGGTTTTCAGCCACCTCCAGGAGAGCAGGGCCCCATTGCGCATAACCATTACTTCAGAAGACAAACTCCAAATGTCCCACCTTTCCTCCTNGTCGCCAAGCATCACATAGCCACTCACTCACCCTCCGTCCAGTGGGACTGGGGAGAGAATCATAAGGGTAAAAGCTGGAAAACTTGTGGGTTGAGACAAAAGCAATTTAGCAGAAGCAAATACCTCACATAAAGCAAAACAAAAGAGGGAGTTAATTCACTGCTGCCCATGGGCAGACAGGTTTTCAGCCACCTCCAGGAGAGCAGGGCCCCATTGCGCATAACCATTACTTCAGAAGACAAACTCCAAATGTCCCACCTTTCCTCCTTCTACCTCCCACTTTATATACTGAGCATGATGTCATACAGTATGGAATATCCCTTTGGTCAGCTGGGGGCATCTGTTCTGGCTGTGTTTTCTCCTCTTTCCCATGCACCCCCAGTCTTCTCACCAGGATGGCAGTATGGAAAGCAGAAAAGGCCTTGGCTCTGTGTAAGCCCTGCTCAGCAATGACAAAAACGTCTCTACATTATTAATACTGTGTTCAGTACAAATCCAAAACACAGCCTCATACTAGCCACTGTGAAGAAAATTAACTCTACCTCAGAAAAACCCAGCACACCCTACTAACAAAGTGTTAAAAAGAGGTAAAAAATATTCAAGTTTCTGTGTACAGGGAATTGCTCTTGCTTGTTTGTCATGGCAGACACATTAGGAAACATACATCAAAGTTTAGAAATGTACTGGACTACAGAAAGTGAAAGCAATCAAAGAAAATATACTTTCCTGAACTTGAGATCAAGTAATTAATTTAACAAATGTAATCAAAATCCTTCCTTTCCACAGCTGGTTACAATTTTTCATTCTGTTAGTCAGACCACTGCCATGGGGAAGAAGAGTTAGTTTTGTTTTTCTGATGCACTACTCATGCCTCTATACAAGAAGAACATGAGAAACAGAACAGGATCTGCCTGATTTCCACATAAATCAATCCAAACAGTACAGTGCTTCCCAGCACTTGAAACATGGATAATATCTGTGTTCTCACAGCCCTACAGAGACATCCAAGACTCTGAACTTGTGCTTATGCCATGGCTTAATATCCCCCGAACAATGGAGCTTAAGAACGGTTTTAAATATCCTGAAGATATTTGAAGAGGCTGCATATATTTTAAAACCTATTCTGGAGGTCATTAACACGTCCTCTTTTTGTACAACCATAGTCTTTATCACACCCTTCCTGAACTGAAGTCTCTCAGCTGGACTGAGGGATCCCCAGTTCCTCCTACATGTAAGTGAAAATAACTGGTTTAGACTGAAATAGAGCCTTCCCATTGCGATTCCAATCTTCTTTCTCCCTCTTCACAAACTTTAAAATGAGCCTCTCCCATGATATACTTAATTTAATGAACTGCCCTATTTCCATTTTCTGAGTCTCACCAGCTACTCATTTTCCAAGTGTCCTTCCCTTTTCTTGACTGTAACCTAGTTGCAGTGACTGCTGGAGTTAAACAGTAAAGGTTCCTAAAATAAAAGTTCATCTCAGACAGCAAGGGAATCAGTTCAGTCAAGCAGACACCATTCTCTAAGGGTATTTGCTGGGCCTATGATCCTTCCCCACTCTATTGCATTCCAATGCAAACAGAACTAAAGATTAAGAACATGGGCTGTTACCTAGTTTGAATAAACAGGCATGAACACCCTATACCTAAAAAACTTCTCACATCAGCATATTCAGCAGATTCTCACACAGGCCTCTTGGATTGCTGACACACCCTTACCCCCTTCCTGATTCTTTCCCCAAACCTCCCCCCTCAGCCCCCCTGCAAGTTTTCATACAAAATAATACAATTTCACAGCTCAGTCAAATAATAAAAATGTTCAAATGGAAAAGGCCTGTTCCCAAAAATGTATCTTATAAGATAACACTCTTTCCAAGGGGAATTCAGAACGTGCAGCTTCTGCTGACTCATTATATCTACTGCTTCTGCAAACTAAAGTTGCTTTAGTCACCTTTCATCATCAAAGAGGTTATAGCCCATAGCCCACTATGGGCATATTTTGTTTGCTTTAAATTAGTGAGTTCAAATACTGATGCTGCTTGAGAGATGGCAAGGCTGCAGCTCAATACAAACTGACAGCATAGGTGTTTGTTTTACTTACCAGCTGAACTCCGCAGTCCTGTCAAACTCAGTGTGCCATCCTGCTCACACTGCTGATGAACTGCAGCTGAGCAGTTCCAAGTCAGCTCAGGTACCTCTATTCCATTACATCTCTTCAATTGCAAATGATTGCCAACTGCTGAGTTAACTGTTGTAGAGGAAGAATGCTGAAAGATGTTTTCAAAGGAAATACTGATATGCACATATGGGTTTGTTTATCTGAAGGGACTGTATTTGAATGGGAGACTCTCTCAGAAGTTGCTCACAACCTGAAAAAAAATAGTTTTGATGTTACAGGCCTGCTCCAGTTGAAAAGAATGGAATGTCTGGATACACTCCATATAACCCCTCTGTATTAGTCCTACAAATTTTAATCAGTCCTATAATATTTTATTCTTAGATTATACTTTTTTGGTAGTCTATATTTTTTTTTCTGTGAAGTTTAGCTAATGCTATGTACTCTGCTTGCTGAAACTATTTTTAACAAATATTTTCAACAAATATTTTATTAATTAATGTTTTCACATTTACACTTCAGGCTTCTGATAATCTCCACATATTTTACAAAAATTTTTTAATCTTAAGTAATAGAATTTCAAAGCATTTCTTAGCACAGCACACATACACAAAAATGACCAAAAATATCAGCCCAGAATTCCTTCCCTTTTCTTTCCTTTTACATAGAAAACTAAATAAAACAATACTGTTGTGCTTGTCTGTACACTAAAAGTATTTCTAGGGTAGGAAGGATGGCCCAATGTTTTCAACACTTTACAACATCAGCTTAAAGCAATCCCATGGCTGCCTAAAACTAGTATGTGGCTAAAATAAAGAAGGGAGTAGAGAAATAGATAAATAGTCAAATACTAAGCTAAGTAAGGATATGTCCCCCATGAAAGGATTCACTGAAAAGCTTTAGTGCATACAGTGCTTGTAGCTAAAGTAATTAAAGATTTCCAAGTGCATCATAGACATTTATTTCCCATAGATAAGCAGTAAGATGCCTCATAACATCTCCAAAACACCATTAAAAGGTGTTTTCCTTTTCAGTGTTTTCCAGTAGAGCTGGGGATGGCTTTCTTTAAATTTTGGCTTTGCTCTCTGATGTTTTTTCAACAATACACAGCATCAAGACTGTAACTTGCTCTATTTCCTAAACAAAACAACACCCATAGCAAAGCTGGTCTTGAATTCAGTTTGTTCTTAAAAACAACTGCATGACTTAGGGTCCTGGCTGATAGGAAGAGCAGTACATCACGAGCAGTCAGCACAGCTGTGGGGCCAAGTGGGGACTCTCAAAGTTCACAAGCAGCAACAAAAAAGCAGGATGAAGCACTTGGCATGCCAGTTTTATGAGGCAAGAGGTAGGACATGGACAGCCTGGCACAGGATAAGTTTGGGGATAAGTCCTTTATCTGACCTTTGGTCAAGTCCTTAGTCACAGATTGATGACAAAATGGATGCTTACCTTTATGATGAACATTCATATTTTGTGGTCTATGTGACTGAAATGTCATAGGTCTGTGCCTTTGCATGCACCTGTAAACTGCAAACTTTCCCATTTCTCAGACTTTGTTATATTTTCAGACGCTCTGAAAATGGAAACCAACTAAATGAACTTAGGGCAAAAAATATAACTTGCAATAATTTTTTTGATGAAGGTACGTGAATCAAATATTTTTTTCTATCAATCTACATTTAGTGTTTGCTGACAGTTGAGTGGCCTTTTCGTGGACTCAGTTCTGTATACCCTTGTATTTTTATTTTTTTCCATACCAAAAATATAACAATCTCATCTTCTATTCAATGGTGCCTAAAATACGTGAAAGAAAAATCCTGTTCGGTAAAAAGTTAGAGACTGTCTCTCAAATCATGTCAAGATATTCAGATCAGGTATTCCTTCCAAGAGAAAAAAGCGCTTTTGCAGCCTGTGAGGGAGCACCAAACCTGAGCCTGTGTCAATTAGCATGTGTACGGCCCAACTGGGAACACAGGATTCAAAGGGGAAATCTGGTTCCCTTATGTAATGGAGTCAGCCACAGGTTTGTAAGAGATTCAGCCTCTGCAGAAACAAGCCATACAGCTTAAATGCAAACACTGGGTTAACTACTTTAAGTCTTGGGCTGTAAATTAATGACCTCTCTTTTCTCTGTAATTAGCAGACTAAGGAAGACAACCATTTCAATAAGATACTGTGAAGCTCCAGGAGCTCCCTACTAAAAGAGGTGTTTAAACAGATCTAATAGTACAAAATAATAATTTCTCCAAAATAATTCTATTAGCAGCATCAAGGGGACAATATCAGCCATGAGCTTGTTAGTAGCCCAAAAGAGTGCAAAGAAACAGCAGCATCTGCTACTGTAATTCGTTCCAGCTACTCGTTTGCAAGTGTGTCTTGCTAAAGAACTAAATCAGCAGATGATTGCTGTAAAAGTTAGCTTTAGCCATGCCTCTTGTCCTCTCTCTACACATGTGCATGTGTAAAAATGTTACCAATTTTTGCTATTGTTGTTTGTACACTGCAGAAAGCCATAAATATTTCATTCTACAACTAAATTAACATCATACCACAATTACAAATTTCTCCCCAAAAGCAGTCTATTCTGGACTTCAATTTCCTTTTACACAGTAGAAAATAAGCACTTTTCTTCAAGAAGCTGCTGTTTCTGAACTCAGTGTTCTTTACTTAAGAAGTCTGAAGAGGTTTTCATCTTAACACAGTGTGCAATAAAGAACTTCTCTACTTGTACTTCAAACATTAGTTGTCAGATGTACATTACTTTAGAATATAGACATGGTAATCAAACAAAATTGACAGAAAGGAAAAAAATTAACTCAATGCAACTGAGAAAAAAATAGTACATGTCAAAGCTTGAATAAATTTTCAGATCCAAAAAGACATACAGAAATACATTGTTTGGAGGACTGGCATGACATTCATCTTTTCTGGTTAAAGGTATCTTACATCCAGTCTATTTTTCTGTTAACATATTAAAGGCATTGAAGATGTAAGCAGCTAAATTACTGGCTCTGCCACACAAAAGAGTCTAGACCAATAACAGATTTCCAACATGAGCATTAATATACAATATATCTGAGGCTGTTCATCGATAGACATGGCTTTAATGATGAAATCACTGGAACTAATAAATGATAATAAATGACAATGAAATCAGTAGCCTCAGTACAACAGAAAGCAGATACACACTTTTTTCACATTTGTAATTCTTTTTCTTTTTATGTTTGTGTTGATGGGTAGATTTTTTGTGATTTTTCTTTTCTAATACATGACAAATCCTAATTCGGTCAAGCTCTGCAGTATTTCTGCATAGATCTTTTATTCACAAGTCTCAGAGTATTTAATAAATAATGTACTGTATGTTGGTATTAATGATTATAAAATGTTCATAATTTCTAGGTATATTTATCTTGCAGTAGCTTGTGTTCTTACAGAAACAAGACTTACATTATCTACTATCCTTCATGAGGTTTCAGTTCCTTTTCTCCCCACACAAGATTTGCAACTTTTGGACAGTCTCACCCGAACAACATAGAGGCAATGAGGCCTCAAGATTAGCCCCTGTAATCTTTGTAAAAAACAGACATGCGGATATACATTGAAAAAAAATAATAATTATTTTATACAGTCAAAACCAGTGACACTTATGTAGCTGATAGGGAGTGCTTTTAAAAGGGAAAGTAATAGACAAATATAAGTTCAACACAGAATCAGACTAAAAGTCAGTTAAGTAATCAATGAATGGAGGGGCACCACATGAAAACTTGCTTTAGTTCTGGTGTTCACAGGTCTACTTTTTTATTATTTGGATCAGTAATAAAATCCCATGAACCTACGCAGTGTTTTATATCAGAAACTCAGACATCTATGCAGGAATAGACCTAATAGCATGTATGTTCATATCCTCTTCAGCACAAAGCCAGCCCTGTTTCCCAGTTGCTGTAATCAGCTGCCTAAGCATAAATGTACCATCACCCTCTGCTGGAAAGTGTTTAATCTACACTCAGAAACAACTCAAATGCTAGATCCAAAACAAAACTTGGGCACACAAATCAAAGGTTGCAACACATTATTTTTTCAGATAATTATTACCTGCAGTGGTGCCAATCATCGGACTGGGCACCGAGACTTCCCATCTAGCACCAGTGCAAAGTCAGACTCATCAGAACAGCAATCGCAACCAAGACTGGGATGGTGGCAAAAATCTCCTGAATGTCCAATAATAAGAAATGATAACGACATTGACTTGTCCTCAGAATGGTTTCTCATGCGGTTGTTTTACAGTTTTGGTTTTTTGTCTTGTTGTTTTTGCGTCTGATGTTTTGAGGTTTATTTATGTTGGAGGGAAGAAGTAGAGCCCTAAAGATTTTGATTTTGTTAATGGAGTACCAAATTCTAAAGCTGATGTCAACAAGATATTTAAGAGTGCCATTCTTGTGCAGCACAGCATGAATTCTGGAAGCCAATGCTATGTCCTATCAGATAGATCTTTAACTTCCTGCCTGTCAGAAGTTCAGTAGAACATAGGTGAAAAATCCTACATCAGGTACCATCTGGACAAAGAAAATTTGTGGCATTTAACTATATTCTTTTGATATCACATGATTATTTCGAATGTGAAAACTCTATTAATGAATTATTACTTCGTAGTTATTTTTACAAATATCTTAACTCAATCAACAATTAAAAAAAAGATTTCAGTCCTTAAAGCATTTAAACAGGACTCCCACATCCTCGGAACTGAAATATCTGAACTTGTATTCCTTTTCTTATATGTGTTACTGGTTAGTTTTAGTACGAATAGAGCGGTTTGCTCTGTGACAAATAAGAGCCATGGTAAGCAAAATTCTTGATGGTCCTAACACAGTTCTAAAAAAAATTTTAAAACTCACTGACATGAGACAAATAGGAAAAGCCAGTTATTCGCATACCAAGGTTGAGAGAACTAAATGATTAACAGATGGTCCAGACTACCTTTGGCCATCAAAATCCTGCCCAAAAAATACACTACCCAGTCATGCAGAAGAGTGGAAAAACAGCTAGATTAAAGGGAAGGAAACACACAAGGCTTGAGGGTTCTAGCAATGAACTTTTTTTTATGAAGCAATGCTAACAGACCACCACCTCTTTCTGTGATTCTCTTTTGAGTCAGACCTGCAAGCAGTAAAAGCTCTCCACTCTCTGGAAAAGTGTGAGATGAAATGAGATGTATAAACAAGTTGCATTTCTGCTGTTAAAGATAATACTGCATATAAAGTGATTATGCTTTTCCATGTGGAAAAATGCATGCAGTTCTGTTCTCTCTGTCTTAGCAAGAATTAGCTGTTACAGACATAGATGCAGATGCATGATGAAAACATACCAAGATCTCAAACATGAGGGCATACTGAAAGAAAAATAAACAGTTTATTTATTTAACCGCATTTTTCACTTAACTTTCAGCAAATCCTGTCAATGCACTGGGCACCACTTGTTCCCTAGTGTAACAGCCTAGCTTGACCAAAAAAGATTCCTATATCTCTCTCACCTACTGGCACAGGCACTTAAGGAGAACATGTTAGATGCCATGGTAGTGGGGTGAACCCTCTCTCAGCTTTCAGTAGGTACCAGCTGGAAACAGCAGGTGAATAGTTCAAAACAGGTTTGAAAAGGTTTTTTCCACATAGTGTGTGACTAACGGTGCAAATCTCTGCCACAGGATTCTGTGGACAGTTTCAATGTCTAAAAAAACACAACTGGACTAATTGAGGAATAACACAACAAAATGATGAATTATAAAGACACTCATGTCTGGCTTGATGAAAACACATATCACTGCATATTCTTTCCCTCTTCCCCATGCTTCCCTTAGTATGTAATATCACAGAGAGTGTTGTTTAGAATGGCCCTTGCCTTGATCTGGTACAGTTTGGCACAGACTCATCCCATGCTCAGACCATGTCTAATCTTTCTGAGTACCCTGCATATAAAATACCTTCTGAATACACACAGGTGTGCAACACACCTCTCTCTTACTCTCTCCTTCTCTCCTTCAGTAAGGTTAGATGTAACTTTCAAGATCATTGAGTCCAAACTTTATCTGCAAACCACCTTGTCAACTAGGCCATAGAACTAAAACATGTCAATTGTTCCTTGAATAATTATTGACTCCATCCTTTCCCTCAGAAGCCGGTTCCCATGCTTAATCACTCTTTCAGTGAAGAAATTCGTCATGAAGCAGGTAGTGCTCTCTCAAAGCTCACCCGAGAGACAGCAGCTACCTGCAGCTGATGATGCCTCATCCCTTGAGCTCATATGCTCTCTTAGTCTTTAAATAGTCCAGTGGTAAGATCAGTCATGAAGACAGAGAAGACCAGATACGCACTTTCTTGGCCTTCTAAATGGAAGATTAAAACATAACCAATAGATGCAACATGAAGTGGAGGGTGTGCCCAAGTGCTCAATCAGTTTGTCATGATCCCAAGTAAAGATGTATTTTTCTATCCATAAGATAGTTTAAGAATAAAATACATACTGTCTGCTGACCAGGACAAAGAGAGAAACAGCTGTCTAAATCTCCTTAGTCAGAGGAGAATTTAGCATATGACCCCTCCCATACTGGGATGAGCTCTTCAGCTACTGAACTGTGATGCACACAAAAAAAGAATGCCATAGCTTTTACACCAGTTTGAAAGAGAAGATAAGCTCCTTGCCAACTTCCTGCATAGATAAACCTTTCACATCTGATTTCAAAAGATGATCCTGTATTGCAAACACAACACAGAGAGAAGTGTCATCCTGGACAGTGAAGCAAAGATCTTTCTGGAATCTTGTGTCTCTCCCTTTCTGGAGAGTTCCCTGGTGCCTTAGCTTAGGGAAACTTTGAGTCCTCTCTTTCAGCTTCTTTTTCCAGACTGTGGATGCCACTCGTCCCTGTCTTTTTCTTATTCTTCCTTTTTTTTTTTTATTTAGTCTACATGACAGAAATCTGTTGCACATATCTGACCATAAGAGTGAAGAATAGAAATACAAGAAAGCCCTTGTTCTGGTATGGTATTATGATATGAACTTTCCTTTGCTATGGCTCTTTACACAGATTGCTACTGGCTAGAGTTAACACTCCCAAACAACTCCTTCTTGCCTCTGAAAGAGGTTATGGACCAGTCTAGCACACGAAACGCTGATGTAATTTTTTCTGAACACCGTTCCATCAAAATAAAACTTGAAATTCACTGTTAAAATAGTCTGGTTCATTCTGACCAAGACTAAATGATACATTTTAAAAGTCTTCAGCCACTGGATGTGGGAAAAACAAGTGCTTTCAGCAAAGAAGTGGTTTGGGAACAGATAGCAGTGATTTCTTCAAGTCAGCACAAATGCAGCTGAAAAAAGACACATGCCACAGTCTAAATCACCAAAAAAATAATAAAGCTACCAGCTAGGATAAAAACTGAGCAACACTGATAATCTAAAAAAAAAACCCCAAAGATAGTTCACTTGTAGAATTTTGGGTTTGAACTGAGAACAGCACATCTGGGAAGACAGGCTGAAATGTGAAAGTAAATTGAGAGAGACAGAATGGGGTGAAGAGGTAAGCTTGTGAGTTGCTTACAAAGAGACGTTAGCAAAAGCTTTTACAGTACTTTATATCATTCAAACACTAAGAATAGGAAAGGAAAAGAGAGGGAAAGGAGGACCCATGGATACATGTGGAAGAACTCAAATAAAGAAGGTGATGTTAAAGGAGATTCCTAAGCAACAAGTAGAGGAATAAGAGCAATTTAATAGAAAATATTTATCAGAAAACAAAAAAGTAGAGTAATAGGAAAATGAAAGGATTATCCATGTCACAAGAAGTTGGTTGAATAAACAGGATAAGAATTAACAAGAATCCATTTGATTTTTACTCACTGTATTTGTGAGGATTTTTGGCTGTGACAATGAAGCTGAATACAAGAAAGATAAATATAACAATTATAGAAAGCCCCGGAAAAGCCATTTTAGGAGTTGACTTGCACTTTCAGATGAAAGGATTACTAAACCATCTGAATTCATTTTGGTGCTCTTCAGAAATCTCTGCATCTCAAGTGTTTTAATATATACTTATCTTTGGCATATCATTATGCATCTTTGGCACTTCTTGGTGTACCTTATTACCTCTCTTTGTCTATGCTAAGTTTTACCTATTATTTAACTACATATTTCCAATTTCCAGAGTTCTGTTCCATAAAATTTTTATAAAAACCATGCTTTTATAAATAAGGTCATTTCAGGTACAGCTTCAACAAATTAGCAGCTGTTATGCCACTATTAGTCTCTGAGAAATCCAGGCTGTTCCCTCATTTAATTACAGTGTTGCCAATTCCATTTCCTGGCTTTTGTCTCTCTGGCCAATGCATGCAGCTCAGGGAAAATTCACTTCTGCTGTCATATAGACCTTACAGTACTGCACCACAAGACTTTGACCTTAGGAAATGATGAATAGTCACTGATCAACAACATAGACCTATTTTGGGGTGAAATGTATGTAAGCAAATTATTAACATCTAATAAATTGAGAAGGAAGGCATGTCTTATTATATAGCAGTCTTATTATATAGCAATGTTAACTTGTTAAAAAAACATACTTCTTTAAGACATGTCTTTTACTTGTACATTAAGTATCATGCCCAGTCAGCTCACATGCCAACTAACTGTGCTTAATTCACAGAGACAGCTAAAAGCAACAGTATTCTGTAATAACCTAATTCTCAATTTCTGTCTGGAATCTGTTACTTGCTTTCACTACTTACACTGGTAAGAAACATAAGGCTAGCGAAATACAGACAAAAAATCAGTTTCATCTCTAAGAAACTTGGAAATCTTTTTGAATTCTAAGACTCGGCAAGCACCTAATTTTTATTTCCTGTTCTAAAATGCTTTTCCAAACATAAAAGCTTTTTTTCTGGTAATTTTTGCAACGTGTTGTAACACTTTGCCTTTGTGTTAACAGTTTAAACAAAATCCTTCAGTTCATTCTGTGTTCCCCTGATTACCTTAGAAGACTTGTTCTGCACTTGCTCCAGGTTGAGGTCATCCGTTCCAAACATAGGTGACTGAACAGCAGTCTTCCAAAAGACTATTAGTGGCTTGGGCACCACTGTTAATATTCTCAAACACTGCTCCTTTAAGTATTATAAAGACACCTTGCTACATATTTTACACTTACATATGCCTTTTTTGTTGTTGTCTTCTCCTCCTAGGAGCCATGATCAGCTGCTGACTTAGAGTCATTATGTGATTGACAAAGAGATCAGATTTTTTTTCTTTCTAGTTAATGAGCCCCCAGTTTATGGCATCACCTATTTGTGAAATGTTGCAAACCATATTAATAATATTGATCTTATTTCTGCAATTCCAGTATTCAAATATATTGGGTATTTCCTGTGTCAGGTACTGGCCCTTATATTGTCTCAATTTTGTCTAAAAAATTCTTAGAATTCTTCTGTCTTTTACTGTTAATCATTAATGAAAACATAAAATGAGAAACTTTGAGAAACTCTTTCAGGCCAAATGTACATTTCAGAGATCTGATTAGCACATTTGGCTCATTTTACCCATGCTAACTGTCATGGGTTTACCAGCCCCCCCTGAACTGAAGTGGTCAGGCCCAGGTGGATTTCTGGCACAAAGCCAATCAAAAGTTTTAGTAAAGCCTCTGCTAATGACATATTTAAGAAAACAAAAGAGAAGGTGTTGCGCAGAAGAAATTAGAAGGAGCCATGTAAGAGGAGACAGCAGGCCTCCCCAAGTCGGGGGGTAGACCTCTTTCCCCCAGCCTTGGGCTGGGGGCAGGCATGACACTGAAGTCTTCCCCGGCCGAGACGTAACAGAGTGGAGGAAAGAAAAAAACCAAAAACCTCCAGAGAGGAGCTGCCCACTTGAAACACGCTGCCAGCCCAGCGGAGAGCAAAGGAGGACAGTTGAGATAACACAGCAGCTCAAAGGTCAGTCTAGCAAGAGAGAGAGCAGAGAGGTGCAGGGAAACCATTCCCCCCAAACCCCCTCCAGCAGGGGCAAGACTGAAAGTTGGAAACCCCTGCCAAATGTAGAAGATTATTGATGAATAAGAGATCCCGGGTTTGACTCCCAGTGGTACCTCTGGAGCGCAGAGATCCCCCCCACTGAAGCTCATGGAGGAGCCTGAGCTGGAGCAGACGAGAGCATATGGAGGCTGTGACCCCTTGTGAGAGGTCTGAGATGAAGCAGAGTCCTGCT
>VYXB01008545.1:228698-239379 GCA_013397135.1 Pachyramphus minor
AAAAAAAAAAAAAAAAAAAAAAAAAAAAAAAAAAAAAAAAAAAAAAAAAAACCAAAAAAAAAAAACAGAATACTTGTTCTGGGTTTCTTTTTAGGGCTAAAATTAGCTTACTTTCTCACAAGTCTCACTTTACTCCTAGATTTTTTGACTTCCAACATATACTTTTCTTTGCCAATGAGATTCTTTTTACATTTCGGTATTTGGTTCTCCTTTGGACACAATTCAGTTAAGGAAGTTGGACCTGCCTGACTTCCTAAAGGCAGCATTCAGTATTTTACAAGATCATATCCCACAACGGAATAAATCTGCATAAACTAACTGTGCATAACTTAAGTCTCAGAAGGAAAATAAGGTTCTTGATTTATCAAAGAAATACATTCTGAAACTGTTTCCACGCAGAAGGAGGGCAGAACCCCTGAACTCATTTTAGGAAAAAGATTTCCTCACTCTGTGGAAGAAAACTATATTATCAATATCTTGCTTCCATTCAGAGTTTTCTTTTATTGAAAACCAAAATGTCTGTTCTTAAACAAATGGACATGTGAAGGTGTATGCAGTCACTTATCAGCATCTCTTACAATTAGAGAATAAGCATTTAACCTAAACATCAATCCTCAGAGAAAGACCCGCAGTCCCAAGGATGTTAAGGTTAATTGGGCTGCCATAGCTATGTATTGGTGTTCAGGATTTGCACACCTTCACACCTTATGAGACTACAGTAGTTTCTTGAATTTGTGTCTCAGTCCATAAAGAATGACAAAAATGATTATTACCTGTTATTCAGGCAAAGCTGTAGAATTCCCTGAGATTCTGAACTAGCCATGCTTAATTAAATAGAGGTTATGCTTTGCATTTGATTAATGATTTATTTGGGTGTCCTATGAAACAACTGGGATATTTCTAAGGCTGATCTTTCCTAAAAAATAGCTAGTTCTGAAAATGTTTATTCTAGAAGTGCTCTTGCACTCCTAGTGTCTGAATTTGCTGTTTTCACAGAAGTGGAACAAACTTGTCTTCCTTACTCTTTCATATCTATGTTGTCTGAACACACATTCTGACCACAATCACATAAGACTGTTTTTTCTAGAGCTAAAGTAGGGGAAAATCAACATATTTCAGAAAGCCTTCCTTCCTCCCACCCAACAGCTAACTCTTTTAGAGACAAGAACAGAAAGATGGGACCTGCTTCAACCTAAGCTTTCTGAAATCTTTACTAGTTTTTTGTGTCTGATTTCTAACTATATGAATATAAAGTCATGTTAGGAGTTTCTATCAAGTCAGATACATCTAAAATCTGACATCTGCAGCTTTCCTTTAACATATTTTTCTATATAGATGTGAATGGTTTTTTGCATTTTTTGACCCAAATTTTAGCATATCATTTACTTACTAGTTTTACTAATGTATATAATAAAAAATATCAGCAAAAAATGCACCGGGACCAAAAGGGTTTTCAGGAGTATTAATACAGGCAAGTTGAACTAATATTTTCTTACAACATGTCAGTCAGATGCAATTAAAAGCAATTGTAAATTTAGAGGATTTTTCAGAGAACTCTTAGCTGTCACAGTTGTCTAAAAATATCTGTCACAGAGAAAATGTTGGTGTTTGATTGTTGCCAATAAGTCCTATAAGGACAGACTCTGTAGATTTGCTCAGAAGACACATTTGCACAATACGGGTCTGGTATTCGTGGATCTGAGATTTCATTTACCATATCAGAGATAAACCTGAGTCTTGCTTGCCAACTAAGGAATGGTCTTGCTCCCGGTATTTTGTATCTTCTATCACTTTTTGGTATGTTCTATTAGCTATTAACTTTTCATATTTCATTGCAGTCTGCTAAATGATGCACAATCTTTTATTCCTTTTTTTTTTTTAACAATAAAAATCAGTTCATACCACATATATCCAAGCTCCCAATCTATGGTACTAAATGGAAGTGTTTCGGTTTTCTAATGCTTTACTCCCTCCAGGAAGTGAATCATGGATGACATAAAATACACTGATTTCATATTCTCATGAACTGCCTGTTCTGTGAGGAACCCTCCCCAAATCTTGCACTGAAAACTATTCCTAAAAGTTTAAGCCACAGTATGACAGCTTGCTTAACTTTTCTCTTTATCAAGGACTACATCCAACTCCAGAATGTGCCAGTTCTATAGATGGAGGTTGATGCTTCCTCTAAGGCTTTCATTATAGTAGCAGCAACTCATGTAAGTGGCATATAAAAGTTCCCAAATTCCAAAATCAGACAGTAAAACTGTTGCCCTGTGATGGCATCAAAACCTCATATGAAGCCAATGGTATATATCTTGAAAGTGCTGGTTTAGAAAAGCATTTCTCTGGCAAAATTGAAACAGAAGGCCCTTATGGGAACAGAGACAACTGTGCCCTATGCCCAGGCATTCTCAGCATTCTTTATGTAGCAGCAGGAACACTGGCTGGAGACACTCCCATCCAGGTTTTAAAGGAAGGTGGAAGTTTACGTCTGTCTTGCACTTCTTTTTATTTCATTCCAGGTTGCTGTAAGTTCCTGTCTGTGGGAGACCCACCACTAAAATGTAGCATTTCTCTGACTTGGCACCTCTCAAGCAGAGAGGTGGGAGAGGTAAAGAGGAGGTTGGTCTCATCTGTAACAGAACTGGAATCTAATATTGCAGCTGTCCTCTTCTTCAGGATATCCACATCACCAAGTACAGCAGTACCTAGTCTCCATCCCTTTTTTATTTCCTTCTCACCCTAAAAAACTCTCAGCAATACCCTACCATATTCACAGCCAAAATAATGACAATTTTCAGATACAAGGAGAGCAAATAGAAACACATTCCCTTGTTCATTCCCTGTTGCTTTTTCATTCATTAAAAATCTTGGGGATAAACTAACATAAATAATCTGTCTTAATTTCTGAAAAAAAAAAAATCCTTGTATTTTATGAATACATGATAACCACTAAATATTTACATGTTCTAACACCTTCTTTCAACTGAAATGCTGACTTTATTCAGATGAGCTTAAAAGACCTGCAGTATCACTGGGAATTTATCTCATAACAGAAACACAATTACCTCTTCTTTGCATTCTTTACATTTTGTAAATAGCCATCACATGCTAATATAAGGTCAGTGAAAAAGGAAGTACCTAGTTTTGAAAATTAATTACTTTGCCAGAGTTCTTTTCCCTTCCTTAAGCATGAGAGGAAGGTATAAAGGGAGCTCAAGAAACATATTTGTCCCACAGTATTCAGACAGGCAGATCCAAAATACCAGGCTACACATCCTAACCAGAGAAGGGGCTCCAGGTCAAGGCCAGATAAAGTTCTGTCATCCAGGCTCTGCACTGGCAGGGCTGTGAGCAGTGATGCTGTGGGAAGGCCTGGCTTGGGAGAGCCTCCTCCACAAGGTCACCCTCAGCACCTCGGTCCTCTCCACTCATTCCTGTACACAACATCCCTCAGTGACCAGCTGAGGAAATACAAAATTCTGCTTTCTGAAATCTTCCTCCAGTTTACATATGTTCAAAAAACAATCAGAATCTCTTGTTAACTCGTAACTATCAAAAACTCTACAATATCAAGCCAGGATGTTGCATCCAGAGATGCAAAGCAAGCAAAGCTGTTTTCAATTTTCCAGCAGCAATTCTGACAGGCATAAATTCTGTCTCAGACAAATAATGTCTTGAAGTACTTGAATAAATTACTCCCCACTACTTCTGTCAACAGTGACTGAAAGATATACATCTCATTTTCAGCCTCTGGAAAAACATCTTTAATATATTCTTTGAAGACCTCTGGTGGCAAAGACTGAGCACTGACTTTCCCTTTAATTTGGATAAAAACATGAAATCTCCACTGGAGAGGCTTATGCAGTGATTTTGAATGGTAATCCTACACACCTTGAGACAGCTTGCACAGTGGCTGACTGCAGTTTTGCTGTAGGACACAATTTCTGGAACTAATATATCACTGTCCTCATAATACCCAGCACCATGAACAATTGCATAACTAGAGCTGAGCAAACAATTATTTTAGCTTCTTTTTGTGCTGCATGGAGTTATCTATAAATTGCAAGTACTGAAGACATAATATTAGATGAAAGAAAAGAAATAAAATGTATTAAAATGACTAATCATTATTTCAGATTTTTTCTTTTGCCTTCTTCCCTTCTGGACCACAAGGTTAAGGCAGGAAGGGGTGAATGCTTATGACACATTCCCACTTCTCTTCCTCTTCAAGGAAAAAGAAAAAGCATTCCATTTTGTTCTCTAATTTTTTTCATTTGTTTTTTGTTGTTCCAGTAGTCACAATGATCTAGGCAACTCTCTACAGCTCAAAATCTGGCTATAGATAACTTTGGACACTATATGCTAACTAATAATAAAACCCTGCTTTCCAAGATGTAAAACAATCTCTTTCAATGGTCCAATTCTATCGAAGAGGTTTTATTTTATAAATTAGCCTGCTGTCAACCTATCCAAACAGCTTTACTTCTTGCTCCTTTCCTAAATCAGAATGATAACATTTACAAAGCCACAACAACATAAGTGTTGTGAAACGTTAAATTGGCATCCTAGTATTTTTAGGCACTTATACAGTACATTCCTTTCTCCCAGACAGCAATAACCATATACTATCAAGAAAAGTGGGTCAGGAGTAAAAGGGACATTTTCTCCTCTTCAGTACCATTAGAAAAAAGCACCTCTGCACATGAAGGTATGTTTTAGCATTTGAAGAACTTTGGGGATTCAGAATCCCTGTAAGCCACACATTCTCCTAAATGCCGAGCACTCCAGCCTCACAAGCTAGGTTTTTGTTTATTTAAAGTTGTGATAAAATTTCACCAAGCTCTAAGACTAAGCCATAGTGGTCTTAACATCTGACTTAAATACTAGATCCAAAGGGCTCATTACCATGAAAAAATCCCGTTGTTCTTATTATAAATGAGAAATTACTATAACGTAGGTGATTTGCAGTGATATCTTTACCTCTTTTAAAATAAAACATATTTAGAGGGGATTTCTCTATTTGTTTTTTTTATTACTGATAACGAACAGTTTAAACTACACCATCCAAATTGTTTCTTGTGGGAACATGAGTTGAGATGAAAAATGTCAGTTCCACTGCATATTTTGCAACTGATCTTTCAGCAACTGCAAAAAATCCATATAAGGAGTATGTCAATGTGTACAAGTCTAATGGCTTCACTGACTTCTAAAACTCTTTCTTTCTTGAACCATCCTATAAGGTCTTCATAGCCGAAGTCACAGTTTGAATATCAAAGCATGGTATACTTCATGGGTGACTAAAACAAATATTTTGTAATATTCCTGTGCAAATAAGTTATACTGAGAGGGAAACTACAGGACAAAGAAAAAGTCAGAAGGATAATGGACTGTATTCAAGACATTTAGGGAAGAGCAGCACCAAGACCTGAACTTGTTTCAGAATATCAGAACACCAGCCATGTAACTGTGAGTGAAACAAACATCAAAGACATTTAAGTGGTCATTCATCCCTGATGTGCACTAAAGACACCTTTGGGCTCTCCTAGTTGGTCCATATTTCACTAGTCTTCATCACCAGTGGGCAAAAGACATCAGGCTGGTAAAGGACTGTTGCTTTGACTGTCAAAAAGGTGGGTTTAGAGATCTGAGATGTACATTGTTAAGCAGCAAGGAGGATAAGAATACTAACAGCTCAGCTTTCTTTCAGGAATTGTATAGAAGCCCTCAAGAAAAACAAAGAAGGCTGTAAACATGTCTGGTTCAGTGCTAAGATTACAATGACATCAAAAACATTCACATGTCTAAACAAGGGACCTGGTGCAACACTTTCAAAGAGATTCCAGGGTCTCTGAATTAAAAAGTCACAGCTACTCTCACAGAGAAAAAAGAAAGACAAAGAGGAAGAAAATGAACCCTACACAGGGTGAATCTTCATAAGGTTCAATTACCTCTCCCAGCAGAGTTTGTTCAGGATATTGTTGTGAGTTATTCTAGAAGCTGGCTCCTACCATAATATCCAATAGATGTCTCATAGAAGTCAACAATGGTAAGCTGATTTTTGCCTTGAGCAGAGAGGATCATAAATTATTTTGCTGTTGCTTTTAACAGCACACTATGTTGCTTCCTTTCCATATGCAAAACTAAAAGACGTTGTGCCACATTCCACTATCAGTTACTTGAGTAGGAAAATAGGAAACTCCACCAAATCAAGCTTTATTAGTAGTTTTTAATTCTCAAGTATAGTACTGTGGCATTAGTAGACACATATTGAAAGAATTTATTTTATATGCCTCTGTAAAATATATAGAACATAACATACAGACACCAACAAAACACTGGACAAGTTAGCTCAAACACTGGTTGTAATAACCCTCTGACTTCATGAAAATCAGTGTAAGCTCACTGATATTGATCCTTTTAGGACTGAAATGCAGAGAATATCATAGCTACTGCTGCAATCTCCATTAGTTGAAAAAGTGCATCTTACGTACATATAATAAAAATAATTACACCACTCAGGATGGTGTAAAAATGTAAGATGGGCAAGTTTGTAGAGACGTAGTATCTTTGTTTGGACCAAATGATACAGCCAGAATAAAACTAGACAATCTTCTGGACACTTCTTCAGCTCCATAATGTTGTCCAAATTACATTTCCCTCAAACAACTGAGGAGATATAATTTGAAGCTTAGTATTCATATGAAATTTGCTATAGATGTTGTTTTGTCACATGATAGCTCTAAAGCCAGTTCCCATTAGTGCAAACTTATTTATTTCTTCCTTATCTAAACTGTCAAACTTAGTTGTGATGAGTGAAAATGACATATTTGCCCAGTCCATACATAGAATATTTCAAAAGTAAATAGATAAATAATTCACGAGAGTGTTAATCAACAGAAATTATAACTTGAACTGTAACTCCCCCCCAGCACTTAGCTAAAGACCAATTTCCTTGCATTCTTTCAATACGGTAAAACAACATTTGAACACTGCATTTGTAACACTCTGCAGATCTAAGGAATAGTTTAATATTCACTGTTTGACATTTACAATACAGATGGTCTCAGGAAACACAGTACAGTTGTCTGAGCTTCTAAAACCAAGATTCTCATGCTTTCATAGAAGGTGGAACAGTGATTTAGCCCATTTATTGTTAAGCTTCCAATTCAAAATGTGTGTTCAGATGTACAGCTTCCACATAACTTCAGCAGAAACAGGACTCTGACCCTAGATGACTTGAAGTCACCTAAGCTAGCCATGAGTGAAACAATCAGGAAAGATTAACATTAGGGCTGCTGTTACTTACAAAGATGATGGCCACAGGATCCTAGACATCCTCTTCTGCTAATCACGATCTTCAGTCCTGAAATTAGGTACTCACCTTCCAAAAATAAGAAGGGAAATCATCACAAATATCTATCAGCTTGGTGAATAGTGTCCTAGTTACACCATGGCAAGACTGTCTTCATTTACATATCTGATATACTTGCTCCAAACTCATGCTTTCAATATCTATCCAAGATGAGTCTTCTTGATACTGCTTCATTTTTCCAAAGTAAATCATTCAAGTTCTTATTCAGAAGTTATACAAAGTATTAACTGGACAAAACACAAAGTCTATATTCCAGTGATAAAGAAGCTCTCTAGATTCTGGGAAACAGGGATTTCAATCTCCTGCAAAATCCAATGAGCAGGAGTTTCAGCAAGGGCCTTCTGCATCCTAGGACAACTCCTTAGCCATGAAGTTTTGCAAAGTCTAATTCATCTTTTGGCCTCAGAAGAGGCCACTTTTACTTTATTGCATCTCTCCAGGTTTGTGTTCACATGCATGATAGACCAGGGAAGGCCTCTTCTGAGACTCTCTGAGGGTGGTCCCTGAGCCTTTGCTTTTAGATATGGTTCTAAGCGTCCTGCAGGGACATCAGTCCTTAAATACCTTTGTACTACTTGAATGGCAGATACTTAAATGGTATAACTATTACCAACTGAGCTGAGAATTTAGAATTCTAATGACACACACCTAATCACTTGGGTATCTAAAGATGCCATAGGTATCTAGCTACTCTGAGGGTCCAGCAGAGCTTATAAAGGTGTCCAAACCAATTCATACTACTCATTCCATGTGCTAGAGTGAAACAATCCATGTGCTCCAATTATAATGCTTTGGTTTGTAACAGGGTTTGTATTGACTGTTTCAAACGTAAAAACTTGAGGGGATCTCTAAACTCTGTTTGATAGATAGTTTTACTTGTTGAGAATTTGAAGAACAGATTGTACTGAGACCGAGTACGAAATTAGAAAGTTCCTAAAACAAGATCTGCGATCATTCAAAAAACAAGTAACTATATGGTCTGAAATTTTATGACATTGAGTGCATGATATTATAAAAACTAATTTCATCCGTTCTGTTCCCAGGAAAGTATGGAGATTTAAAACACAAAACAGTAAGTACCATGTAAAAAATTTCTCCACAGAGCTCTTAGCCCAGGACAGCTTGTGACTGCAGCAAAATGAGAAGCTCCACTGATGATAGAGGAAGCTCAGTTATTTTGGGGCATTGCTGTGGCAGGCCTTTTACAAGGACTGAAAGTAAGCCTATCTACAAAAGTGACACTTGCCCAGAACTCGGCTTTACTTTAGATGAATAATGAGTGACATAATCCGTGCAACAATACGGAGCAAAATAACTGTTCTGTACTCTTCCTTTGTGGTCCTTCAGCAGTTTTACAAACATTGCATTATAGCAGTAATATGTTCACTTTTTTCTAATGGCTAAGTTCTTGTAATGACTATTTTCTTTCCTAATGACTTTCATTCATTAGTAATGATGAATGCTGTTCATCAATATCCTTTTGGATTCTTCACATTCTGTCAGTATTCTGTAATACATATTCTACACAATTTGTGGTCTGAACCAAATGTTTCCTTCTTAATAATTTATAAAACAATTTACACAACAATTTACACCTGTATTACACACCAACTTTCTTTTCTACGACAACAACGGAAATAAAACAGGATGAAGAGTTCAGGCTATAGTCCCAATCATTGTATTAGACCTCCTTCTGGTGATTTTTGATCTAAAAAGTATGCAAAACACTTGCACTGGCCTGTGACATGCAACATCCCCTTCATATAAATGTAAATACTGTATATTCTTCTCTGTTTTGTTGTTTGATGCACTGTCTTGACTCTGCGTTTGCCTTCTGTGTTTTGTTATTTGATTAATGAAAATAAGCCTCAAACTATTTCAAGACTGTGCTTCTTCTCACCCTCACTGCTCTTGAAAGTACTGGAGCCCTAAATGCATTATCTAAGGAAACACGAGTTAGACAAGCAACTGGTTCCAATTGCAGGTTGTAATCTCCCTACCCCATCAACCTCATCTTGCTAAATCCTCCTAAATCCCTTAGCTTCTGCTCCTCTAATCATGAGGGTTAGAGGCTGCAAGGACTGCTTTTCGCTTCATTAAAATTTCCTTTTAATCTTCTGTAATCTGTCAGCACAGTACATAAACACCCATCAGAAGCTTATTCCTTCTAATTTCACAAAAGGGGATAATTTTACTATACATTCCATATTTGTAAAGTTAAGCTTCATTTCACACCACCATAAACCTTGGTCAGAAGGATGAATAGTTAAGCAGTTGAGCAAATGGCATTTACCGCTACAGCTGGGTGCATTATTCATTGTGAAGCATTTATTTGGTGAAGTTAAACCTTGGTTTTGCTTATGAAACATCCAAAAGCTGATCCCAAATTATTTCAGTACATGGGGTTCATTTCAGAAAGAACATTTTGAACTGTGTTGTTGCCCATGTGCCCCTTGCGTGACTGCGTGCTTAAATCAAACCAGATTAGTTTTCCTTCTTGAGAGGGTGACTAAAACTTCTTTTAGAGAGAAACAACTGGTTACCCAAGCACATACTGAATAGTTCATCCTTCTCCTATTACAAATTTTCAAAATTTGAGTGAGCAAATGAGCAATTATCTAAAAATTCAGTCCCAATTATTAATAAGTTATATTCCCAAAAAATATTATTATCACCTTATAACTCTACATAACTTCCATAATATTATACTTCTGTGGCAGAAATGCCATTAGATTTATCATCTAAGAAACCATACTATACCTACAATGCAAGCTTACAACATTAATAAGAAGTGAAAAATCTCAATGACGTTCTTTCAAACTATATTTTCTGAGAGGTACCACGAGAGAGGTGTCACTCCTGAGAGCAGCAATTTAGCATCACTTTCCCTCTCCTTCCCTTTGCAGAAGTCCAGATGGATGTAGATTCGGAGGGACCACTGGGGCAGTCTCGTGGGGGCTTGGTGGCCGGGTTTGTATTGGTGTTTGGTTTTTTGTTTTGTTTTGTTTAGTTGTTTGGGTTTTTTGGGTTTTTTTCCCCCGGGGGCAAGGCAGGAGGGTGCATTCCGGCTCAGGCCAGGCTGCGAGGGGACATCTTATCTCTGTGCCCGCCCTGCCCGGGGGCGTGTCTGGGATCGCTACTCTTCCCACCTTTGTTGCACCGAGGTGATAATGGTCTGTACTTGGCTCGCCCCTGGCATCTGTCCAGGAAGGTTTGTTTTTGGCTCGCCTGTGGCCACTCTTTGTTTCAGTATTTCATTATTTTGGCAGGGTACTTAAAGCCCGAGATTGTCTCTCAGCTTTGAGT
>VYXB01008546.1:0-43357 GCA_013397135.1 Pachyramphus minor
TTTTTTTTAGGCACGTGTTTACAGCCTTTTATTGCACTAGCCATCCTAGTCAGAACCAAATTTTTCAAGCAGCCACCTGCTTTATGTTTCTCATGTCTATTTTGGGTCTTGCAAACACTTGTGCCACTTTTATATTCTACAAAAGTATTTTCAGAATCCAGAGTTTATTATAACACAGAATACCCAATGTACTTCTGTGGTTTTGATTGATCCAGTTCTGTTGCTGTGTCATGTAAATACAAGTTCACACTGAAAGGACAGTGTGGGTAGAAGCAGCAGAAATGACAACTAGAGATAGAGATGACTGTACTTTGTCAATAAACCAATTACAAAGTAATCTCTATAGAATATGTCTTGCTGTGAGAAGGTAGAGAATTTAGCACTTCATTCAGCTAGTCAAGGTAAGCTATTTTATTTATTTTTTGTTGAGGTTAATAACCATAAAAGGTTTTCCCAGTATATTAAAGTTATTTTTGAGTAAATTTCAATTTAGCTTTGGCTAATTTCTGATTGATTTCAGGTTTTGTGTTTGGCTAGAGTTCTTTTAACATTTGTAAAAGTGCTAATTTTCTTAAAAGTATTTCAGTAACACCTTTATATTTGAAATAATTAGATTATTTCTACAAGGTACCATAGTTTCAAATGTTGAGTGAGAATGTGAAGATTTGCTTTGACTGGATGGAGCCTTCCAAATATTAAGAGAATCATCAAAATCTGTAGGAAAAAAAAAGAATAAGAATCAAAATTACTGTAAGACCAGCAGAGAGCATAACAAGCTTTTCAAAGGATTTTTTCAGTGAAAAAGCTGCTAACCACAGCTATCCTTCTGAAGATCTCAGAATATAAGTTTTCACACATTGTACCTATGAATTCTTATCCATCAAATTCCTTGAATAAATAGAAATTAAATAAAATATTTTCAGTGCAATATAAAATAGTCTGGAAAAAGCTACACTTAGCTCAAACTGCAGTTGCATAGCCTTTAGTTATTTGAAATAGTTCAGATTTAGTTTCATTTAAAATGCAATAGTACAAAAGCATTGAAGATACTGGGGTCTCATAGCACAAACATAATGAACAGATGTCTTTGTCTTCCAAAAACTTAAAATTCGCATTTTAAGAGAAGTAGTTTATAGAGAACCCATATTCATAAATATAATGAAGGCACAATTACTTTGTAAACTTGTTTCAGAATAAAAAGTGATGAAAATTTTATAGCACAAATATGTCAATAGTAAGCTTTGAAGCTTTCCTATATTTAGAAAAGAAAATAATAAAGAATAAAACATTAGATTACACAGATTGGGAGCGTAAACAACACAAAAGTAGAAGTCCTATATGTATCTTTACTAATTACTAAATTGAGCTAACTATTTTATTTTTACATAAATTTGCAGAGCAGTTTTTTATATTCCTGAAAAATGTGAGAAAAATACCTATGGAAAAACACAAAAAACCTGAGTTTAGGTCCTATTCTTCCTTTTCTAAAGAAACTAAAAAATTTGTTCTTATTCTTGAAATACTATAGATTATTTCAAAGATCCTGGAAAAGAAACTTTTTGGCTTTGCTTCTCAATGACCTGATAAAATGTATCTCAATTGCTCACTGAAAAGTTCTACAGTCCCAGAGTTTGAGTTGCTCTTAGATATGATATTGTATCACCTAACAGAACCACCAAAAGACACAAATGAGAGGACCATGGGAACAGTGAAATGTGTTGGATTGAAAAAAAAAATACATTTATAGATGAACAAAGTAGACACTGAACAAATTGAGGATTTTTATGGTTGGAATATACTGCTGGCATTTCTCTGATAACCCAGTGAGTTAACCAAGAATATTTCTTTTCCTTGGGTCTGCCATAAAGCCATAACTTAGCTGGGAAAATAACTCTTCTGTTCATGCTTCTGTAAGCTAAGTTTAACAGATGCAGACTTAAAAAGAGTTTTTTAAATCTGCAGCCTTAAAAGATGGAAATACAGAAAAGGGAAAACAACAACAAAAAAGAAGTTATTAATTTAAATGTCCATCCCTTGAAAGTTTTTACTAATTGATCTCTGAAAAATTCCCAAAATGCACTCTAGCAAGCCTTAAAAATATTGTTCAGAAAATTAGTCAATACAAAAGTTAGATCTGAGATACTCCAAGGGTAGACAGTTTAAAAATAAATAAATCCAACCTGAGTATTAAATTTGATCAGTCTATGAATTAAATTACACCTGAATATTTTAGAATGCAGTTGAAGTCAGCACATTAGAGTCTATTCCTACTCATGTAGCTTTGAAGTTGAACACATCAAGAAACAGGAATCTTTAAAACAGTCCATATATTTCTTTTTCCTCAACTTTCATTGTACAATTGTCATAAAATGACAACTGTTAAAAGTATTCTACCCCTAGTATTTTGCAAGAAAATGTTCTGCAGAACTAATTACATCTTTTCCATTTGCAGCTTTTTGAAGGTGTAAGTAACAGCTCAGATCTGTTTCCAAGATATGTAAAAATCAGTGACTTACCTACTTATATCCTCAGAGCAATAATTTGACTTCACAATGTATTTAAGTGCATGGTTTATATATTTTCAGTTCTATTTTTATTAAGGATTATTGGAGGTAAGTTACCTAAAACTAGAAGTTATTTAAGTAGGTTTAAAATACTACAAGATTACATTAATTTTGCTTACCAGTTACACCACCTTTTTCTATGTTGAGGTTGTCTTCCTTGTAAGAATTCAAATCAAACATATAACACCCTAGGTAACAGTGTTTCACCATCTGATTCACATGTTCATAGAACTGGCAGTGATACAAAAGGGCCTTCAGTGCAGGTATTCCTGTCTGAGAGAGGCCAGATTCTTCATCATGTACACAAGGACCCTGAAGACATGAAATTCACAAACATCATTTCTTTAAAGAAATGTTTTACATAAAATAAACTGTTAAAACTCCTCATCCTAATTAAGGCTAATACTATGCATGTGTGTGTATACTGTTTTACAGGCTGTAAATAATAGATTGAAAAATGAAATGGAAATTTTAAGGCTGAGCTAAATCATAGTATTATAAGAAAACTGTCGTGATTTAGCAAAATGGAAGTAGCTATTTAGCTCTTGAGAAGTGTGCTAACAGGTAACTAGAAACCCATGAAAAGCTATAAACCAATTGTTTTAAGACAGTGTAAGTATCAGTAGAGTACAATTTCAATTTCTCATTTTATTCAACTTACAGATATCAAGTAATGAAAAAGTTTTCTTTAGAAGAAAGAGCATACTTTTACTAAGATAAGAGTAAAAATCTTGAGAAAGTTTTCCTGCTCGAGTACGCTGACATCTAGCTATGCCAATCCTCTATTTTAAGATTTATTTAGAAAACAAGACATAAATTAAAAGAAATTCTCTTCAAAGCATGGTTTTCAGTAATTTCTTTTTAAATACTGACTTCAGGGAAAACTTCCTAGAGCACTGGATTTATACCTGAATATAATGACTTCATAGTCTTATTTCAAACAAAGTTTGATTTGACTGCCTTTGTTACAGTGTTTCTTCAGTGTTCTCTATGGTAGCAGAAAAAACCAAAAAGCTTTATTAAGCTACACATAACCTGGTGTAGACTGACCATAAAAATTAGAGATGCAAAGAAGGTAAAAGAACGCAGACTGAGAAAAATTCAAACCAATTATATTCTGCAAGGCAGTTTTATAGGGCATCTTTCAGAAGTTCAAAGAGAAAATAGTTAAAATTACGGAAAGAAAAATTTTCAGTGCTAATTAGAAACTGTCTTTGGTAGTCAGGGGAGAGCAGAGTTAGATGAACTGAAAATGAGTAATCTGAAAACACTATTTATGCCCAAGAAGCTATCCCCCAACCCTTCTATTTACACTGAATACAAGTTTATTTCCCAATAAAACAAAACAAAACTTGGTTGCATTAAAGGAAACAAACAAACCATCTCATTCAGTTCAAGGGAAAAAAGTAACTCTGAAATAACAAATTTGATCCTGGTGGTATCTTACAGTGTTAATTGTTGTTTGTATTTTGAACAGTTTTAATTTACCAGTTATCATAAAGTGTTGTTTGATAATATCTTTCAGCATAAACGCTTATTAAGTGATGAGTAATTTCCATTAAATTGCAGTTCTTAAGAATCACATTGACTCCAAGCTTCTTTTAATCGCTCTGGAATTCATCCAGAGTTTTGCATCTGGATTCAATTTTTGTCACCTCACCATAGTCAATGAATTTTTTTTTTAAAAGACTAAAAAAGTAACTTTTAATGTCACTCACTTGCCAAATACAATCTTTCATGTCTTCTGAAGGAATTGGAATCACAAGGAGATTTTGTAGAATAAAAGCAGCCTGAAAGAAATTAAAGCATCAATATTGCCATCTGGCTATCACAGTTCAAAAAATCCACATCAGATTGAATAGTACAGCCTACGTTATTATTCCATTGCCTTAGGTGTATGCTGAAACAAAAAATTCTCACGTTCACGTTGGGAAAAAATAATTAGAAGGATATAACTTCAATGCCCTCAAACTTCACCTACAACATATGTCATTAGGGCATGACACAAGAGGAGGCTGGTAAGAAAAAAAGACAAGGAAAAGATGGAACAGAAATCACTATGAAAAATATTTATCTTTTTATTGAATATTTCTGTAACTCTTCCAGTAGTCAAAGCTATTGAACAGCATTACATAAGACAAAGTACTAGGGGAAAAAATTCCTGAACAGGAAAAGCTAGATAACTGTTTATGACCACTCCACCTATTAGCTTCACGTTTTTGAAGGTTTTTTAATTATTATAAAATAATTGGAACACTAGGACACATAGACATGTTCCAAATAGTTTTCTTTCTAAACACATGGCATGTTTGTTTCTCTAATTTATATTACACATGCTTCACATGTCTGTGTGTGAATCGAAATTCCCTTTTTTATATTTTATCAATCTTTTGACAATAATCTGACTAAATCTGACTATAATTGAAAGACAATATTTTGGAAGTTAAATAAAATAATAAAGCACACACTCTCAAAAGCATTTTGCTCATATAAATTCAAATATTACTATGGAAAATGTAATTAGTTAGCAACAGAACTGAGAAAAAAACAAGCTCACTGAGTTTGTCAGGTTTTATTTCTTACTGACTGCAGTAGAAGAAAAACCTCCTAACTAGAGCTGACAGAAAGTTGCAAATAAAGTGTACAGAGTTTAAATAACATCATTATATAGTTTCATGTGCTGTTCTACCAGAGTACAAACTTTTCAGTTCTCACAAACAAACCTTAGTGCTTAGACAAATTAGATTACTTCAAGTCTGCAATGAAGAGATATTTACTGCAGATCAGGTGATAAGTTCATACCAAAGCATTCATAAATGGAACAAAGCAGCCATTAAAATCTGGGCTAAATAGTTATGCTTTAGCAACCTATTTATCTGCCTGAGTAAGCCTTAGGAGCTTTTATGTGTTCACCTGTATTGTTTAGATCATTTCTGTTTTTTAAACAAGTAATCTGTCTTTGTTTCTTCCCAAGTAATTCTAAATAAGAAGCTAAACATTTTTTTTAATCAGATAGTGTTTAACTTTTAAAGCAGCAGGTATTGTGCAGCATCAGATAACAGATATACAGAACAACAAAAAAATGTTTTCCATAATGAAACTTGACAATCTACAACAGCAGAAGGACACAAGAAACGTACCTCCCTGCGTACCATGCTACATTCAGATTGATCCAGGAGGATGTTTATTACTGTTCCCCACAGGCCTCCGGAAATATTCTGGCAACTTTCTGCTAAAGCAATACATCCTACTTCAAGAGATGTAAGAGCTGATCCTATTCCAAGTGCTGTAAATCTGACCTAGTATATATAAGCAGAACACAAAGTGGTATTACTTATGACAATTAGCAACACTTTTTTTTTTTAATTATTAAGTTGTATCAGCTGAATCTGGAGCTTAAGGGAATCATTTAAAAAGGAATAACCACTTTTCTTATATTTCTCTGGCTTTATACTCATAATCACAACTATGTGTATGTGAAATGACAAAATTAAAGTAGTTTTAAGTATTCAAAAATCTGTAAGATTTTGAGTTCTAAAAGTCTTTAATATTCTTCATATTTTAACCCTTGAAAATAGTTCCATTTAGCAAATTCATATAATTTAACAGATTTGCATCAAATACATTTGCTCTAAATCTTTAGTTCATATAAATGTTTCTGCTTTGTAGCTAAGTAACAGCAATGTCAATGAAAACTGCCTATGAATCATGACTGAGTGACTAATGAAAGCATAGAAGATAGAGGATGTAGGAAAGGATTTCTCAGATATTGTTTATATGGAAACACTCTCCCTACTGTATTATTACTGTTATTTAGGCTACAGCCAGTAATATTTTAAATAATTCAAAACAGCAGTTTCAATATTAAATAAATTAATGATACAAAAATTTTCCAGATGTTTAAGGGTCAAAATAAGATATGAACTTATCACATTAACTAACCTCAGGGTCTCTATCTACCCATAAAGGAACCAGCCATGCCAGACCTAGATGAGAGAGAACTTGCTCTTCACTGTTATCATAAGGCAAAGACCAAAGAGATATCCAGTCCTGATTAGAAAAACAGAAAACAAATTAGGAAATTATTCTATAAATCTTTCAATCCACAGTAGTCTTCCAAGAGCCTGAACTACCAACTATATGCTAAAGCACTTTAAACACACACAACACTAATATTTCAGGAAAAACATTCTGCATCTATAAACATTTATTTAACCTTCTGGCTTTACCTACAGGATAAAGTTAAATTTTGTTGTCTTCTTCAGAGAATGAGGACACCAGTGCTAAATGGAGATTAAATATTTCTCTTGAAACACTGGGATAATTATTTCCATTCAAAATTTACTCTTTACCTGTTTTATTTTTGCTTATTTTAATATCTGTCTTCCTCTCTTATAAATGCGCAGAAAACCACCAAATAAGAATGTGCTATTATTTCTTTGCTCATAATTCATTGTTTTCTTCATGTGATGGCTTAAGATCCTTAAGATCTCAAGATCCTAGTATATAGAATTTTAATAATACCACTTTATAATAGTGGTAACTAATCACCCTTTGACCCCCTTTGTACCAAATTCTTGAAATATTGTTTAGTGTTCTTCTCAAGGACTTCAATGGATACAGGTTCAAACAAGAACATGCAATCTGTAGAGGTACCTAAAGAACATAATAAGCACAATTATTCATATAACCTTAGCCAAAACTATCCAGGAGGGCCCAGAAGCCCTGAAAAGGGCCCAAGAAGGACAGAGGGAGTTGATGAAGATGGGATGAAGTATTGGTTTTTTGGGACAACCAATCCAATCCTGGGAGAGGAACCCGTGGAGAGGTCCCAGGGAACAGACAATTGTTGGGCTGGGTATATCCCCATGAGGTAATAGATATTTTAATTAGATGACACTTTATGTTTTTAAAAGCCCTGTGTGTGTGTGCGCACATATGCCATCTTTGTGCACCTAAGATGTCTTATTAAGGACTGCATTTTACCTTTCTATGCTAACATTATCCAGACAATTATTTCTTCAATTTTAGACAAGGTATGTACCTGCCACATGATGAAACAAAGTCTTGCAGACCACCACATACTACTTAGCTGCAGATTCCATAAAATTGTACTTGACTTTGCAAATCAATTTCTTTAACTCAGGCAAAAAAAAACCCCAAACAACAACAAAGATACCTGCAAAATGCTGTGTTTAACCATGGCACTGCACAAACAATGCAGTAAGTTCATAATGAATCACGACAACTAATATTTCAAGTATGCGCCTTTGATAATCTCAGTCTTGTATATTTTTACACTGTAGATAACTAATGTTTCATTTAGGTAAATAATGTTTCATTTGCCACAAAGTGTTTTGCATGGATTTTCTGAATACATACAACATCAATTACAAAAAGTGCTGTAGTTAATAACCTTTGAATTTGGGGAGGGAGATTAAAATACAAAATTAAACAAAAAATAGGTCAACAAAGCACAACCAATGAAATGTTACCACAGCAAGCAAACAAAACACTGTATCAATTCTAGTCCCCCCTAAGTGTATGCTCTATTTCTCATGTACTCCTACAAATATCTGTAACTTCTGTCCATTGGTATAAGGTAAAGAATCTTATGTCTGACTTAACAAGGTGGCTTTTCAAATAACAAAGAAACGAAATGATTCATAATACCGCTTAAAAAAAAAAAAAAAAAAAGCCTTAACTAGTTTTAATTGCAAGTCATTAGACCATGCATTTTAAGTTAGAGGTTTTCTTTAAAGTAACTATTAGCCAGTATACTTTTATATAACATTGCTTGCTGAGAGGAAGGATAATTTTGTATTTCTTTTTCCACAAGGACTTAACATTAAATCATGTCATTGTAAACAACAACCAGGATTCAAAGTTTCTTTGAGAATATAAGTTATTAATACAGTCTAGACATTAACACTGTTGTATAGACAGATGATGATTCAGAAACACAAGAAATGACACCTATTACTATGTTACTGTATATATTATTCTACAATAATGGTATTAAAAAAAAAAATCAGTTCAAGTTCACTCCTTCATCTATGTATTTATAATCTAAATATTTGGAAGCTGCAGTCTTCCTGCAGTGTACTAATACTCTGTCCCCCTGCAATTTTAATAAACTCTGTCAGTACTTAATATCTTAAGAAAGGAGTAGAGAATTGAAGAAACAGACATCTGAAATGTGGAGAAGCAGGTATATTGCTATTTCTAGTTATATGTATGGTTAATCATAATGAAAGGTTTTCACTTATGGCTATCACAGATATTATTAGGAGTGGATTTTAATTCTCTAAAATGATTGCATTTCATTGCTGAATTTGCTTTAACTGCTTCAGGATGAAGGCTATTTTTTCCCAAACCTCTCAAAAATCTAGCTGAATATATGCACATGAACACAAAGAACAGATACGAATTTTGCTAATAAGTGATGATGGCTCCTTTTATCCAACAATCCTTTCTTCATGTATACATACATATACATAAATACGTTTAAGCACGTTAGAAAGCCTATTATCTGCAGGCTGAAGAAATAATGATGCTGTAAATCCTTATTGATCCTATATAAAATCCTGATTTTTCATTTTTTTACAAAAATAAAATCATATTCTTTATCTTATTCTGAAAGAAGGTCTTACAAAATCCACAGAATTATTTACAAAATAATTTCAGTAAGGTTAGAACTGATTCTTCAGCCTTCTTGCATACTATATTCTATCCTGCACATTTATCTGACACTATATACCAGATGAGATCAGCACTTAGAAGACATCTTCCCCACCATGTATGAAAATTCTCATTTAACTTTAGGAGTTAAAATATATCTGTGCATAGTCCTCACAAATGACAAGATAAGGACAGTTGTAATGCACTCACCGTATCCTTGGCTTGAGCCATCATTTCATGAGATAAGTGAAGCAAGCAAAGAACTGTGCTTTTCGTAACACCTTTTCCCATAAAGGACATGGCATTTCCACCCCATTCAACATAAAACGATGAGATGACCTAGGAGTGGGGGTACAAGGTCATGGCAGCTTTACTGTAAGCAGTACACAAAGAGAGTACAAACTGCCTTACACACTAAATCAAAATTTAAACTCACGAAAAGATGACAGATTTTTAGCTGAATTGTAAGAATTTCTTTATTTCTAAGTCACTCGGTCACATGATCATTTCCCACACAGTTAAACTTCAGAAGATCTGTGGGTTTTGCTTATTCAAATGAAGAATTCAGTCAAGCTTAATAATAAGCACAACATTGAAACAGAAACCTGAAAGTTTCCATTCATGGACCTGAAAGTCCTTTTATTGTTCCCAGGGTTTCTTTTGCTGTTTGGAAGTAAAAATAAAATTTCTTTTCAAAATTCAAGGAAAGGGGACATTTATATCTTTTATTGTGATTTGAATTGGAATAAATTTATCAGCTTTCTATATCAAACACTAATAAACAAAAATAAAGGTCACTGAATCATAGTGGGAAATAAACTCTTTGACCAAATATCTAATCATACACACTAAAATAAAAGGCATGCTGCTTTCAACAATACATGCCCAAAATATTTTTTAAAAAAATAATAATCTAAAAACCTACACTTCTAGATGCATTTTTCTCCTCAAAACATGGTAATCTAAACCTCTGCATTTTTGCTGTTGTTCTTTCTTCCAGTGTCCCATTCTACCAAAATTCTTTTAACCCACTTTCTCCCCTCCTCCCAAAAAAAGAAATCTACATTTACTTTCATATTTGGGCCAAGAAAAATTGCATAACTCTTCTGCACATAGACCTTATGCATCACTAGTTGATTTCATTACATATTTATTATTATTTTGTCCAATAATAGTCTTTCTTTTGTATGATAACAGCTATAGCCTTGGTGCCATTTTTAGTTGTAGACTTCAAGTCACAGAGCTCATCTAATCAAATAGACCTAAAACATTTAGTTCTTTTTACTCAAGAAATCTTGGAAAGACTTACCCCTAAAACATCAGAAACATGATTATCATCTATAGACTATTCTTCCAGACACTTACCTGGTTTCTATTCACATGATTCAGAATTCCAACTTAATTAAAACTACCTTAAAGCTTTTCAAGTTTCTATCAGTAGAACAAATAGATTTTGGTATTTGAAACTGAAAAAAAACACTTTTAAATGTATGTTAACTGTCTGATAAACAAAGAGAAAGCCAGAACTATGTTTTTCTTACAGTTTTAAGAAGAGTGGAATATAATTTTAGGAGCAAAAACTAGTTGTCTACCACATCCATGGACTTAGGAAATGAAGAAGAACACTGAAAACAAGAATAAAATTTTGGCTTCCCAAGAACAGCAGGTTCTTTTCTATTTTCTCTGTGTTAACAACCTATCTAATAGGCTACCATTCCCCCAGACCACCTTTCATACATGGATTTTGCCTGTGAGAGATTATCTGTGATTTTTCCTCCTAGCGTTTCAGTCATTAAAAACACCACTAATTTTTCATCTTGCTTTTAAGTCGCTTTGTATTTCCTCTTAAACCAGTGATGAAAGCACATACACTACAACCAACCTTCATAACTATAGATACACATCACTCAATCTAGTCTCCATATTTTTTCTATTTACTTGGCAGGAAAAAGCATCTTTCCCATACCTATTTCTAGTGGATGACATTTACTAAAAGTACATTGTAAAAAGCACAGTGTCATTAGTTACGCAGTTCCTTACAAGCATTCGAACCCAAAGCTAAGTAAGAACATAGGCTACTTACCTCAAGAAGACCTGTTAAATATTTCTTACAAATTGTGACAGGTTCAACTTCAGCAGAATAAGTACTCCAGTCTGGAAATGCAGTAACATGAACCATTCCTCGTAATGTTCTCTCCAGTGAAGGAAGTCCATAAAAATGTGGTGCATCTGTTAGCCTTAAGCATTGAAGCAGCGTCAGAGCGAGCTCTGTTCTGAAACAGCCAGCAAGTTCCAAGCCCTCTCTGGTTTAATTGTAAAAAACCAAAAAAGATCAACCTTCAACATGAAGCTCATACAATGAATCATTTTGCAAAAGGCTAAGGCCTCATGCTTCTTACTGTTAGTCTGTGAGGCTCAGCATATCAATTAGTTAACATTCTGTTAAGTGGAGAAAAACAAGGAATTAAACTTCACATTTCTAGCTTCACCGAGGTTCTGAAAACATAATATTGCACGTGATTACAACGGGGTTGCTTAACTAAAAAAAAGACCAATGAGATAAAACTCTCATTATTAAGGAGCATGTTAAATAAAGACCAAGAGATTGAGGACAATGGATGACACAATGAGAAGAGTTGCAAAGCTCAGCAGTTACAGAATCGCAGAATATTCTGAGTTGCAAGGGACCCACAAGGATCATTGAGTCCAACTCTTAAGTGAACAGCCTGTTATACTTATGTTTGTTCTGGTCCAAAAGACAAGTTTTAAAATATTTCCCACAAAGTACAATAAATACAGAATTCAGTACATAAAAAACACATGAGTGTAAGGTACAACTAGCAGGGCTTTCTAGAATATGCCCCTTTTCCAGCTGTCAAAATTTGTAGAAAACAACCACTTGGGAATAAAGTAGAAGGTAACATTTTGAAAGTATCTTCACCAACAGTTATCTTGTGGCACTTAAATAAAAACATACTACCTTAAGCTGCAATTTTAGTAGCTTTTAGAATAGCTTGGACAGAGAGATTTAGTGTGGGAGAAGTTTTATGAGAAATTTGAATTAGAAATAATATAACAATTTCTGTGTTTGCTCAGTTGACAGAAAAAAGTTGGAACTTGATATTAAAAGTAGCTGTCCTAAACAGGCGAAAAAGGAGTTCAACGAATATAAACATTTCTTCGTATTTCAAATATTTCACTTTGCTATGAATATATGTTACAAAACCAATTAATTATCCAGTTCCTGAAAAGTGACCACTAGCACATACTCTTTCCAGTTTCCCAGGCGATTTCCCAATTTTACTGTGAAAAAGACTACCTAATGTTGATCTTCAAGAAGTGGTTATTACATTTTTAGAGTTCAGAACAATTGAGCCATAAGCATATTCAAATTCTGACCAAAATTCAGCAGCAGTAGGTGTTATGATCCCCAGTCAGAATTACACGGGCAGGTCCATTTACACTGTACCTGTCAGTCGCTGACGTGGAACAAACCAGTAACATGTTGAAAAGACGAATGAGTTCCTTATCCAGTCGCTGCCTGACAGCAGTTTGTGTTTCATCTATTTCATCCCGCACTTGGGATTCTGGTCGCACCAGGAGGCCCAAAAGGGATTTTGGCTTCTAAAAGAAACAAATAAAAATACAGTTACAAAATGGATTGTTTAAACCCTATTTTAATACCCACATTAAAGACATTTTTCTGCTGAATGCTTGCAAATTGCACACATCATAAATCACAAATTCCATTACTATTTTACTAAGAAGTAACTCTCAAAAAAGCACAGTGAAAAATTCCTATAATTACTAATAACTTGAATCTTGAATTCACTAAATACCATAAAAGAATCCACTGTTAAGGCTTTTAAAATTTCCTGGCATTAAATACAGTGTATTTTGAAGCATGAAAGACAACTCAAAGTTACATACAGAAATAACCTGCAACAAAAAATAGATCCCAAAAAACCAGAAAACATAATAGTAGCGATATTAGTTCAGATTGTATCTTGTACGTCTCAGCTGCATGAAAGACTTTATATCAAATGGTTTTAAGATTTTATATTAACATATTGAATGGGCCATACTTAAAAAAATTTATAGGCTTCTCAACTAGTGATATAAATTGAAGTATCTGTAGTCTATAAATAATTGAAATCAGGTCTGCTAGCATTTTTTCCTAAATGTTTAGACTGTATTTTCAAATGGGAAAATGCAAGTGCAGGCAGACTATATTTAACATAACCCTTTGTAAGACCATGAATCATCTTGCTTGTGGGCAGGATGGCCTTGCTTTGTAAAGAACAGTACTTTACAAACTTCTAAAACTGCAGCCATTGCTTTAATCCTTGGCATTAAACTATTGTTTTTATACAGCAATACTAATTATTATATTTCAACATATATAATAAAAGTTGTTTTACATTGCTTTATGATGTTCATTTCCTGTTTGTTTCTATCATTTCCAATTTTACACATCTTAAATGAACAGATCTCAAATATAAAGCATGGGAGTCAAGAAAAACTGGGAAAAAAAATTCCATTCTTTAAATATTACACACGCATTTTACCTACAGCAACTAAACTATAACACTCATATAATACCTTCCTTGTGCTTATAAAATATTTTACTTAGACATATTATAACCATCTGAAGTCAGAACTTTAGTGGCAAACACACTGAAAGCAAAAACGTCCGTCCTAACTTTCAGTTCTTGTTCTTAATGTGAGACAGATAATGTTCATTTATCTCTTTTTGCCAAACAGAAGGTTCCAACACAATCACATGGAACCTTATCCTTTCAGTTAAATAGATTATATATATGTAACTATGTGCCTAAGCATAATCCTATGCAACTCTACATGTATGCAAGTATAGTTATATAGTCCATCAAGTCATATAAATATATACAACCCCATTCTTACATTTTTAAGCAATGATTTCAAGATCCACTTTAGATGGTCTGACTCCAGATTTGATTTCTGCTCACTAAGCAATTTATTTAAAAATCTTAAAACATCTACTAAAAGCTTTTCATCCTCCACAGAAGCTGGAAGCACTTGAAGAAACCTGCAATGTAAATAAACATACTTTCATAGTTGTAGTACATTAAAAGAGAGTTTAAAATCTCAGGCTAATAGAACCAAAGCCACCTGCAAGTGTGAAATTACATAGAGCAAATATGTATATTACACATATTTACATATAGAAAATACAGAATTATACTAATATATTATACATGTAATGTATTAAATATATCTACATAATTTTACAAAAATGTTGACTTTATTAAATTATTATAATATTATACTTGTATTACCATAATACATAACTGTTATGTATCTTTTAAAATGTATTTACACATAGTAACATGTAATTCTGTAAAGGAAAAGGTCACAGACAGAAAAGACAAAGTTAATTAGGTATTAAATATAGGCATTTAATAATAATAGCAAAGCCTATCTATGCATTTTAAACAATCCTTCTTTTAATTACATTTTAAATATTTACTGGTTTTGTGCATGTAAATTACAAATTCACGTAATTTTTGAGATTGGAAGGGACTTCTGGGGGGTCAGCTGGTCCTGTCAACCTGCTCATGAGAGGACGCCTGCAGCTGGTTGCTCAGGACCATGTCCAGGTGGCTTTTGAGTAACTCCAAGGATGGAGATGCCACAAGGTCTCTTTCAACCTGTGCCACTGCTTGGTGACCTTCACAGTGGAAAAAGTTTTTCCTGATGTTCAGCAGAAACCCACTGTGCTTCAGTTTGTGGCCATTGCCTGAAAACAGCCTGGCCCCATCTTCTTTCTACTTTCTCGTCTGGTACTTGTTACACACTGATAAGGTCCTCGTTCTGAGTCTTCTCTTCTCCAGATTTATCAGTCCTAGCTCTCTCATCCTTTCCTCATAGGAATGATGCTTCCATCGTCTTTGTGGTTCTTCATTGAATTCTCTCCTCTATGTATTATCCATATGATTCTCTATTATACTGGGGAGTCCAAAACTGGACAGAGCACTCCAGATGTAGTCTCACCAGTACTGAATAGAGGGGAAGGATAATCCTTCCTAAAGTAGCCCAGGATACCACTTGCCTTCTTTGCTGCAAGGGCACATTGCTGGCTCATGTTGACCTCGGTGTCCACAAGGACTCCCAGGTCCTTTTCTGCAAAGCTGCTTTCCAGCTTGGTGAACCCCAGCATATGTATCAATTCCAGAAATTTAAAATATGAAAAGTAGGAATTTTACCATTTTAGCATCATAATATTTAACGGATATTTGTAGTCAATATGCTTACCTGTTTATTGCTTTTTGCCAAACAAAGCTCTTTAAAGTGGTTCCACAAGACCCAGAACTGCATTTTAAAGCAAGTCTGTCATTCAAAACATAGAAGCTAAGCCTAGTAACAGCAGTCCTAACATCCCTGTGGGATGCTGCCTGAATGATTGAATTAAGACAATCTTGCAGTCCATAGTTTGTGTGAGATATTTTCAGTATAAGAAAATCTTCTGAGGATAGTTTCAGCGAGTCTAAAAATCTGAAAAAGAACAGAGAAAATTACAAGTCACTATCTTTATAAACAGTTTCAGAGAATGCTGACTCCTTCCCTTTCCTGTTTAAATGAGAAGACAAAACAGAAACTGCCTTAAAAATTTATTTTTGGTAACCAATTCTTTCTTCAAAAAAAACCCCAACAACCAAAAGATCAACACATTTAAATCATGAGGTGGTTTTTTTGAAAACTGGCACCTTTCAAAAAGTTAACCAAAAGGTGCTATTTCCATTGTTTGTAACAAACTTTTTCTCCATATTATTGCAAATGTTGGTCAGTTGGACTATTCTATTTTCCCATTTTCTTTTTAAGAAATTGCTTTGTTTTTGCCAGAGGGCACTTAAAATGATCTATCAAATCAATAACTGCACTTTCCAATGGCAGTTTTTTGGCAGTCCTGTAGGACTTTTTAAAGGAAACAAGCAAACTCTAAAAAAATGTGGAGATGGACAGAGATACAGATACAAGCACTTCAGTTCTATTAAATCAGGAATCTGATGAAATATTGAGTTCAGTACACAAAATAGTCTCAAAAAGAGAAAACATGCTCAATCAAGAGCTAACCAAAGGAAGCAAAAGAGAATGTTTTTCATTATCTACCCTAATTCTTAGTATTGCCATTAAAAAGAATAATTCTTTGAAATTTAAATCTTCAAGGAAAGAAAAAGTCATGCAATTTTAGTTATGTATATATAGTAGGGGAAGACAGATGGCTTCCTGAAAAACCACAATAATTACAAGGAACAATAGCTACAGAGCCCATTTAAAATTGTTTGATATTAGCCTAACCGTCAATAAATGTTCTAGACTTCATGAATACATGCAATTTAGGTAAAACGTTAGCTGTGACAACATATCTTCATCCTCTGGGGATAAGATCCTTTATGTTTACAAGGACAGCATTCTCAAACAACTTGAAGTGCTGTTTGAAGTTAAAAACCTATTTAAACTTGATGGAACACTAAGAAAATTGAAATATATTGAGATTTAAAATGAAAGATAAAATGGCTCACGTTTCTGCTTCCTTCTCATAATCTATGAGTTGCAATAGGTTTTCGATCCCATGGTACCATGACAGATTCCAAGCCATTTTAAGCATATCTGACACAGGTTTCATAGCCAAGCACTCAGAAGACAATGGCACCACAACAGCATTAGGGCTAACTACATGATGAGCCGTGATCCTGACTGGGAGATGATACCTAAAAAAACACAAACAGCAATAATAATTTTTAAAAGTATTTGGTGAGGGCTTTTTCTTTGTTTATTTTTAAATTGAATCCTCTATTAGAGTTAGCTTTTAAGCTTACAAATAAAGTTTTTGAAATTCCTTTTTCAGAAAAAAAAGACTTGGAGAAAAAGCTCCATGTTTAAAAATGCTGACAACTTTTGATGTTAAATCCAAGGTTTCCCTTCATTCTTCAGGAAGGACAGCAAATGGAAAGCAGCAAAGTAAACTGTAAAATAAACAAAACCAACCAACCAACCAAAAAAAAAACCCCAACCAAAAAAGCATCACTCACACGTACCTTCTAACAACAGTAACAGGTAAGCTGAAGGCAGGTACACCAGTATCATTACTGGTTGTGCCATCAGCCCTGCAAGAAATTAAGAAATTAATTATTATGCTCGCTTTTAAGATTTGATTTTCTCCTAATGCTACACTCATTATTTCCTTATTATTTGGATATAGAGGTATTTTTCCCTTCAGATAGACCTTTATTCACCTGTTGATGAATAATTTGTATTCATAAACAATGTTTCTTCATGATTTTGCAACATTAACATAGTGCTTAGATCACATACATATGGAATACCTGTTGCAGGCCTACTTTACATTAAAAACCCCTGTGCTTGCTTCCTTTTTTTATTAGGAAAAAATATGCATTAAAATTCTTTTCAGTATATTTCATGTGTGTGAATGCTAAAAGCATGTTTTTCTCATGTCTATGTAAATTTTAAAAAATAAAATATCATAAGCTGACATTTTTAAAGACAACTTTAAAGCCAAAGTAGATAGAAGAATTCTAATTAAGCTAAGTAAAAAAAAGCCATGACTACAGATAGCTATTTGATTTATGTAGTTTCTTTTTATGGAAAAGATGGATTACAGACCAATAAGGGTTTTTTGAAAAATAAACTTCAAATTCACATTGAGGTATTCAAAGTGCAAAAATATGCCATGTAGACCTACACAGCATGTAACCCAAGTGTTGAAACAATCTTGTTTGGACTACAAATATGTGATTCTGGATCTATAAAAGTTTGGGGCACAACTTGTTTGGAGATACATAAAAACTAATTCCAAATAAAATAAAAATTTGACTAAAGAATATGCTACTAGGTAACTGGCTTTTCATACCATGTTTCTGTTCTTGCAACTTCATCAAACAACAGAAGACAAAGCAATATTGTAGTTTCAGTTAAAACAGCATGATCACTTTGGAGTATCAGGGAAACTGAATAAAATAAAGACAATTAAAAATGTGTTAGGAAAATGTTAACAATAATACATAGGACACTAGTTAAAAGCAATTGCCTTCCACATTTTTTGGCCAACATCTTCAGCAGATAACTCAACATAGGTATCACTAGCACACAGTGATTTTTCTTCTTAATATAAACTCTGAAGTGACCCAAAGTTCTTAAGAAGGTGTTTGGTTAAACCTCTAACCACCTTTGCACACAGGTACTACAGTCAAAAAACAATCTTTACCTCTGAACAGCAAAAGCAGGAGAGATGATTGCTGTGCTAGGGACAGGCGAATAACTGGATCAGCACACACAAGTTTGCGTAAGAGCATTAGACATGGCAACACTATGGATTCCATAAGCTGCAGGAACAGAGAAAAAAATTAAATACAGATAACTTTTAGTATAATCTACTATGAAGTGCTTAATACAAACTATTGTGGCATTAACCAGTATATTCCACCCTTTATAACAGAGACACCTAGAATTTCCTTAGGCAAGCACATTTCATCCAGATGACAACTGCATATTGATTAAAAAAATTTTATTCACTTTCGCTTTTATTTTATTATTAAGTGATAGTCATTTTATTGGTCTCTGGCTTCATATCACAATTATAACATTTGCTTTCAAATTATGTATTTTTAAGAAGGATATATGTGAGCTGAAGGATTTAAGAAAACACTAAATATTTATAACTATGTAAGTTTATTCATTTTTTAATGCAAATAATTTATTATATCGCATTCATTTTCTAGTCCCAGACTCTCAGATCACAAGACCTAAGAATGCAAAGCAGTTTGCTAAAAGTTAAAGTCTCTGTGAATGACCAAAAATATGACCAAAGTCACAGCTTCTAAGAATGATAAGCCAGTATTTCTTTTGAAGTATCTTTACTTTGTCTGTGAGTTTCTGCCTTTAAAATTTGTTTTTTAAACTTCATCAATAAATACAGTTTAGTTTAATACTCCAGGAGCAAAAGCCCTACTAGGTTAGTATGGAAAATCTTTTGCACAGCTATATACAAAGCCTTATTTTAAATGGTGCTTTCTCTGCCTACTACTTCTTTTATCCTTTCCTCGGTAGCTGCTTTTCTAAGAACACATAAGATTTCTTTGTTGTTTTTTCTTCGCTATTGATTTTAGGATGAAATAGGAAAAAATTCATTTCAGGAGAGAACCATAATCAGGGGTAGATTCCCTCAGGATAGTGTTCTAACGTCACAGGCCCTGGAGAGTTGTTGGTTGAGCCCTTCCTGGACTAAATTAAAGCTTATAAAGGGCTAACAATATTATTCTAAAGCTCATCCTAGACTCTTACTTGGTTATGAATGATCTGCTTAAGGCAATATATTTCCCACACTTGTACCTCTGTAGTATTAAGCAATATCTACTCACTACCCAAAACAAAGCAATGGGTGCATCACTCTTTATCCCTTTAAAGAACATAAGATACTAAAAAAATGACATTAAAGAAAACCCACAGTAAAAAAACCTGAGGAATCAAATATTTCAATTTTTTTCAACTGTGTTTGAGTGGTTTACAAAAGTACTTGTATACAAGCTATCATAAACTGGAACCAAAAATTACCATTTCTGAAGAAGAACGCATTTTTTACCAATTTGATCAGAAAAACAAAGCATCAAGCAGTTATTTTCTCTTGTACATTTCTCGCAAAGGAGTCATTACTGCATAAAAAGTCTCACGGTTTCTTAAAAGTACTCAAGGTTTGGACTGCTGGATTGTGATAACAATACAATGCAAACAAGCCAAGAAATACGCAAAAGATTTATCCACTGAAGTTGCATTGAGCACCTCACAGCCCAAATATGCTTGCATCCAATGATATTAATGAGCGAATTCCAGAAAAAATCAAGCATCAGATTAGACGTATTACAAAAATGGAAAGCTCCATCATCTACAACAAATACACACTCAACTCTAAACAGGATCTTATCTTTTGAGACCCTCCCTGGTGAGGTGATCTTCTATTGGTCAGAAAATTACTTATACCTGAAACTCAATATGACACATTTAATGTGTTAAAATTACATGTCATTCAATAACATCTAATTTTTAATTATAGTTTGCTTCAGAATTTAAATTTAGAGATTATGATATCGAACATAACACTTCTTTTAAGGTCATTAAAATTTTTTTTTGGTCTGTACTGAGAAAGCTTCAGGGACGTTCTGGTACACTCCAGAACTAACATACACAGTTCTCTGGCTTACTCGTCTCACAGGTAGGCAAGCCAAACTTCTCTCATTAAGATAATCTTAGAATTATCAGAAATAGAATAAAATATACATTGCAATTACAATTGTTACTCAATATTTGTATTCAGTGCAGTATTACTGCACAAAAATTAGTATCACAAGTGCATAAAACGGCAAAATCTACTACTCTCATGCTGCACAATGCCTGCAGAAGAACCTGCAACAATAGTTTTACCTTGCCATCCACATGTACACACTCATTGAGGTAAGCCAATATCTTTTCTATCACACCCAACTTTTTCACAATTTCATGCATCTTGGTATCTGTAAGAAAAACAAAAGGGAGTAAGGATGACTGGTTCCGCACAAATTTAATATTGAACTTCTTTTTGTAAGATCGCAAAGTCTTGCTGCCAAGAACAAGTTTCCAAAATTGCCAATCAACAGGAGGCATGCCTCCTCAAAGTCTTCTTATCTGGCTATAGTAGCCTCTTGAACACTAGATTCTTAAATATCTTACATAACTTACTGTAAATATTTTATGTTCAAGAATTACAGTAATTGCCAGTGCAACTCAATTTCAGTCAAACAGGGATTTCACTTATTATATTTTAAAACTGTTTAACAATTTAATATGGAACTGAAAATGGTGTGAGAGTATTGTCCAGTGATATCACCCTTCAGAATACCTGGTTTACAAATATTCAACAACAAAAAAAGTATGTCCTTTGAGTTGCTTGTTTGTTTTGTTTTTAGTAACTAAAAAGTGATCCTTTATATGAAATTTTGCCCGATAAAGCTGCATTTTTTCCTTTACAATTTCATCCTATGCTTTTTTTCATTTTTGAAGCAGCTGAAAACTTTGGCAGCCATAAATAAATGCATTTATGAAAAAATATTTTATTTCCTCATTTCTGTGATAATTTTCCTGACAAAAAAGATGTTAATTTTAACATTATCTAATATTTCACCTCCTTATGGTGAAAAACTTATGTTCTACCATTAGAATTTAAATTCTCTAAAGAAAACATCCTTCAATCAGTTTGAGTATATAGAACACAAACATCAAGGTTTGAAACTCTACAGTTATGACCCTGCTCCGAGCGAAATAATGCTCTATCCAAGATTGCTTACTTGCATCTTAATTCAATTGTATCTCCTTTACCAGAATTCATAACTTCTCCCCAGGAGAGCAACACAATACATCTACAAAAACACCTGTGATTCTTCACTAAGCATAAAATCCCTTTAGTTAGCTTGCATAATCTAAGAATTAACTTTTCTAATTAAAAACACCACCAGCAAAAACATATATTATATAAATATATATGATTGAGTATCTGAGTTAACAATAGGAAAAAATTGGAAGCTTCATTAGTTCTGAGACAGATCAATAAACTGATGAACATTAAAAAGGAAAAGCAGAAAGCAAGCCCTCGCAGAGCTTACAGAATTCAGCTTACTTCTCTACTACCCAAGGGAGCTGTTTTATTTAAATAAGACCTCTTATTTTTGAGGGCAACAACAACAAATAACTCTTTTTTTTTTTTTTTAATTTGAATTGGTAGATCATCCACAATAGTGCTAATATTCTGGTCCAACAACATACATAAAAATTACACAGAGTACCCTTAGCAGAAGCATACAGCAAATGTAGCAAAACTGCAAGCTCACGAATGACCATCACATGAATACAAATTTTCTGAAGAATTTTACCTTCTAAAATGACAGCGAGCTGCTCGGCTGCAGACTTCCGTAAAACTAGGTCAACAGCATCAGAAGTCAAGATATCATGGAGCTTTTCAACCGTTTCTGCCTAAAAGTAAAACTATATTAGATTTGTATCTGGTATGCTACCATGACACAAAGTAACCAGCCAAATTTCCTAACAGAGAGGGGAGAACAAAAATATCTAAATTCCTTATTAGAATGTATTTGATTAAATCCCACCTGCATATAATAGCAACGGATTAGGTTATAATCTTTTTTGCAACAAATCTCTAATAATAGCTGTGGAATATAAGAGCCCAATTGTTTCTAGTGCACAACAGATGCAGATTTATAACAAATAACGCTTAATTTCAGTAGGACTACACCAAGCTCAATGCTACACAGAAATGCTACATATGCTTCCAAGTCTGAAGGGGACTGACTTTTAATGGCAATAGGGTTAGAGAAATGGACGGTTAGGATGTAGGGAAAGAGTACAAATCAAGTGTACAATGAGCTGTCAGAATAATTTTTTTCAGAGGACAAGCATCTTGGCATGTTTATCACATTGTTAATCTGAAAGCATTGAGGGTAAGTAAGGAAGGATAATAGAGGGGAGATGGCAAAAATGGAAAAACAAAAGAGAAATATAAGTTTTCTCATAGGTCAAATACTCATGATTTGCTTTTCACTTTGCAAAAGCAGCTCTATTAAGAAAACAGACCCAGCTTTCTAATCTGTTTTAGAGTATAACATATCTAAAATTATTTGTGCCTATTGCTGTAAAAATATTGATTTTGTGGGGGAAAAAAACCTCTCTGTGAGAAAAGAAATCAGACTCTATCCATGCACAAGGAAGTTGTTACAAACAAAGTAGGCCTGCGTTCTTGGCATTCAAGTCTTCTCTGAAGAGAAGAAAAAAAGTAAGTGGTTTTTTTCCTGATTGTTCCATAAGGTAGCATAAAAACTACTGTTAAAGTTCACACAGAAAGGATATAACAACAGATTTCTTTTTATGAAGCAAGCCGATTTGTAAGAAATATTGTGAACTTCTGAAAGTTCAGTGACTGGGTAGGCAGAAGAACTCATCAATGACACAAAATTTAGACACAGTTGACTCACCTTAATTATTGACTCCTTTTTATCATCCAATTTTAGCTCAATAGCTCTTTCTATAACAAATAAGTTTGAAATGCTGGAAAGGACATGACCATCCAGACGTGGGCGTTTCATGTTTGCCCCTTCTTCATTCAAGAGATGGAATGCTAAATGTTTAGGTGCTACAGAACGAACCCTAAATGAGTAAAGAATTAAAATAAATATATAAAGCCTTCATACTGGAGAACTTGGGTTGTATAGTTAGAAATTAATTAGCTTATAAAATTAATGGGGAAGGAGGGAGAGTAATCACCCAACTCAATATTGATCAACCTTTCAAATCAACCCACTGCATAACAATCAGTTGTTTTTTTAAGAGAAGAGATTGTCATCAGCATTAGAAGACATGCTGAAATGCTACAGAGCATTACTTACAATTGCTTTTTTGAGAAGAGAAGGCGAAGAGCAGCCTGTAGTCTAGTAGTTCTAGGGAGAATACCCTCTCCTTTGTCAGAGGTTGTTTCACTCAAAGAGAGGATGCAGTTACCTAAAGTATCTTTTGGGTCAGCATAACCCTAAGGAAAACAACAAACAAAAATTTCCAAAATTAAAAAAAAAATCCACTTACTAACTTAGCAAACTAGACAAGGTAATTCCCTTTTTAGAGGTTAAGGGAGCGTGCGGAAGAAACAACACCCAGAAAAAAAAAGTTCAAGAAAGTATTCAAATTCTGCAGATTAATATTCCTCTCTGTAAACAGTTTTAAAAATCAGTAAATGATTCTGTCCACAAATAAAAATAAAGGTTTCTTTACATGACCCAGAGGTACTTTGACCTGAAGCTTTATCCTTCAGTATATTAACATGATGCTGCTCTGTAAGGCCAGTTTCCACTTCAATAAACAGAATTCAGTCCCTACAAGAAAGTTACTTCAAAGTACTAAATTCTATTTTTCTACAGATCTTTGTCAAAGCATTTTCACAGACAAATTGACAAAGCACAGTCAGTTATGTCAAGCAATAATACTGCAAACCTTTTAAAATTAAAGTAAAATACAGTGCATTTTATATGCATTGGGTAAACATAGGCCCCTGGTACCCTCTAGTCAAACATCTATTGTACATAGCCACTATAGGCTATAGAGTAGAGGGAAATTCTACTCACAAAAATTTCTCACGTTTAGCCTACAGTTTATATTAAATCCCCACTTATTTAATCTGGAATATCAATCATATGTTGGATATACACATAGACATAACACAGAAAAACTAAAATTACTGGTTGAGAAAGCTCTGAAGTAACCTTTCTCCCACCACTTTCAAGTTCTCAGTGTATTTCCTCTCCTTATTTTTCTGCCCGAGCCATCTATTTCACGGTCCATCTTATTTGTAATTTCTCCCCATTTTTGCCTTGATTTTTATGCAGTTTGAGTAAAGGCTTAATGTATATAAACACTTTTTTCAACTTATGGCAACTGAGGTGCAGGCAATTAATTAATACACAGCAGTGAAACAATTAAGTACATGTAATTATCAAGAGTGGTATTTCTGGAGAAAACAAAGACAAAATGTATACCTGGATGTATTAGCTAAGTTAAATAAAAGACAGAAATATGGTAAAATAACAGGTACATGCAGCAAAATATCTAATCTGGAAGACTATGGGCATATCACAAGAGGAAAGCACTAGAGAAAAAAAAGAGTAAAGAATTCAGATGGAGCAGCCAGGCTGAAAATCAGACTGAGAAAAGCAAAAGTGGTCCTTATATTAAGATGAGAGTAAAGACAATGAAAATAAAATTTGCACATTGTTGGAGATATAAAAACTAAGGTCTAAGGATAACAGTAAATGCTGGTACTTCTATAATACTGGAAGCAAAGAAACAAAAAACAAATATCAAAATATATCTGAAAATACATGTTACATCTATTGGTATTTTTTCATTGCATATTTGATTGGAAAACTGTATCATTATCAGAGAAAAGCTACAATTTTCAAATTTAAGATATGTGGGACACGGAACAATTATTAACTTACTTTAAAAAACATGAATGCTTTAATCTGTACTTGGATTATCCACTCATATCTTCAAACCATTTGAGTCAGTACATTCCAAACATTCCAAATTTCATATTATAGTAACACCAGGCTAAAATTTGTCTACAAATTCAATGTATTAACTTTGACTGATATTAGGATTCCTACAAAACTCTTCTCCATTTGACATCTGATAAAACAAGTCTGTAGGTTTACTACTGTTAATCTATTTTCCATCTCCTACTTCTGTCTGTTATTTAATGTGATCTACGTGATTTCATACATCAAATTCAGATTAAAGCACTTAAAAGTACCTGTAAAACAGGAATGACAGGGCAGAGGGCCTCAATAAACTTGCTCCAAGTCAATCTTGCCATTATTAACTGTCCTTGCAATAAATGTATCAGAATGGCCTTGGCTGTTGAGTTCACCTGCTCAATAACAAAAAAAACCCAAACCACTAATGCAACCTTCAATGTGTCTAATGTTATACAAACAGTTTCAAAGGCTAAATATTGTTACTGCAGAATGCTACTTTTAAATTGCCAGTTACACATTGCAACATTACACATCACACATTACAACATTAAGTTGTTAAAAAAGCCTCTCAGAGGCAACACACAAAATAGTTCTGCCTAAACAGCACCCAGTCATTTTCCCCTTAGAACTCTGGTTTGTCTTTTCTGAAATAAATTAAATCATTACTTAAACTTATACACCTGTTGGTCCCTCTATCCTGCAGGTAAAAGAAATTCTGTTTCTTTTCTTTTCTGATTCTGCCTGTCTGGGGTATTTTATTCCCAGTGTATGATATACATCTGAAGATACAGAAAGAACGTGTATCTTACATTGGTTACATGGCCACCTCTTACGTGGTCATTTTGCTTTCTTGAGACAAAGAGTCAAACTGAGAAGGCTACCAATATTTCAAATTGTACAATAATTCATCTGAAGCTCTTTATCAAAAAAGAAAAAAGGTGTATGATACAGCACTTACACTGTATTCATGTATACAGTACATAATCTATATAATAAGCAATATTGGAGTATTTACAAGTGAAAATTATTACTGCAATGGGAACAGAGGGAAAAAGCCAGCTTCTCAGAATTCACTCTTCCTTACACAGTGTAAAAACACAGCTAAAATCCTGCATTTTATAACATAGCTAAAAATGGTCTCTCCCCAGCCAATAAGGACAGCCTTTGATAATATGACTTTAGCCTATCTTTTAAATAGAGACTGGCTTTATAAAATCATATGGGAAATCTTAAGACCAACCTTGGAATACAAGGTTCTTCTCAATTTTTTCTCATTGTGACATGCCTGAAAGATTCAAGTGATGCTTTATGAAAACTTAAGTGGCAGATATATATCAAAGAAGGAAAAAAAAGAAAAAAAGCTTGGATATGATCTTCATTATTTATTTTGTAAGAATTATAATAAAAAGGTTATAAAGAGAACAAAAAGTGATAATTTTGTAAATATGCATTCTTTGACCTTTTAAAATTCAATATCCAATATCAATTGAAATCTATTTCTTATGCTTGACCAACCACTAAGAGAAAACTGTCAGTCTTTTCCATACGGCAACCAATGGAGTAGTCAAAATAAATTATTTCTTTGCAAAAGATAAATTACATACAAAGTATAAACATGTGGCACGTTATTAAAGATATTTTACTTCTCCTTTTAAACTGATCAGATCTAAAAAATCAATTCTAAATGGAATTGTGCACAGTACTGTTTAAAAAAAGGTATCATAGCAGGAAAGAAGCTGAAAATAAATAAATAATTTGTTAGTCAATGTTCTTTCCCTCTGACTGTAGGGACATTACAGATCAGCTACAAAGGAGTTACAAAGAACCTAGGTAATTTTTCCTTCCTCTCACAACTCCCTACTTTAGCTCTTTATGTGAGCTGGGAAATAGTGAACACATGTTAAGCAGTCATGCATATAAACGAACCCAATGGAAATTTGGTCCTACTCTACAATATTATAAAACACTTTTATAATACTCAGATAATTATATTCCAACACAGATGTGTTTGTAGTGACGAAATACAAGTTTATAGCAAAGACATTGCAGATTTAAAGTGTTGCTTTGTTCCTCAACCATTTCAGAGGTCACCCTACTTTTACAGAGACTTGAGACTTCAAAGTTTATTTCTCCCATAAGTGTAAAGCAGCATACATACTATTTCATCATATGCACATTTTATTAGGCCTGTATATATTACAGGAAAAGATGAAAAAAAACCCCATACCTTATTTCATTTTCATTGGTCTTTATTACAGTTAATAGCATTCTATACCTACAATATTATCTTATCTCTGAATTCATCGCAAAAAAACCCCAAACCTTTCAATTTACTACAATTCCACTATTTGCACATAGCTTTTCTATATATGAAAAAACATATTTAATCAAAACTTCAGGTAAGCTTCAGACCACTGCAGAGAATATCAACACCTTCTTTGTGTGCACATCAACTTACAAATACAGCTGCTAAACACAGTACCTCATTCTTATCTTCCTGAAGGCCAAATGTACAGATTTCATATAACACTTTGGGATGTAGAAGAAAATGTACTCCATGGCAGACTGAAGACACAGGCTTCGCAATATTATGAATACCTAAACAGTCCTTCAGTAAAAATAAAGTCCATTAATTTAAAAATTCAAGACAATTTCCAGTACTACATCTTGTTTTATAAACCGCCTAAAGTTGTCATGCAGTGGAAAGGCTTTCTCCATGCACTTTGGACTACTAGTTTAACTACTAGTTAACTAAAGTTAAACTTTACAGCCCTGGAAGAAACAATCTTTATCACCAACTGAAAATTCCTGTTGACAAGTGTCACTAAGAAATAGAAAATAACTTTGTTCCTGTTTTAAATAATTGTGAAAAAAAATTTAAAAAAATTTATATGTTTTTTGGCCTTACATTAAAATAAGGAAAACCTAAAACAGGCAGGTAAAAATCTCACAAAAAAGACAAGTGTCATTCAGTGGAGATGGGGGGTTTTCTTTCCAAAAGACTAGCTCCACCATATTTGTACATTACTGAATTGTGCTATAAGCACACTAAGTATAGATGATGACCATTACAGAAAATAAAAATTACAATGAAATATTATAACAAAACACAAAAGTGATTTTTATTTTGTGAGCCATGATTACTGAATACCTAAAATGACCTGATGAATATGACATTGCCATTCTCAACTGCCATGCTCAACTGCCATTGCTTCTGGGAAGTTCATGCTCTTTATTTTTTGGACTGTCATTACAAAAAACTAAGGCAGTGACAAAATATCCATATGAAACAAAATGGACCTGTTAGGAGGGCCATGAAGATGGTCAGAGTGGCTAACAGAGCTCATTGCAGCCTTCCAGTATTTTCTAAGGGGTCTTGTAAGAAATATGGGGACAAATTTTTTTTATCAGGGCCTCCTGCAATAGGACAAGAAATAGTGGTTTTAAACAAAGAGAGGGAAGGTTTAGACCAGATATAGGGAAGAAATTTGTTATAATGGTGGTGGTGAAATGCTGGAGCAGGTTGCCAAGTGGTGGTGGAACCCTGGAAACATTTAACATCCAGTTGGATTGGGCTCTAAGAAACCTGATCTAGTTTAAGGCCCCAACTTAAATGAGTCTGTGATTCAAAGAACCTCATTTCAAACAAACTGAACACTTGAATTCTTTTCCAAAACAGAAACAGAACAAAAGAAAATAACTCTGTATAACAGCAGCCAGACAACAAAGTGATCAGCATTATTAAGAAGCCTTTTAAAAAAATAAAAAACATTTTTAGTCACTGCTTTTCCCCTTCTAGAGATCCTATCATTTTGAAGTGCAGTACCTAAGTATAACCTAACCAAGCTGATTTAACACCAAAAATGTCATAGCAAACTGCAAATCCAGGTCTATACAGATTTTCCAGCATATAACACAGTAAACTGAATTCAAATTAAAAATGCTTTTAATGATGAAATCTTATAATGTGCATTATTGAGTGCAACACCAAGAGCGTTAAGTAAGCATTAGTTCTAACCTTAACCACTTCCAAACAGCAGTGATACGCTTCAGCTTTTATATTCAACAAAGGATGAGACAATAGGCAGAGAAGCATCTTCTGACTCTCCACCTGGAGCAGCAAGTTAGCCTCAGCAGACTTCCAACTAAAAATGAAAACCAGTTAATTTAATTATTGTTTATTTTACAGTACCTAAAGATGTTTTCAAAAATTTTCCTGTTCAACTTCAGGATAATCTCTGAAAAATACTTCCTGCAAGGTTATATACACGCTGAAAACCAGACAAAATTCAGAGATCACAACATATTTGCCAAAATCAATTTCTGAAAGTAAAATAAAAGTTATACAAACATACTTGGAACAAAGGATTTTAAAAAAAGTCTGAAAGACAAGTCAAAATGATTTAAGACTGTTTCTTTGTAAATCACATTACAACTTCATATACAAAATCATAAAAGCTAATACATGGAATAAAACGTTAAGTTTTTAGCAGCTGAAATTTAATTTTCAATCAACCCACTACAGAATGACACAAATCAGTTAGAAGAGACCTTCAATGGCTAAAACAAAACAATTGTTCAAATACAGGGAATAACCAAGTTGAGATTCTATCTGAGAAACTTCATCAATTTTAAAAAAAATATTATACTTTCACAAGCAGTGTTTTAAATAGTAACGTACTTACATATTTGAGCATATGTCAATGCATTCCCGAAGCAGGGGAAAGTGTTGGTGGAAAGGCAGACTACACAAGGCCTGATCTGCCAATTCTACTAATTCAGAAAGATTCTTGTCCCCCTGTGAAGTAAAATGAAGAGAAAGAAAGAAACTATTAGAATTAGTAAAATTAACTATCCAATGTTATTGCTTAACCTTTCAGGATTTATCATAATTGAATATTAACTAGGTTTTAGTTTTAGTCTCCACAGAGACACTTATAATTAAGTAATTCAATACATTTCAAACAAAAATATTTAGAACCTATTCCTGAGAGCTGAAAACCCTTCACCTGATGAATCCAAATAAACTTCTATTAAACTCTGTGGGAATAATGTATGTCTAACATTTCACAGCATGATCACAATAACTCTATTTAAATTATTATTTTTTTTTATCATTATGCAGTTTATGTGAGAGGAGTATAATGAAAGATTCTATTAAACTTTTAACAAATCTTTTTAATATTAAAGAGCCAGTTTCTTTTTTCTAAATTTAAGTACATATATCTTCATAGTATTTGGTTACCAGATACATTAAACATGAGCCATTTAAATTTGATGGAGTTAACTTCACTGTAAACAGTATTTTATGGGCCAAGTATTGCTTCTATTAAGTCCCGAACCTGCCTAAATAAAGGATAGATGAACTCTGATTTAAGACAGTAATATGTATCGCTGTGTTTTATTAATTTATTTTAGTATCAATTTTAGTATTTTGCAAAATCGCTTGTCCATTTACATAATAGAGAAGAATATTTCAGTGCTGTGCTAGAAGCACTTAACTAATAAAGCAAGGAACATTTGTTGTCTTCATAACAAAGTGACACATACAAATCTCAGCCAGTCTAGAAGCAATTGTTTTCTAAAGCTGCAATTGCCAAAGTAGTCAGGATTTAAAAGTTTCTGAACAATATATTTAACTACTGCACAACATATATACACACATTATATAATTAAATAGATACAAAATAGGGTATTATATACTATATATATGTACATATTTACATAAATATAAATAATTTCCTGCTTCTTACTTCTTTCACCATAAAAAGTTCAGTGCTCACTTCCAATCTCCAATTTTTATTTCTTTGCTTTTACTTAGAATAAGAGTTTTTTACAAATGTCATGACCAGTATTAATGACAACAAATATAAATTAACTACATCTTGCATTGTATGGAATTCTCATACTTACAGATCATCTGCCACGTTAGACTATAATTTTTACCACAAAAAAAAAAAGTGAGGACACAAAATTTGCCTACAAAAAGTATTTTATATAATAAAATTCCACACCTTTTTATGAACTTCAACCATAAAGCTACAAGTGCATTCAATTGAATATGCAGCTTCTGAAACTTGTTTATAGATGCTGTAGTTCTCAGTACTCATCTGCTCCAGATAGGCTGCAATGGATTCATGAATGCTTGGGTATTCCAAGGAGAAGGACATGTCCAGAGAGAGAAGAAATAAAGCATTCAGCAAACTCTTTTGTATAACTTTACTCGCCTTTGAAAAAGAAAACAACTGTCAGAATAACAGCCTGAAAACACAGTAAAACCAACAACAGCTTTTGCAGTATTTAACAAATACAATCACTACTGCTGCTATGTAAAAATTAGAGAAATATATATCATTAAATGAGTTCTAGATGAAGAATTATTTTTTTTAATTAAAAAGTGATAGTTAATTAGATGTCACTCCTAATATCAGACCTGCAATCAAAGTTGTGTACGATCCAGGCACAGCACTAAGACACACTGCTGGCCAGAGTCCATTCACTGGCTGACCACGAGATGGCAGAGAATACACAGACCACAATTATTTCTGTATTTAATAAAATGCTGTCTACAATTCCACATGGTCATACTGCAAACTAAGAACTAAGAGAAACTGGGATTTCTGGTTTTGGTTTGATATTTTTGATTTTTAACTGCAAATGTTCAGTATTATTTCAACTAAAATTTTGACCTCAAATACAGTAAGTTTTTTCCAACTCCTGTCATACACAGAAAGGATATATTATGTGCATAAGAACATAAAGACAAAACTTTTAAGAAGTCATTAGATTAGTATGTCTACACTTATTTGCAGTACAAGATGTAATATTTGTGACAAAAACCCTGTAAGTAAAAATCAATCTTCTACTCTGATTGAATGACATCTTAAAAAAAAAAAGCTACACTCCACTAAAAACTGGTTCAAAAAATTTAAACCCATTCAGGTTTAAACACTAACACTTTCCATCACCCAAAAATTTCATCGGACCTTCCTATCTGAAATAAAAAGAAAAAACCCTCCACCCTAAAAAGCCCAAACAAACAAAAAAAAACAACCTCAAGAGCTACATTAGAGTTCCTTTTAAGGAGCTCTGGAAGCAAAGAACAATTAAAATCACTACAATGTATGCAACATAATTCCTAACTACATTTCATCAGATTAAGAGTGATGATTTTAAATGTTATATCATTCTAGTCTTACTTGCATGCATACTATAAACGAGCAGGGGGCAGCAGAGCTTTGCAAACCGTACATCATACCAGAGAAAAAACAATATAGGAAGGAAAAGAACACTGAATTTCAAAAACTCATCTAAAAACTGTATTAAAAATTGGGTTTACGAAGATTTGAAATCTGCAGCATGCACTGATAACTAAGAATGGACAAAGCTGCCCTCTGTGACCATACATCAGCCAATGCAAATCAGATTAATTTCTCTGTCCAGTGGCTATTTTCCCAGTATTAATCCCCGAGAAAGACAACACTTTCTGCCCTCTTAAAATGCAAAAGCAAAAGACAATCCCCTCTAATTAGTGATGTCATACCTTTTCTACAGGGAGAAGTATTTGCAGCAATCTAACAGTGAAGAGTGAAATGCTAATAAATGACATTCTGTGATGCACCAACATCGCCTTGGGCTGTTCTGCACTTATATTGGTTTTGTGATATAATATAGTTTCTCCAAGTAAACCCAAGACCAGAAGCAATTTGTCTTTCTGAAAACAAAATCAGAAATACAATAATTAGAAAAAAATGAAACATTCCTGCATATATAGTGTTTATACAGCACCCACAGTATCATTATATATATACAATTATACCAAATATGCTAAAACTGCATAAATACACAGCATTGTTTGTCATCCGACCAGAACTATGCAGTAGACCTCAGTCTACTTTCACTTTTAGTTCTGAATGCTTGTTCAATAATTACCCGTTACTGATTGCTCTCTTCCCTTTCCTCTCCCACTTTTTTCTTCTCTCCCTGCCTTAATTTTTGCTCACTAGAGTTTCTAACTTCAATTTGAATATGGAAATACTAAGGCCTGGTCTGAACCTGCAAATAAAGTTTTACCTTAAAATTAAAAAAAAAAAAATCCCAAACCAAATCACAATCCAAACTTTGAAAACATCAAAGGTTTTTTTTATCCCTGTTCATTCTCAAAGAAATCAGCAAATTTTTTTTCTCCTCTCCCTCTTTTTTTTTTTAGAAACTCAATACAATTGTAAACAATTACCCAGCTTATTTGCAGCATTTTGATTGTTAGTAGCCTGATTATTAGTAGCATATACAAACACATACATATGGATGTATATTGATGCTCACAGTTTATATTTTAGTTTGATAAACTTATAAGCAATGAAACACACTGATTCAGATCACAAAACAACTAAGCAAAGAGGTATTAAGCTTTTGAGATTAAATATTCTGCAAAAAATCTTCAGCACTAACTTGGAATTGAATAATTATTATAGATTTTCACAGATCAGTAGCTTAAATTTGAAGAAAAAATTCTCATTTGCTAATAGGTCCTATAAATAATATAAAGATTAACATTTATAAAATAGAAAATAGGGAAGCCTACAGCAATGTTTTAATTAATATTGCAGTTATTATTGTTTCATATTCAGTGGCATTTTCAGGAATTCTAACTTAAGTCAGGTGCATTTAATTCATTTTTAGACAAGTTTCAGTCTGTAATTCTGATATGTTTGTTATATGCCTAAGCCATATCCGCTTATGCTTCAGCTTTCACTTGTCTTCAAAAAAGCAAGTCAGTCATTATTATTTTATTTGTTATTCACATGACTAATTTGATATTTCACATATATAAAAACTCTCAACTGTGCTTAGATATATTTCCAGCAATTTAAATTGCTTGGTCAACAGAAGCTTAATGCTTCGAATCTCTCCTGAGCCAAAAAGTCTTCTTTCTTTCCCTGCTAAGCAACACAGTTAAGGATATCTGAAATCTGTGCAGGGATCTATAATTCCTTCGTAGGAAATGGATAGCATGTACGCATCTTACAATTCCAGTCTTGCATCTAAACAGTTATCTCCCTAATTTTAAACAGATAGTTCATAAGGAGTAAAGAATGTGAAAGTTGCCATTTACATCAAATGTCTCCAACACTTGTAGTCAGTGCTTTTCCCTTAGATTCCCTTCTCTACATATGTCTCTCAATGGCTGCTTATTTTCTTGAGATGAAACTCCAAGTGTTGTCTGATAAAAGAACTTACATTTAAAAAAAAAATAATGTGTCATCAATAGAACTAGTAATAAACTTCTTAAAATTTTCAAAAGGGTAGCTCAGCAGAAGATTAGATATGCATATGAATCACTGCAGAAAATGTCAGAGGCTTATAAAAGAAGAGTGTTAAATATGGCTGAACAAATTCTGAGGAATCTTACCAATTCCAATGCAAAAAGGCTATCATCTTCCCAAACATTTTCAGAAATAGCATCACCAATAAGGAACATGTCTTCAACAAGCAATTCAAGAACTTCCATTGTCACCCTCCGACTGCCTAGGAACACAAATGAGAGAATAAATGGAAATGCAGACAAAATATTATATTTTGATATTCAGAAGATACCACTGTAAACTCAGATGACTTTTGTAGCTGTTTGGGTTTATTCTAAATAAAAAATTCTGCTGTTTTAATTTTCCTTCTACAAAACTAACGTTAACTTCCCTCAACCACCAAGAGCTCTGAATCATAGAGGATGAAAACCAGCCAAAATTACAACAGAAGACATTAAAGCAATTGTATACTTGAGAAAAAGTCTGCATTTCCTTAAATCATAAGTAAAATTATTTAAGAAAATAATAATGAATTTAATTAAAGCTGTAAATTTGATTACTGAACTTCTTTGAAGTTCAGGATGAAGTCGCTAATTTCTCCCACCCAAACTACTGTGTTACAAATCTTCTGTATATATTACCTATTCCAGTTAATCTGCATTTTGGTATAGCCACAAGTGCCTTTCTTGACAGTTCATTTTGTTTGAGATCTTTTGAAAGACAAGATAAATACCCACTTTATCTACTTGTACTGTTCTCTGTAACAATTTCCCCCCTTTGTTTTTAGGCTAATATTTATTCATTTTCATTGCTTCTTCTGAGTTCTCTTAATACCAAGGCTAATCTGGTCTATTAGTGACTTTTATATTTTGTACAGTTTTAAACTTGAACATGTGGCCACAAAAAAAAAACTTGGCCTGAGCTTAAATATGTACAGCCTACATTTACTACAGATATAAACCTTCACTTACCTTTTCTAGATAATGAGACAATAGAGGAAAAGCAGTCAAAGGTTAGAAGGTTTCATGAAGTACAAGGCAGAATATCTGGACTAAATTTTTTCAACCTCATACAACTGAGGATGCCAAAACTGTCTGGCATCCTAAGGAACCATACGGTGACAGCTTCCCCTAAATATGTGATTTAGTGCAACTGTTGGCTTAGTTACTTGTTGATGGTATGTTTCTATATAAAACCATGGATGGATTTCACACACCACCATTCAATTTCCAGTTTATTTTTTAAGTAAGATAAAAACTTTGCATCGTGCAGAATCCTCAAAACAAAATGTTTAAAAAAGGAAAGGTCTACTTGTTTGTTATGACTGAAGTTTAATTTCTTTGTACTTTTTCTATCTTTTGGAAATTTTACACACTGCAGAAACCTTGTTGATACACTTGAGGAAAAAAATTATATCTGTGTGTGTGACTAGATATGTAATGACAATGACCAAAGCTCAAGCAATTTGCAGTTTGAGTGATACTGCTCTGAATGAGCATATGACAGAGAATGGCACCAGGCTTTTTTAAAAGCTTGCTTTTACCTATAACATGGAAGTGCTGTTTTCCATTTATTTTAGACAAAACGTTGCCAATTTGACTTAATCCATTTCTCCATTATAATAAAATGATAAAAAACCCCATCAAACAAAAAACCCCACAAAACTACTGATTTCTGCAATGACTTCACTCACAAGAGAGGCCAGCACAAAAGAAGAAAAATTCTGGTGAACAGCTCCACAAGAAACAGAATTTAAGCTTAACTGAAATACATATTATATTGCAAAATATAAGGGAGCATATTTTTCAATAAACTTACTGGTTTCCCTTTTAATTTAAATTGGAAAAAAATCTACATCATACCATATAAGTTGACAATAACGTTCATAAAAATGCCTGTTGATTTTAGTAAAGATAAAAACCTCAAAACACAACCACATGAGAAACAGTGTGCTACTGTCTCACAGTATCACACTGTCTCACAGTCTGCCTTCAGATCACAGGCTTTCAGATCCAATATTAGTTTCCTTATAATCTGTGTCTCATTACAGCACAGTGGAAGAACGAAGAAATACCACCTACTAGAGTTTAAAAAGTGTGAAAAACCTTAGGGAAAGAGAAACAAAGACAGATCAACTTTATCTGAAAGTGAAACTATTTTAGGTCACAGAATCACAGAATATGTTAAGTTGGAAGAGACCCACAAAGATCATTGAGTCCAGTTCCTGGCCCTGCACAGGACCATCCCTAAGAGTCACACCACGTGCCTGAGAGCATTGTCCAAATGCTTCTTGAACTCTGTCAGGCTTGGTGCTGTGACCACTTCCCTGGGGAGCCTGTTCCGGTGCCCAACCACCCTCTGGGTGAAGAACCTTTTTCTAATGTCCAACCTAAACCTCCCCTGACACAACTTCAGGCCATTGCCTTGGGTCCTGTCACTGGTCACCACAGAGAAGAGATCAGTGTGTGCCCCTTCTCTTCCCCTCGTGAGGAAGTTGTAACTGCAATGAGGTCTCCCCTCAGCCTCCTCTTTACTAGGCTGAACAGACCAAGCGACCTCAGCTGTTCCTCATACGGTCTATAGTAAGATTCAATGAAAGAAACTTGAAAGGTGGAAAAACTGTATTTTAACTCTGTAGATTTGAAGTGACAGGCATTGGAAAAGGAAAAGATAGAAAATACATTTTCTGCAGTTTTACATTATAAATAAAAGATGCCAGAAGTCACAAATGTGCTCATGACTAATTAATATTTAAATATCACTATTCTGAAAGGGAAAACCAAAACTTTAATTCATTTTAGTTGGTTTATTACCAAAAAGAAAAGAGGATTGAATAATTTTCATACATATTTCATACAATTTTTAAGTTAAAGCCTCTAACTTTTACTGTCCTACTCATAGATAGATACATGTACGTTTCCAGCTCCTATATTTGAAAATCTTACCACGCTTACCAATACCTGTTTTGAATTACATTTAGAGCTAAATAACATTTGAGATAACATAAGAATAAAAAGACTGTCCTTCAAAAAGGCTTTGCAGTTTAGAACCTTTATAAGTCAAAATTAAAATTATAGTTGTTATCATTACTTATGTTTCTTAAGTCAATTACAATGCATTACTGCACTCATATGAATAAAAACAAACCTCTCCCCAGAGTTTTTGTTTATTATTTCTTGAACAGGAGGTAAACTCTATGCTTAAATAGATCAGAACATGTTTGTTTAAGTGTGGTTATTTTTTCATCTTTTGTATGACATTTTATACAGCCATGTCATTTTTCCACCACACACCCACTTCTTCCCACCATCAGTAAAAGGTACTTAAAACTTCTGCAGCAATTCTGGAAATCAACCAGAAGATTCAAGCTTTATGACCCGAACAAGTCCCAGGAAAAGAACGGCTGTAATTAGTTACAGTGCTTCACTAATTATCTCTACCTTATTTATTTGAGCTACTCACCTCATAATACAACTTCTTAAGAGGTCTGTATTAAAAATGAGAAGGATAAATAAGTGAAATACTTAACACTTTCTCACCTGTTCTTAGAAGAGGTACTGCATTTTCCAAGATGGAAACACAGAACTGAGGAAGGCTAAGCTGCTTCATCTGTAATTCCAAAACGTCCTCATTTTCAATATCTGGCAGATCAATATGTCCTACATCAAATGGGGAATGAAGGGAGATTCTGGAGTTTGCGTTTGCTTGAGTGCTGTTTCCACTTAAAACAACAAGCAAATAGAAAAAAAGACATAGTTAACTATTGGCAAAGAGAATACCCATATATGTACACATGTCAAAAATAGCATAAAGTATTTTCATGTCCTCCTTCCTTAAGCATATCCTTCCTTCCATCCCATTCTTTCTCTGTTGTCCACCAGTGTTGCAGGAAGAGGGGGATTTTGTTTGGTTGGTTTTGTAAATGTCAGAACTGGTAACATCACAAGTGAATGCCTAATGTTTTGGCAGTCATCTTCAAATGCACTTAGCAGAAGTGGAAGTGGAAGAAATACACGTGCAATGAATACAATATTGCAAGAGAAATATAACTTGAATTGAAACTTCTCTTTTGTGATGAACAAAATCTCTCAGTTGCAAGGCCACTTAACAAATCAAATTTCATCTTGAGTGATACCTACTATATTAAAACCATTCTATATAGCTAGCCACAAGAATCATTAGAAGGAAAATTACAAAAAGTGTGCACTATTTTAAAGACTTAGGACTACCTTGCCAACTGTAAAACAGAAAATATTCTCTTGCCCAAGAAAGTCTTAAGTGCAATCAAGTATATATTACAAAATATGTTGTGTTATTATATCATAGACATATTTTAGTTACTAAATATATATTATATAGTTCATATATTATGAACAGTATATAGTTCATAATGGTATTATTTTTCAACTGTTTTCAAAATAATTTAATTCTTTTGTCAGAATTATAATTAAAAACAATTCAGAACCGATGTTTTTTATGTTTTTCTTATCCTAAAATTTGCTTTAAAAAACTGGATTTAAAAACATGACTTTTGTAGCTGTTTTTTGTTTGGTTCCTTTTTTTATTATTAAACAAGCTGAAGAAAATGAATTGTGGCATGACTATGCTACATTATACTGTCTAATTAAATGCAAAAGATGTATAAAGAATAGCAATTAAGAATTTAAACACCAACTGATTAAGAGGTCGATAGAAGACTACAAGAAAAACAGAAGAGTTTATTCATGCACAGTGTGTTTGGCTGCACTTACCAGAGGGTAAGGAAGGAGAGGTATCAGTCATAAAAGCAATTCAGAAGAGGAAAGGTTAAGTTTCCAGGCAGAATTTGAAACAGACAAACAGACAGATTGAAGAGTCTCAAGATTTAAGAACAAGGAAAAAGAAGAGTTACATATAGAATAGTAATAAACAATTTGCATTAAAATTATTTTGAAAAGGACAAGATTCACTAAAAGCAGTTCTTCCATATCAAAATAAGCAACGTCAGAGCAACACTTCTGTCATTTGATAGAGATAGATGATATGATAGAGATATCATATCTTCTATTAACATCATGTTTTTCTTTATGCTAAGTCTGGGCAAAATTGTATCTCTGTAAAAAAAGGAATTTATGGACAGTGAGCAGTTCTACTGCAGCACACAGGCTGCAAGAAGATAAAAGCGTACAGTCATGAACAGCTCATAATATTGCCATATACTTTTAATCAACTACCACTTCCTGGTTTCTAGATGCCTTATCACCACCTTAACTGTCCTTATTCTTATGCAGATTTCATTACTAGATGATAGCCAGGCTATCAGTATTTTTTAGACAATATACACCAGATGCTATTAAACTGTGAAGGGTTTAGGTCAGATCCTAAAACACATTAAGCATAGAGTTCATTGACACTAAAATATTTGTTACATATTAAAATATCAATATGTTAGACTTGAGCAAAAATAAACTTCTAATATAATGACTCTCAAGATGCATTTACAATTTACTACATGAGATATTCTCATCACAGTCTATTTGAATGCCTAGGAGTTACTCAATCATTCTTCCACATATTAAAACAGCAGCTTTAAGTCTGTTGTGTCAAGATGAGTAATAAAACCACACCCAAGTCTCTTCATTTTGAGGGTACACAGACAATTCATAATTTCATATTGGAGTAAAATTTTTAGATGTTATAGAACTGAATTTTGTTGTCAGATTTAAAAGTAAAGATTAAAGACTTTAATGGAAATCTTTCTACATCGTAGCATTTTTGACAATACAATACACAGTTATCTATGGAATGGCCATTCTACTTAAAAGAACTTACAAGGTCATCTGCTGAAAAAAAAGAAAAATCCCTGTCTTTATAGCAATAGTCTGAATAAATGCTTGTCTGTGTATTACAAATACATGCACAAGCAATAACAATTGGTACTAAGAAATTTTGTTTAAAAAGGTGGTTGGGTACAAAATGTAGCAATGATCTTATGTATTCTAAACACCACTTAAAGAACAGTTCAATTCATAAGACATGGTTTGAATTTTCACGGTTACCAAAACTCTTGCATCATTCCACACACTGACAAGGAGCTAATGATACAATCCTATATTGATAAGTTTTTAATTGAAGTATAAGTTATTTCCTGTTTTATTCACCTGGAAGATACTGCATCCCAATCTTGACCATCTCCTCTGGGACGCTGAACTGTCCGGCCAATTACAGATGGCCGAGGGCTACTACTTCCAGGTGATGGATTCTGAGAACGAGGAGGACCTCTTGGTTCTTGACAGTAAGATACAGATGAATTCTGGGAACTTGTGCCTTTATGCAACACAAAGCATATATTTTCCATTAGTGGAATCCGTTTTTCTGAAAGATACTACACAGTGAATGGTAAAAATAATCCAGGCAGGATATGGAAAGCACCAAGTAAATACTGGTGAGCTAGGACAACCTTTCACTGGCAAGTAGCAGAGTTTGGAAACGCAATTCCAAGGCAAAAACCACTGAAGACTCCAGTTGAATCATAAATCTTGCCTTTTAAAAATAGAAACAATAGTGTCTGCCTAAGGCTATTGGACTTGTTGATGTTATAACTGCTTTAGCAGCCAATATCATTTATTAAGACACCAAATATAGTGGCCATCTTACGAAGAAAACCAGACTACCAATTTGCAGAAGCAGTTGATTCAATTCAGATGATAAAATGGAAACAGGAAGACCATTACAACTAATTTACACCATTAAGGCTATAACATTTAAGCATTAAGAGCATTGTGAAGTAGCCCTAATGACTGCAAAACTCAAAACAATAATTAAACTATTTTTAGCCACCAGCATTAAAAAAAAAAAAGTTAACATAGCTGATGAAATTAGTAAGTACATTGTTAAGAACTAATAGCTTGAAAACTTTTCTGAAACTCTGCCAACTTTTATTTTACAGATTTGATCTAGTTTTAGTTAAAAATCCCTCTCCTGCTGACATACAAACAATTGGATATGGGAAAAGTTGATGAATGAGTAATCACAGCAAACTGTAAAAATGAGTAAGTACTTTAAAACAATGCAAGTACTCAAAATTTTTTTATTAACATTAGTAATACTGAACACTGTAGTAAAAACATACCTTAAAAATACCTACTTTGCTCTGTGGAAGAAAAGCTTGGATCTCTATGAAAGTTAAGCCGGCTTCTCAAGAAGATGCACAACTGTTGCAAGCACAACACAGCCTGCAAAGCTAACTGATGTCTTCCATCTCCTACAAAAGCCAGGTTTAGCAGCGACAAAAGGCTCTACAAAGGCAAAACCACCAACACCAATAGTTGAACATTAATCACATTCATGAACAACTATGCCAGCAAAAGTCTTGCACTAAATATAGGTCACAAATGTTTCCAAGGGTTTTTCAAGATCACAGCACATAATAAATAGGCTTAACTACTGTTTTCTTACTGAATGCACGACTACCAGTTCTAAGGAAAAAGCGGAGTTCCACACATCATGTTCCAATGAAGTCAAGTACTTTCATTATGGTAACCCATTAGAGGGTGTGCATACACCACTACAAGTTTATCTTATCCAGAAGAAACAAAGTATTACTTCAGAACACACTTCATTACTGATTAGCAATATACATTATTACAACCAAAAAATTCTCTAAACAAGATAGGTAACCAATGTCCCCTTTCCTATTCACCTAGAGTTAACATTAAGGAACTTCTGTTTAGCTATTTTGTTTAGAAACAATCATATAATTTACATCAATTCTTCTTTGGCACAACTTATACCACAGCATAACAAAAATGTTAAACTTTATTCTTGCCTGTACAATCTTTGGCCTTTGAAGGAAGATCTCAGCAGGAAAATCTTGCATAATCACATCCTGAAGAAGCTCACATGTACTCCAAATTAAACTTTGGTTGTTACTTCTCAAAGAGCTAAAAGTTCATATTTAAATACATATTAAAATTAAAAAGAACCAACCATTAATTACTAGCTTGAACAAGTATTTACAAGAAAGTCAAAATCACAACACTGAAGAATCTAAAGAAAAAAAAACTCCGTACTTCTATTGTCTCACCACTTTTAAAATTAAATTATTTCTAAGCCATGCTCATCCTATATACAATATACAAACTCAACTCCAGCTATTATTAAGCCACATGTAAAATTAGGTTCCAAAACAAGAAATAACGCTACTGATATTGAATTTGAAATTAAAATAACAAATACTGGAAAGTCCCTCTCAAGCTGGTAGTTATCTCAGTGTTATACAGCAAGTAATCTAACTCGTACCTGTAAGAAAGTTTCTTTCATTACTAAGGTTCAGGTATAACTTAAAAACATTGGAGTTACCTATGTGGGAAATTCTATAAAGGAAGAAATTTATTAGCTATTCTCTAAGATGTGTATTAGTAAATCATAGAATCATAGAATCAGACAGGTTGGAAAGGACCTCTGAGATCATCAAGTCCAACCTTTGATCCACTACCATCACAGTTGCTAGACCATGGCACCAAGCGCCACATCCAGCCTCATCTTAAAAACCTCCAGGGACGGTGAATCCACCACTTCCCTGGGCAGCCCATTCCAATGGCTGATTACCCTCACTGTAAAGAATTTCTTTCTAATATCTAACCTAAACCTCCTCTGGTACAACTTGAGGCCATGCCCTCTTGTCCTACTGCTGATTGCCTGG
>VYXB01008546.1:43655-81663 GCA_013397135.1 Pachyramphus minor
CAAATTTGCTAATGATGCACTCAATTCCCTCATCCAAATCATCAATAAAGATGTTAAACAGGACTGGTCCCAGCACTGATCCCTGGGGAACACCACTGGTGACCGGCCGCCAATCGGATGCAGCCCCGTTCACCAGCACTCTCTGGGCCTGGCCCTCCAGCCAGTTCCTAACCCAGCACAGAGTGTCCCTGTCCAAGCCACAGGCTGCCAGTTTTTTTAGGAGAATGCTGTGGGAGACAGTGTCAAAGGCTTTGCTGAAGTCCAGATAGACTACATCAACAGCCTTTCCCTCATCCACCAGGGAAATAATAAGAACCTTTAGGATATTCTACTTCACTTTTTTCCACTTTAATTGTTTCAGAAACCACTGTTTTTGAAATCACTGTAAAAAAATATGTCCAGTTTTACAAATCTCTATTCTTTCTCTATATTCAGGCATAAAGGAAATTAAATATTAAAGAGGTTTTCCAGTTTCAGAGATCTTTCAAAAGGAAACAACAAACAAAAAAAATCTATATTAGAAGTCTATCACAGTTCTGTGTCAACTGATAAGGAATCCCAACTACAGAATTTTTCCTTGGGCCACTTCAAACATTGTTTTTCTAAATGAAAGTTAAAACCAAAAAATAAAATCACTGCAGAAAGACAATCAGAATGACTCAGTGCCTGTACCTAAACTTATTGGGCCAAAGGATTTTCCTGCCAAGTGTCATGGGGGTAAAGTAAATAATAATTTTATTCCACCTTGTTCTAATATTAACTGAATGGTTTTGATTCACTTGAGAAACTTAGAAGATAGTCTGAAGTATCATGAAAAAACCCACAAACAAATACACTCTGATTTAAACACTAAGAATGGAGAGTGACACTGTCCAAATTCAGCACAGCTTTCACAATTATTTATCAAAAAGTAGCTCATTAGGTTATTTACAGGAACAGCCTTATGATGCACAAGGACAGAAATTGACAACTACTATTCCAGAAAAATAAAAACTACAATAAAATTGTAATGTTTCTATTACTGCACCTTTCATTTGATGAAAGTACATGTCTATCTGTTGAAGTGAGAGTTAGCCATGGAAATGTGGAAAATTTCAAGCATTTCACTGCAAAAACACAGAGCAGATATTTTGGAATATATTTTATAAAAGTGTTATACTGTATATATTCAAGACAAAAAAACTTACAAACTATACAGAATCTGAAAAAGAACTATGTTTTACTAAATACAGACTTGCACAAACTCAAGTATTTTAATGAGAGTATTCAGCAACACCAAAACACCACTAAAATCATCTTAAATCCAAATGAAATATACTTAATGAAGAAAGTTTTAGCAAATCTGGTACTATAGAATATTTATTAGCATGATGTCTAAAAATAGAAAATTGCCCTCATGCTTTTAAAGCAGTGGAAATTATCGTTCTTACGAAATTATGACACATGCCAACTTTCTAGCGAAAATAACTTTGAAGCTATTTTTAACCTAAAGTTTCTAATAATTATTGTGCAATTCTTAAGACAGCTTATAAACTACTAAAGCAGTAAACTGGTGACTTACAGTAACTGCGAAGTCATATTTTAAATTCTACTTCTTAGCACCATACTGTGCTAAGTACGACACATTTCTGTGAACTGCTACTAATATACTGGTACAGGCAAAGACTTGCCAAAGTATTATTGGTCTCTGCTTGTTAGAGAAACACTTCATATCATCTTACTGACAAAAAAATCAAAGCATAACACTGGTTTTCATTTAGATACAAGGTAAACACTCCCAAAGCATCTAATCCAGTTTTCTAAGAAGTAGAAAGGTACTTCAGACTAAGTTTTGTTGAAATAAAAGGTACTTAAACAGCCACTTTTGACTATGAAACACAGATCTTCTGAAAAACATTAGCAATTTAAATAATCTTTACAATTGCAGCACTTTTTAGCATACTTTACATATTCCAAAAAGCTAAGCTTTTTACTACAAAAGAGAAAGATCTATTAAGATGAGTGTCATTTTTATAACGTTATAATTGTAGTTTCTATGGTACTCGATTTCACAGAATAACAATAGGAAAAAAAAGAATAACCAATATTGCTATGCACAGTTCTAATGACATTCAGTCCAAATTACAACTCTAAGCACTTTCCGTAATTAACATATTCCTTCATAACTACACGTACCAGCTGTTCTTTTGGGAGGTATTTCTAACTGAGGTGGGTGACTTCTACCTTGACAAAAATATCCAGTGAATAATTCCTCTTGAGGCAGAACTAAAATAAAAAATGGATAAATTCAAAAAATGTACGCACACGAAAAAGAAAAAGTCATTTTATTTTTGTGGTTTTCCTGAACTAACTCCCTTTTGTCCTTGAGTTTTAAATCAGTCTCCTTAATAGGTTAAAATAGTCTCAGATGATACAAAATACTGAGTAAAGAGAGTGTATCGATGTTTATTTTTCCATAACTAGATTTTGCAATATCATTCTAGCAATAGCAAAAATAATTTCACAAAATGTATTGCCTGATGGAAAACTCGCAGCCAAACAAAAGGTTTTCGTTTAATCTACCTATGTAGCAATAAAATTGACTTTTTTAATTAACTACTTATACCCTTTTCTACCAAAACTGCTGTCTTCTCAGGTCACCCAAAAAGTTGTCCCCCTTGTATATAAAATGTATATTGCTAAATATATGTCATTCATACACAAACTTTATAAAAATATACACAATGTATGTAACATTAAAAGTTATCTCTCCAGACCATAATATTTGGTTCTAAAGATCAGACTATATAATGCCCAGATAATTAGTTTACATTTTTTCTCAGTAACTGAAGTTGAAAAAGAAAGAAAAATACAACACTCCTGTTAGGAAGCACTAACATTATTTCATCCACATGTGCATACAATTTACAGCTTAAGTAACTTCAATGAATAGTTCCAAAAGATGAGATACAAATGTACATGTAGGAGATTATTATACTTTTTCCCTTACAGTGGAAACATGAAGTAAAAATCTGCCCTACATGGGCACAGGAAGAAAAAAAAGAGAAAAAGAAAAGAAAAAAACCCCCCACAATAGTCAGGCATCACATAGTGCCACATAGTTCTAGCAAACTAGAACTCCAACCACTAGACAGGCTGCAGAAACCACAGAAAATTTGCTTTTATCTCTGAGACTGCACAGTATGAGCAAGAGAGGTGTGGCCATTACTCCAGCATGCACTGTAACAGCAGTGTCTTTCCCACAATAACCATGAGGATGAAATAAGCACCTCTATGATTTGTAATTTTCTCCTCCAAACTTTGTGCTAAAATTTTAAAGGCAGAAGAGGAGAACCACATGGGTTACATTACACCTAAGAGGCACTGTAAATCGTTGTAACAGGTAGATAATGAGCTAGGTAACAGAAGCAAGTAATAGCACTTCACATACATCTGAAGTATTTCACACATAATATGACATTTTAGAGAAAGTTTATGGATTTTTCTATGATAAATATTTATGCAAAACTAAGTAGTGTATACAAGTAACGTAGTTTTAAAAGTCATTCTTATTCTACTTATTTCTTTTTTTTTTTAAGATCTGAATTGCTCTCAAATCTAAAGCCTATTACACAATGAACAGCAGCAAAGCATACTAGCTAAATTACAGATTAATTCAGAGTTGCTACACTTGCTGCCATAAAGTTGTTCTTAGAAGTTGTGTCATGCTCTTTGTACATTACAGAAAACAGATATTACACACTAAAGCAATGGACAGAGAATTCCATTACAGCAATGGCACCATATGGTTTAGCTAAGGTCCCACCGTCTCTGGCAGAATTTGATTATCACACACCTCACTGATCTCTTAGGAACAATTTGCCTATTATGGTTGAAAACATCAGCTTTACATAGCCTTTCCCTTTACTTTATTTTAATTTTAAAAAAATTACACTTTAAAATTTACCTGGTTGATCTACTGAAGGCTGAGACTGAGCTTGATAACATACTGATAAAGAACTAGAAGGAAGTTCAGAAGGAAGGAAGAACAGTCCATCCACAATCTCATCAATTATGACCTGCAAGTTCGGATCCACATCAGGGCGAAGCTGAGAGAAAAATTCCACTGCACCAATTCCAATCATTTGCTGGGCAGCAGGTGGATGCTACATTAGGACAAATAATTGACAAAGTTAGTCTGAAAAGTCTCAAGGTATCTGGATTAGGGTGGGGGGCAGAGAGCAGCAGGAGGAGGAAAAAATTATTCATTTAGACCATTGTGCTGAGATAGAGCTCATTTTATCTATAGCAGCTGGTATGGGGTTGTGTTTTGGATTTGTGCTGCACACAGGGTTGATAACATAGAGATCTTTTTGTTATTGCTGAGCAGTGCTTACACAGAACCAGACTTCTCTGCTTTTCATACTGCCATGCTGACAAGGGGTCTGGGAGTACATGGGGGGTTGGGAGCAGACACAGCTGGGACAGGTGACCCCAACTGACCAAAGGGATATTCTATATCACAGAATCATAAAATGGCCGGGGTTGAAAGGGACCTTAAAGTCATCTAGTTCCAACAGCATGCTCAGTCTATAAAGTGGGGGAAAGAAGGGAGGGAGAGATATTTTGAGTGATGGCATTTGTCTTCCTAAGTCACTGTTATGGGTGATGGAGCCCTGCTTTCCTGGGGACGGCTGAACATCTGCCTGCCCATTGGAAGTGGTGAATGAATCCCTTGCTTTGCTTTGCTTGTGCACACAGCTTTTGCTTTCCCTATTAAATTGTCTTTATCTCAATTCACAATTTTTCTACTTTTTACCCTTCCAAGTCTCTCCCAGATCCCACTGGTGGGGGAGTGAGTGAGCAGTTTTGTGGGGCTCAGTGTCTGCCTGGGGTTAAACCATGACAACCATCCATCAGTATCAAGGATGGGGTTTTTTGTTTCCTCTGCCTAGCTGCTGTTGAGTGATTAAAACAAAAGACCATAAAAATCTGAGATATCTGAAATTTCCGTAACATTTTCCAATTTTAAAAAGATAACTTGCACCGATGTTCAAATCTTCATTTTCCAGGAACAGTGGAAATGCATTCTAGTGCAAATGCCTAGCTCAAATAATGCTCCAAGGAAAAAAAAGAAACACTTAGTGAGAAACTAAAGTAGAAATCCAGAAAAGAATGATTTTTCTCAGCTATAATCTGGTGCCCTCTGACCCATTTTCAAGTCACTCAAATTGTTTTAATTTTGGTCTACACACAATGGCTTTTATTCCTCTTTTACAAAAACACTCAAAAAATTTCATTATATGAAGCTACAAATTCACATAATATTCAGCTCTATTTAGCTTTGGCATTCTGAAGGCATATAGTTTAAAGATAAATTAATGTTACTATGTCATACCTTGATCAAACTGTTCACAAAATTTAGTACTTCTTCTTTCAATGGTACGACTGGGAAATTGAACCACTCCAAAAGGTTACGAAAAAGCGCTTTTTCATGGACTAGATCAGCATAGGAAATCAAGTTGTGATCTAATTTAAATAGAATAGTCTTCAGAGATCTCTCTCTTATCTCAGTCAGGTCATGACCTGCTCCAAAAAAAAAAAAAAAAAGGTATTAAAAAAGCCATAAAATTATTTGATATAAGTTTTTCTTATTTGGACAAACAGAATACTGTCAAATCTCTGGGGGGAAAAAGCCAGCTTTTACGTTGTCAGTATTATGCTTACAAGAAAGACAAATATGATTACGCTCACCAGCGATAACCTAATCAAGTATGTATGCATGGTTACAAAGAGGTGAGACATTATAATATATACGGTATAATTATAATATATTATAATATAATACGGTGCGAAGTGCACTCTCCTGATATAACCTGGCGCCTGAACCTCAATCAGAATATGTTGTGGATACGGAAAACTGCCTCGGACTCGCCAATCAGACAAGAAAAACCAGCCAACTGAATCGAAAGGCACCATTTCTGAAGGGGTAGCCTTCGGCATTATCTAGGAAGCATTTCCACCTAGGGAAGCGCTGCCGTCCCCACCACGCCTGCAGCGGGGAGCCGAGCGGGAGAGCAGAACCCAGAGGGGCGACGGAGGCCGGGCAGGGATGGCCGGGTTCCTGCACACCCCGCCCGGCCCGGCCCGGTCCGGCCCCTCGCCCTCCCTGAACACAGCCGCACAGGCGGAGGGACCGGGACAGCCCCGGGAGGAGAGGGGAGCCATTACCCAGCTTCCTGACGAGCGACGACAACTCCATCGCGCCCTCTCCCCGCCCGCATTCAACCGCCGCGCCGGCCCCGCCCGCCCGGATGGGGGGGCCGCGGGGCACCTCGGGAATCGTAGTCCGCCCGCTGCTGCCTAGGACCCGCCGCCGCCATTGGCCGCGCGCAAAGCACGCCGGGAGCTTTCACGGCCGGCGGGAGCTCAGAAAACTACAGCTCCCAGGGGGCCTCGCGTCGAGCGCGCCCGCCCGCGCGCGGCCGGCAGCGGTGCGCTCGCTGTGCCGCCCGAAGCGCTGCTTGAAGCGGATGGAGTGGCCGCTGCTCCCGGGAAGAGCGGCAGGATGAGCGGGCATGGTCCTGAGCTATGCCAAGGGAGATCTGGCTTAGACATAGGAGGAGTTTCTTCACAGAAGGGGTGATTAGACACGGGAATGGGCTGCCCAGGGAGGTGGTGGAGTCACCATCCCCGGAGGTGTTTAAGGGAAGACTGGACGTGGCACTCAGTGTCGTGGTCGGGTTGACAGGGTGGTATTGGGCCTCGATGATCTCGGAGGTCTTTTCCAGCCGAATTGATTCTGTGAAACGCGCAGCCCCGGGGCTCAGAGTGCCGTGCCCGGTGGTGCGGTGGGGTCCCTCAGCGCAGCTCTGCCCGTCCCGGGGTGCTCGGGGCCGTGAGCGGCTCAGTGGCGGCGGGTGTGCGCTGCTCAGCCCGCGGCTCTCACCGCGCCTCCAGCCCGTACCTCTGTCCCTGTAGGACCGCGGCTCTTCACATATTCCGTTCTGGCGTCGTTCTTTGCAACATCAGCTTCTGCAAACATCGGATTTATGGTTTTTTGTTTGTTTGGGGGTTTTTTTAGGTTTTTGGTTTGTTTTTTTGTTTGTTTTTTTTTTGTCAGAGTCCAGACACTAGATTAAAAGGGAAAATATGTGTTTCTTCAGCCTTTGGTGTGCCATGGCCCCGATCTGGAAGACAGAGGATGATTCGTTCATTCCAGTACCCGAAGGGAGCCGACAAGAAAGATAAAGAGGAACTTCTTACAAGGGCCTGTAGTGACAGCACAAGAGGGGATGGCTTCAAACTGAAAGAGGGTGGGTTTAGATTAAATGTTAGGAAGGAATTCTGTACTGTGAGGGTGGTGAGACACTGGAACAGGTTGCTCAGAGAAGCTGTGGCTGCCCCATCTGTGACAGTGTTCAAGGCCAGGTTGGATGAGGCTTTGAACAACCTGGTCTAGTGAAAGGTGTCCCCCCCATGGCAGGGGGGCAGGAACTAGATGATCTTTATGGTCTCTTCCAACTCAAGCCATTCTACGATTCCATAATTTATGTTCATAGTAATTTACTCATGTATTTGCTAATATCACTTTGATGGGTCTGGCAGCATGCAGGAAATAACTTGCTGAATTCTGTAAAGTAAAGGAATAAGGGGGGCTTGGGTTTTCATTTCTATGTAGCCTAGGCTCTAGAATTACATTGGTTTGTTTATAAAGCAGAGTTTCTTAAACATGTAGTAAAGACACATAGTGTGTCATTGGTCATCTGGCGAGAGGGTTGATCTTATTTTTGAAAGTTTGTGCTTGCCATCATAATTGGAAAAAATAAATTGATGATAGGTGGACAACTGGTGGACGTTGTTGTGAGTATGTGCTCCTGAATTTTTTGTATATAACTGCAGGTGCACAAAAGAAGACGGCCTTGTAATACTCAGAGGGTGTTTTTTTAATACCATGTATTGCATGAGAAACTATGTATTTATCAGCACCCAACAAATGTGAAAGTGCAGTACAATATACAAATGCTTTCCAAAAGGATGTATATCACTGCCCTCTCAGTTTGCAGCTAATTTTTTTTTGCTACCCTGGTCTCCATCACTGTGCTACTCTGTCACAGTAAACTCACATTAATGTCCTCCATGTGCTAATGTCCAAGATTGTACGAAATAACTAAATGCAACTCAGAACCGTCCATTGTTTTCCAAGACGGTATTTCTATCCGTGGAGCAATAAAACAAAGGGACTTTATTAAGCTAATTTTAAATATACTGTTATTGCTGTAAGGAGGGTTTGTTTTCCAGAAGAGGCTGAACTCACATGAATCTATCAGCGCTTTTTCAACAGCAGTTACGGAAGTAGTATCACTGACTGAGTAAAATTTTCTTTTAGCTGTGCATGATAAGCACATGCAATGAAATATGAAGAGCTCTAACCAGATGCACACAGGGCTGCTCAGATTTCCCCAAACAGGACTGGTGGGAACTTTATGAGATCTCACGTGATACTTACGATAATAATAAAATGAATTCTTATCTCATTCATCCTGCAAGGAGAAGGAATTGCTGAAGCAGGCATTTCCCAGGAAGAAGAGATGCATCATTCACATCTATAGGAGTGTTCAATTCACTTCTTGCCTCTTTAAATATGGTCAGTCTACATTGCATGAGAAAAACAAATGTTTTCCTACACTGTCTTCAGTGTTAGAGTTCATAGCTACAAAATCAATTCATTCAGTTGTTACTAACACAGGGGAGACACATGCACTCTCCGTTGCCAATATACTCCTGCGCCATAAGTGTGGACATTTTATCTAGATTTTCTTAAATGAAGGCCTAATTAGTTGTATCAGCTGGTGCATTTTATGCTACCATGGCTCAAGACTGATATTCTGACGGGTGTTGATGGGAAAGACACAGACTTGCGTGGGTTCTTCACAGGTTGCTGAGGTCTGGACGAGTCCAACTTTATTAGGAGGCGCTCCCTCTTTTACAGAGGGAGCCAAGGATGGTTCCGGAACCAGGGGAGATACATAACATATGTAGGGTAGGCAGGGACTTTCCAACTATGGAAACAGGGTAGGAGGGTGTAAAGCCCAACAAGGAAAACAGAGGTGGAGTGTCTCCTAATAAGGAAAATGGTGCACTGCACCAAACATGGACCAATCAGAAATTAGCAATAAACTGGGGAAGAATCTTATAAAACGGGGTACAAAGTTCATAATAAACATGCATTAACAACAATTAACTAGGGGGATAAATGTCCAGTCCTGGGAAATTGTCCTTGTTCTGTTTTCTGTGTTATTAGTCCTTTTACAAATTCTGAAGAGGGTAAAGTTCTCTTTTCCACTTCTCAGATGTCTCCCATGTCCTTCGGCAACTGAATATCGTATTCAAGATGATCATCAGTAATAAAGTTTCTGTTGTTACAAAAAGAGGAGTGATATATTAAGGACAAAGTGGATATCTCAATAAAAATGATAAATCACACTCACACTCACACAAAAAGTTTACTGGACATTAGAAATGAAAAGAAAGGGTGGATGGGTTCAAAAATTATTGTTGGCATTGTGAGACTACCAAAGTAGGTGAAGATTAGTATCTCGTTACTGGGAGCACTGAATTGCTCTGTGTCTGCATCTCCTGTTTTGGACTCACACTAGTGTCTCCACTTTCCCTCTTGCCTGCTTGTTGCCTTTAGCTTGTATGTTCCCACAACTGCTTCTGAAGCTGTTTTGACTTTTTCTTCTCCATTGGCATTATTTACCATGAATATCTCTTCTACAACATATATTCTTACTGATCTGCAGTTAAAATGTGTAGGAGTTCCACCACTGGGGACATTAGTCACTCAATCTCATTTACATTGTCCCTTGTTGCTTTCTTACTGCACTCTACATAAGATGAACTTTAAAGAGCTGCCTACTCCTGACTCCTCAGAAGCTTGATTTCTATAATTCAAATAACTTTTTAAAAATATATTTTCTTTTTCAGGTGGGTTCTCTCCCAATAACCTGATGACAGGTGGACAAGCAGTGGATATTGCTGTGTGTCTAAGCTCACGAATTTTTTTCATGGAACTGAAAAAAAATACTCAAATGAAGATTATTTTGTAATTCTCATAGTTTTGTGAAGATTTTTTGACAAAAGCTATCTTTTAGCACTTTCAATATGGGATGTACTAAAGCTTTAAATTTCCCTTCTGTTTTATGATGTAGAGAGATGAGTTTGAAAAAACTTTGAAGGGTTTTTTAAGGAGTTTTCAGTTTTGTTTTATTTTTATTTATCATTTCTGTGACTCATTCATTGCAGGATGAAGTCTTATTATCTCTGCATCCTTTTTTCAAAGCTGTCTATCCGTAAGAGTTTTTTCCTTCCTTACTGCTCTGAGTTCTGTCTTTTTACGTTCCTAAAGTTCTCTGAAGATCAACATATCAAAGACTATCTGATACCATTATTGATAATATCCTTACTGTACCTCTTCTGTTGCAATTTCCAGTTCTCTGTGAATTTCCTGCTGTCTGAGTCTGAATCTTCACATACGTCAAGGAGCAGAGACCTTACAAAGAAATATCAGGGCATATCAGATGCAAAAAACCAGGAATTCGAGGAGCCTCTCTGATGGGAACACCGAATACAGACTGTGATGCCCAAACATCACTGACTGATACAGTTAAAATAAACCTTATGACTTGTCAGCTGAAAGAAGATTGCAAAAAGGAAGGAGAGAAAGCAAAGAGAATGGGAGCATTGGAAATGGAAGGGGGCAGAAATGGACAGAGTTTAGATGAGGACTTCTCCATCTGAGAACATTATCCCTGTGTATTAACTATTTTCTCAATCTACCTCTCAATTAATTTCAGAGTCCACTTAAAAGTATCATTTCTGGCCCTGAAGGCCTTCCTTGCTTGCTGCCTCAAGCTTTCTCATGTTTCTCTGTTAACTAGCTGCTCTTGGTAAAAAAATACAACAGTATTGGAAATGTATAAAATATACCCACCTGTTGGTTACCTATATATATGCAGTCCATACTGGGCCTACTGCACATGCATAGTAAAGATAACCATATGCATTGCAACAGCTGTGTGTTGATTGCTTTCACGAACTAGCAAATTCCTGACATTAGTATTCTAAATCAGTAGGATTGTAGCAGACTTGTGAAGGTTTTCTGTAAATGTCAGTGGAGCTTAATGTATAAAAACCCTTTGTGCTTTCTGCAGCCAGCAACAGTGTTTAATTATTGCATTATCCTAAAGTTTGTGACATGATCTCAATAAGTGCTTTTAATATAAATTTCTGAATTTTATGTTTTCTAAATCAGGTATAAAATACCCAATCTAAATACATGTTGCAAATGTTTCTATTTGCAGCAGTGCAGATGCAAATTTGGAAGCTCAATTATGATATTACTAATTTATTGTTTATATTTTCTACGCTGGTGAGACTTTCTAATTTCTCTGTTTTCCTTTATTATTTTTCATTTAACTGGATCTATCTTCTAGGGTAAATTGCATATGCAGATATGAAACTGACTTATAGAGTGGTGCAGAAAAAACACTTGCAGCTAAATAATTGCTAGACAATTTAATTTCATACAGAGTATTGTATTTGGTGAGTCAGTCGATATCAATATAAATGCCTACCATGAACTGCAAGACAAAAGGACATTGAGAAACCTAAGTGAGAAAATCTTTCTCCTGTGATGTTTGTTTAAAACCTATATAAACTCATTTTTACACCACAGGTAATGAATACAGGGGATTTGTTGGCACAGGAGGTTGTCAATGCAGGTAATAACAGTAAACTCCCCAAAAAATTGGTAAAATTAATTGAGAACAGGCCCATACACACAAGAAGCACAGGCATGGATGTGGCCACTGACCTGCCAAGGCAGTGGTTGTGGTGCCTGGGTAGGACAGGACAGGCAGACAGGGGAAAGCAGCTCTCCCCCAGCAGTGTCTTTTGTCATGGTTTGGAGACAGCTAGATCAGTGTACCCTGGTAAGACATTTCTTACTTTCATGGGATATCTGAATTTAGATCCCATCAAAGGAAACACATCAGGACCAGAAAGGGAACTTCAGAAATTCAGATTAATAGGATTATTAGCCTTTACAACTCTGAAAAGAGCTCTGGATTTTAGCATTTGATTCTAAACCCTTCAAGAGAGAGATAAAGCCCACAGATTTTTAATTACCTTTTCACAGGTAGTAAGCATCTTCTTCCCTCAGAAATATAAAGCCAAATTAAAATGAACGTTGGCATACTTTGTTTGTTGGTTTGGGTTTTTTGTGGGTTTTTTTAGGGTTTTTTTGCCAAAATTAAAAGGCTGGATTAAGATGCCATTAATTGTATCTACATCTACTTCACAGAAAGAGCTGGCAAGGCAATGCTTAACATACATAACTCTTTTTCTTCACTGGAGGGCACAGTGCATTACACACAATTTTTGGCTCAGGGTGCATAATTGCCACATATATTTTCCCTTTTATGAGGAAATTCTATGGTTATATAATTTAAAATTAATAAACCACTGACATGACCTTTGATGTCATTAAAATATCTAGCATTTTAGTTTGTATCAGGGCACTTCTCTACTACTTTTATATAATTTAGCACATTGTTTAGTACACTTATTTCATGAAGACAGTTTATTCTAAAGGGAACTTCTTCTGTAGATTATTGCTCAGATAATATTAAATATTGCAAGATAGTCTACAATTCTAGAAAACCATATGTTCTTGAGAACTCTTAAATATTCATGGGAGTTACTCTTTTCTACTAATACTAATGCTGTACATCATTGCAAAGGATAAAAACATTTAAATAATCAGTTTTTTGATTTGGAAAATATTCCCACTTTAGCCAACATTATATCATTTTTGTTTTTATTCTGATGTAACTGTAATTAAGTTAAAAAGTCTAAGTCAAAACAGGAAATAATTATTCCTAAAATACTGATGGAGTAATCATTTTGTATTATTAGTTTATGGACTTGTAAAAATGTTGGGTGACATTAATAGATCTCAATATAATTTTGAACATTATCACTGTTAATTAGTAATAATAGGATCTGCAGGCAATGTAACTTGTTGGTTCACTAAGAAAATGTGACTAGGTGAAGGCATACATGTGGTTACATTTTCAAACTGACAAACTGAATAATGTTTTCAGGATATTTGGAAAAATGATTTTGTTTATTTGCCTCAGAAAGTGAGTTTTTCAAGCTCATGTTGTTACCCCTACGCATTTCAGCCATATGGTCATATCATAATTCTGGCCATTAATTAACCACTGTACTTAGTTCAGAGTCTCGACATTGCAGAAGAGAAAGCAATGTTGAGTGCCTCCCATTTGATATTGTTTTCTAGTGTTACTCTTCCCTTAGAATTAGTGAATAACCAAAAATGGTCCCAAAGAAAGAGGAAATGAGATTTTGTTTCCAATCTCTCTTTTCAAGAATCTACCAAGTTCCTCAAAATCATGGTTCTCATCACAAAAATAAGAGGTGTGGGTCTTGCATCCTCTAAACACTGTGAATTCACATCAGGCAGAAAGGACAAGAGGGAGGAAATTACCAAGGCAACTATTGTAGTGTAAGTTGTGTCCTGGCTTGAATAGAGTACAATTTCCAAAAAGGAAAATATACTTGCACAGCAGTGATTTGACTGGAGATGCAGTTGGAATTATATATTTTATGTTCACAACTTTTCTAGCTTTTGAAAAATGTTGAAAACACAATAGTTGTATGTTGAAATATTTGACAATGGAGTTAGATGCTCTTTATCTCATGATCAATTGGAAGAAACATATTGGGAAAATTTTCTGTCATCAAGATCCTAAAAATTACAAAAACATTTGTATTTCTATCTGGAACACAGTTTCAAAGTAGTATATGCATGAATTCCAGATTTAGATTTTTTTTTTTTAATAGTGTCCCTAACATAGATTTAATTTCTTGATTTCTCATGTGACTTTCCTAGGCTTTGAAACTCAGCATTGAACTCCAAGTATCTTGCTGTTCCATTCCTTGTCCTCTAAATATTACTATTGCTGTTTCATTTGTTACTGCATGCTTTTATATAGGCACAATAACTTTTAGAGACTTTAATACTGCACTTTGCTCAGTTGCTGTTTGTGAAGGCAGCAGAAAGTCACATGGCTTGTCATTGCCCACAAATCTGACATCATGACATCTGCAAGATCTGTAATTGCCTGAATGTTCTTGGACAGTAACATGAACAATGTGAGATTTCTCAATTTTTGGCAAGCTTTCAGAGCTTGTTAAGATGATTAAACAGCCTTGAAAAAATATGTACTTTTTTTTATTACTAAATATCTTAAAGATAAGGTATTTGTTTCTCATCATTTGATCTCTAAATAGATCTAAATTATTTTATATAATTGTCATTCCATTATATTCCTTACCATGTTTTCCTATTCAGCCTCATATCTCCCTCTGAATTGCTAAAAATTGAAGACTGTCATCTGGCATGTTCTGAATGGCAACTCTTGCATTTTTTATTTTTTTTTGTTATTCCATAAGCACTTTTTCAAAAGCATCATACTCAAATTCACCTGTAGCACTTGTAATAGATACAGTGTATGCAGAAAACTTATTTTCTGTACAAAACTTCAGTTCTGTCTTTAAAAACAGGCATTTTTCCAAATATCCTGAAAACATTATTCAGAAGTCAGTTTGAAAATGTAACCATATGTATGCCTTCACCTAGCCACATTTTCTTAGTGAACTGCCAAAAATAAGTTTTAGCTAATGTCACACTGTGAAGTCATACTAGCTGGAATAGCTGCCAAGCAGTGATCTGCATGGACCATTTTCTGCCTCCAGAATCAACCACAGGGCTGGTTATTAGCAAGATCAAGTCTCTCTGGTCTTCACTGGAAGTAGGCAATGAATGACAGAGAGGAGAGAGGACATGATTCATTTGCAGGTAGCTGAATGCACTCTGTACCCTGCTGGCATGTGTAGCCTGAGAGAATAAATGAGACATCGACAGAGAGTCACCCAGCAGAGCTGCCAACCTGTCATTTTTACAATTTTTGATCATAATTTCATTTGGTTAACATGTTAAATATAAAACATAGAAGCTTCAGTTGTACTCAGTGATGAAAAGGTCATAACTTAAAACACTGAAGCTTAGTTGTCAGAGCTACTCGAAAAGGCAGAACAAACCCAACACCTGTGTTTCACCACTGTGGGCCTATATATATACATTTATTTTAATTTTATTATTATATGTGTATTCATATCTGTATAAGTAACACAAGGAAAAGATTTCCACTAAGTCTCTCTTCACATGTCTCTGATTTCTACCTTCCTCTAGCTCTAATTTTGCCAGGACTACCTATAGGGGTTAGTTTTCTGATGGTGTACGTTATCTGAGGATTTATTTTCAAATGTAGGCACTTTTAAGGGATGTTAATAATCTGATGTATTCATAAGCATGAAAATATGGAAAGATTTCTGCTATTATCAGTGAGTCACTCTTAATTGGGTTTTCAAAGTGCAAATGGCAAAAATTTATATTTTTGCAATCCCTGGCAACGCCTTTTTCTGGTTTCATATAGGAAAACTTTATTAATAGCACCGTAAAGATACGAGATACATGATACATGCTGGGCTAAAAATATTTTTATTCAGTACTGAATTCTTTACCATCTTAGTTCACACATTCATCTTTAACTAGTAGCAAATTTCACACAAAATATACATATTTGGATGTAACAGTGATAAAGTTATAAGATGTTTTACTTTTCATTTTTTCATAGAAAAGTCATTCTGTTTACAGATAGTATTTAAATGTTCCAAACCCCTATATTTAATGAAGAAAATACATTTTTTTTTTTTAATGAATAATGTAATGGTAGCCATTAGGAGAGCTAACACTCTTTTGTTGGACGATGTTTCTATTCTTCACTTTATGGAACAGAAATCTGTATTTCCTTACATAAGGATATTTTTGAAGAATTCTTTCTGTTTGGTTGGGTTTTTGTTTTGGTTTGATTTATGGAGGATTTTTTTTGTTGGCTGTGGGTTTTTTAGTGATTTAAATGCTATATATTGAGTGTAGGCCAATGCAAAAGGGCCACTTAGATATATATACCGTCCCTTTGCTAATGTCAGGAACAGAGGAAAGGGTATCCCAGTATGCAGATGTATATTTATCTCTAAGGGAGACATTTTTTATAAAAACACGCCTTGAAACTATCTCTTAGTTTGCACTAATTAGGTCTACAACTAGTAAATAACTAATTTCACTAAGAATCCACTTGAGCTGTGTGAACCTTTCAGAAAGCAGCGAGAATCAGTAGATTCTCTGTTTTAGTGCTAGATAATCGTTTGTCCAATATGAACCACAAATCACTTCTTAGATCTCAGTCTTCTAATTCTCTCAAGTCAGGGATCTATTACTGGCTCACACTTTGATGGGAAGATCACTGTGACTTCATGTCACCTTGCTATATATATGGATTAAACAGCATTTAGCTGGTGATGCTTCAAAGTGAGAGGTTTGGTCCTAGATTGTGCCTCCCCAGATTTCTCTTTTAGCTCCAAGCCACCCATTTAGCTGTCTGAAAGCTGTATCAGTACATAAATGTCTCTCAGTGAAATGACAAGCTGTTGGCTAGCATTTCTCCATAAATATATGCAGAGAAATGAAGAATAGCATATTCTTCTGTTTCCTTATTTTGCTCTATTCGAAACTTCATCTATTTCATCAGGATCTGTCAAAAGTGATGACAGAAACCTGATTAGTGGTAGGCAGCAGCCGTGACACCATTCAAGTGATGATGCTGTTTGTGCACAGATGTCAGCAGAGATGGACTGGTGTAGGAGAGGGTGTGCTCAGCTCTCCGTAAGGGCAGCAGCAGCTGCTGTGTGTGCACTCCCAGCACAACAGCGAGTATTGCTGGGAACTGTTATTAGTGTACATCTCATCTTCCTCATTGCTAGCATGAGGTCAAAACTGCAATCTAGCCTCAAATTACTGCTTGATGGGTTGTACGCTCCAAAATGACATGATCTTGCTCTGCTTCAGCAGCAGCATATTTCTACCTGAAGGCCAGCTGCACTGCTGTGTGTTTATAGACACCCACTAGCTAACACGTGGTTTACAGTGCAAGCCAACTAATGAAAAAGGAGTATAATTAAGATTTGTTTTGGTTTTGTTCTGTTTTTAGGGGAAATTTTATAAAAATTGAGGGATGTAGGTCACCCTCTGGGCAACCTGAGCCACTATACTTTTGACTGTCAATTGGTTTTCTTTGCCCTGAGGACTGAAGTGCAGCAGAAGTATAACTTGGGAAAATGGGAAACTCCCTGAGATATGCAGCAGATAGAAGCATGTTTTAACAGTCACACCAGAAGATACTCAGAAACAGAGGAATCATTATCAACTTCTACTTGGTCACCAGGTTTATTATCACAACTTCAGTGGGAACGGAAAAAAACCCTGGACAAACAACCCCCCAAAAAGCTGGTCATTATCCCCTGAAAACATTTTTCAGATCTCATCTATTAAGCTAGCAATTACCTTTAATTCATCATGCAACTTTTCAAAATAGTTTTTCAAATTACCTGATGCATACTCTGCTTTTCCTTCTACACCCAGCCATCACTGATGCAGGTAGCAAAATCTGGGACACATGGTAAAGAGTGGAGTAGAATTTACTCATGGTCCATAGGCAGTGAAAAGGAAAACTGATTTCCTGCATGTCCCCTTGAGGAATATTAAGGACAAATTTAATGAAGTAAATTTCTTCACTGGTATAGTAACTGTCCTAAGATAAAGTACTAAAAAAAGCAATGCATGACCTGTAACACTAACAAGAAAAAAAAGGATAGAACCACCCTTCAGCTCCTCAAAGGCTGTAGATTCTTTACAAAACATCTTTTTCATCACAAAATGCATTAGGGCTCAGGGTTTTCATAAGAAGCTAAGAGACCTAGATATTCCAGTCCTGTTAAAAATAAGGAAACTGGACAGTGTTGCAAGCAGTTTTGTGACATCCACATCTTTTCTAGAAACTACAAATGTAAGAAAGTCTAGAAAGTCTTCCAGCTCACTTTTGCGTTGAAGAGAAGAATGTACCGTCTAGCATTTATGGTTTTATTTAACCTATTTCAACTCTTTCTAATAATTTCTTACGTGTGAGTTCTGTCTGAATTATTTTCTTTTTTTACTTCATATATTTTGACTAAAGATAAATCTTGTTTCTCTGCATTCCACTTTACATGCTTACATTTTCATTCCTGACAGACAACAGACTATTTATACCCCTCTGATTCTAACACCCTCTATATATTTGTCATTGGGTAGCATGTTGTTTGTCTCAAATCTTCTTTCCCCATGCAATTTCTATACATATTCATTTTTATTCATTTTCTTAAAACATCAGTTTCTACAAGCTTTTCCTTCTCTAAAGAAATTTATTAATGTGATTTTTAAGCTGTAGTACATAAAAATGCAAGCCCATTGACATCATTGCAAATTGCACATCAGCCTAAAGTGTATATTGGTTATTTTTCAAAAAGAACCCACTTCTTTTCTCTTGAGAATTTAGTTTTCCTCTTAAACATTTTGCTGGCCTTTCAGAAAAATAGAACTGTCAAATCCTGGTGTCAAAATATTAGGACTCAGAATACAGGGAGAAAAATATCCCTCAATATGACTCAGTCCCAAAATATTTCTGGTTTATATTTTATTCAGATCAAGTCAGAGACGATTTAAGCAATATTTTACAACTAATTTTAAAAGTGTTTTCCAGATCTGAGGCTTTATATGATAACCATTCTTGTTGAAATTGTTTGACAATTACCAGCTTCAAAAAGCAGAGCTAAATAGGGTAGCACTGAGATAACCCCAGCTATTCTGCTGCTCCTAAGATAAAATTATATATTACAATAAAATATACAGCTACATTTACAATTCTTTCTGAGAAAATGAGCAGTAATTGACTACTAAAGAAATCCCACGGACTTTATAATCTGTGAAGACTTGAGTGCTCTCTGAAAGAATGCCACTAGGAATCCAAGAAGATCCTGTTACTTAAATATTTCATCACAAGTTATTTGTTATTGATGTGACAGTTTTCATAGTTAGCACAGCAAGCTATTTTATCCAGCAGCACTAAAATGTCCTGCTCTAGAAGAGACCCTGTCCTCAAGTGCAAAGGATATTTAAGTAAAACTTCCAGGATTGAGAGTGCACACACATGTAGTCACAGGTCTTTTTTAGTAGAAACCCGCTGCTCATGCTCCAGCCTGAAGCCTGACTTTTCATTAAACCTCCTGTCTCTAGTTCTCACTTTTTTAAGGAATTATTTTCATAGTCCCCTTTGCTTTAGGTTTGTTGAGAAGAGTGGAATACAGCTGTCGGCTGAGACATGTATTTGACGGGGAGCGAGTACAGGAGGCGATGCCAGAGAGCCAGTCACCACACCCTGGCTACAGTCTCAGGCCTAGACCTGTGCTTTAAGAAAGCCTAAGGGCTCAGCTTAGCATTTGGTCAATTTAGGAAATAGTTGCATCTCCCAAGCTTTCAACAGCATTACACAATTATCTTGGTATTTGAGAGAGTAGTGAAACTTCCTCTTTAGATGAAGCATCCCACACTGGGCAAAGCATTAAATAGATTACCAGGTTTAGATAGGATGTTAACACAGATGTTGGTCAGGTATAATAAATCCTGCCTTTGTATCTTTTCATGACACAAATAAAGCTAGTGTTTTTTCTCTCTCTGTTACTCTTTGTTTAATCTGAGATGTTAACGTTACAAATTTTTGACTTTGAAAGATTCTAAACAGTTTTGAAGTTTCAGGCTACAGTTGTAAAATAGAATTTTCTAAGGCTGACGTTCATTCTTTTGATAACAGATGAGTCAGAGAAGAACGTAGACATGGGCTTCTTGCCTGTAAACTTATATTAATAGAACTTCCTTTTTTGAGAAAATTGTTCATAACTTCAAAAAGAGATACTGGCCAGGCTGAAGTAAACACTCTCAAATGCCCGGATATGAGTAGTTTTGGAAATAAAAGGTATTGATATTAGGGATAGTTGAGCTCAGCAGTGTATCACAACAGCTACAATGAACAGCACAGTATTTCAGAATGCATTTTAGTGCTTATTCCTGGCAAATGACATGGAAAAAATTCTTGCAAAATGTAGAAAGATACAACAATGTACTGTGGATTGACAGAGATATTATGTTATACAGTCATATGTTATATGATAACTTCTAGTTTGGCTAGAACATTATGGCAATTAAAGCAAAAATAAGGCATACTCTTAGGAATTATGAGCTATCTAATTACAACTAAAACAGATAGAAAACGTCTATGCTTAAATTACTACTTTAAATTGCTAGTTTATTTGCAAGCAGATGAGAACATCAAATTTTTAAAGAAAGTCTGACTCTTGGCTGGGATAGAGACCTTCAATGAAGGCAAAAAGCACAGCACTCCAATAGTTTTATATTTTGCCAAAGCACTGAGGTAGATTCATAATTGTGTGGAGGAGTTTATCCCCATGCATAACTGAAATTACAGGGGCTATGACTTGAAACATGGGAAGGGTTGGCCATTAAACCTTAGAAAGAGGAAAATGAGATAAATATATGCTCAGTCATATTAATAATTTTACACTTTGTTATATTATCAGTTGCATATTATTTATTAAACAAAATCTAACATTCCAGTATTTTTTCTTCCTTTTCCTATTTTTTTAAAATAGAAATTAAAACTGTATGTTATTCCATGTGATTTTACGGCTTGTAAAATCTCTGTTGGAAATCCTAACCATATGGGAAGGTCCTAAGTGGAAAATTCTAATGACTATATTGAACTACATTGATATAACTGAAACAGGAAAAAGTTCTCACTGATTTTCAAATTAAACTTTTGAAGTCAAAGAGAAGGTGACATAAAAGCAGTGGTAGTAAGAAAACTGGTTATATGCATTTCAGTGGAGACTTATTACCTGTACTCAACTATGTAATATATGTAATAATTCCCATACATATTTAGTGAAAAAACCATTAAAATTTGGGAACAGGAATAGCCAGGAAAACAGGAACAGAGTTATCTTCATTCATTACCTTACAGATTATGTAACTCATTTGTTATGCCAAAGTGCTGCATGTCCCACATACATACATCAGGGTGCCATCAAACTTTGAAATTTTTTTTCTTTATGATTACAACATAAATTAGATTAATTTTTCTCTTACGTGAAATGTCCATAATTGAAAGTCAAACTCTAAGGATAAATGCCACAGAGATACTTGGCTCAGAGTTCATGAAGTTTTATATAATGCAAACCTATTTTATAAACAACTGCTGAGTCACAAAATATTATGTAAATTATTTACAGAACAAATTTATAAGATCAAACATCCCATCTCTTGGCTGTTACAGGATGGGTCTGTGCACTCTCTAGTAAGTCCACTTTGTTATCATCAAAACAAGCAATTAATGTAATCTGAATCTCCCAACCACAGATTTTGTGTTTAAGTCTATAGAGTTGTCATGCCTAAATATTTTGCTACTTTAGGTAAACTCCAAAATTACTAGTGTCCTCCTTTCTGCTTCCCCCAATTTAATACAGCTTAAATTGGCATTTCCACGGGATAGCACGTATCCTTCCTGAGGATCCTGAGATTTGACAGCAACCAAAAATACATAATATGCTACATTGAAATCAATTAATGTTGGGTTAAAAAAAAAAAATAATACCCTTTAAATATGCCTTGTGAAAAAATGAATAAGCATCTAAGAACACTTATGGATTGAAATAAACCTGCTTCTCAATGTAAATTTTCTTTTTTTATTTTCTTTTCCTCCTGGGGTTTTAACAGCTCTGGACCTTGTGATAAATTGAATTCACACCTTTTCTTTCTTTTTCTCTACAGGTTTTTCTTCATTGTTTCTTGGGGGTAAGACCCTCATTCCTCCACCAAAGACTGGCTCATTTATTTTAGATATTCCTGCTATTAATGACAGCAGATGTGGACAGCTGGGAAAATCAATGCTAACTTCTTGTTTCTTTCTTTGTATCTCTGTCCATTGGTCATTTGCATACATTGTCGTGTAGTTGGGTTACAACAAGGACTGTCCTAAATAGCACATTGCAGCAGATTTGCATGAATAACAATAACAAGCAGTGAAGGCTCACAAATGGCTTTGTTTGCTAATTTGTAACGTGGAGGTCAGATATAATGGAATCTGACCTCCGAGGGTAAGAGGAATTGCCCATATGTTGTTCCCAGATCCAGAAACAAAAGCTCTACACATAAAGTGAAACTATTGTTAAACCGCTGTTACATGAAGAACACTTGATTCTTTATTTCTTTGTTTGTTCTGTAAGCCATTTTCTCAAAACTTGGTTACATTGGTGCAAACTGCAACCAAGATCTGTTCCAACTTCGAAGCTCTATCCCAGCTGGGTTAAAAAAAAAAAAAAAAAAGTAGGAAATTCTACTTACATTTTCAGAAGCTAAAGTAGTCAAGAATGTAAAATGTCAGTTATCCAAGATAAAATTAAAATAATAATGTATTAATATATTGTTTTCTTCAAGGAATATTATTAAGTATTGTTTCACTAGGTTAGTGTATTTTAGTGGTATAATTTAATCACTGAAGTAAAGGTAAGATTGCCTTTTAAAAGAAGTAGCAAATGCATTTGCAGTACAGCTGCACAGGATTATCCAGTTTCTATAGACAAGTTTTAGTAAAATATTTTTTTAGTTTGAATTGATATTAACTGGAATCCTAAAACTCAAAGCATAGCCAACTAGTTGCAGTTTACAGAATTGTGAATTTGAACATCAGAGAACATTACAGTCAGTGACATAACTATAATTATCAAACTGGATCAAAATACTGAGGAACAGAAAAAATTTTCAAGTTTTACAAAGCTAACTCTAAGCTAATTAACACCAAAATTGACTGATAGTCACTTAAAATATAGGACAAATTAAAAAGTATTTAGATTTTCTAATATTTGCGAATTTAGCAAAGTACACAAGTTATAGTTCTTGATTTGGTGATGGAAGAAAAAAATTGTTTCATTTTCATACATTGCCTTGAATGTATCTTGAAACAGATGGGTTTTTTTGATATTTGTCTTAGAAAATTGTTACCTAAAAATTGTGCAGATTTTCTGATTGTTAGGTAGGAATTACTGGTTATTAAAAAAAGTTTGAATATTAAAGCTTGTAAAATTGCATATTTAAATTTTAACATGGTTGACTTAGTGTCTATTTTTTTCTGTATAAGTGAGAGTACTGTTTGCTTAATATCTGTATTATTACATAGAATAGAATTTTGATTTAATATTATAAATTCTGATGTCTCTCTTTCATATGGATAGTGCTGGACTTTGTTTTGTACTTTACTAGTACAGAAATTTACCCATGGTCTTTCACTTACCTTTTCCTATTATGTGTGTTAGGGCATATGAATATTCCTTTCCTTAGTCTATTTTCTACAGGGAATATAGATCAGACAAACACAGAAAAAGAGAAAACTTGTCAAGTCTGTCCAGCATTAAGATCCCTCTATGTGAAAACTGGTTTTTTTAAGAAGCTTTTAAGTTTACTTTGAATTTATGTAGGAAAACCACAGGGAAATTTACCTCAGTCTAATGTTCTAAATATGATTGGGCAAATTTTTACTAATGGCAGCCTATTTGATACTGGCATTTAAAAAGTGCTTAATAATGGAAATGATATCTGGACCACAGGCACTGATTCTCTTTATGGAGGTTCCCAGCAGGTACTCAAACACTTGTATAATGGTGAGGGGTGCGATATACGGGATGAATTTGCTGCCATTTCTAATTAAGTGGTACCACTGGGCTGAGAGGCAGGGTGAGGGGTATGAGTTATTTTATACACGCAGAATGGAAAACAAGCTGGCTAAAGGCAAAGGCCATCTCACGCTCTTTACTGTTGCTATTTTACACCTCATCCGAGGCAACATTTTTATGAGTACCTTCAAACAAGAGTGAGTCTGGGTGGTGATCCTGGCTTTCCCTGCATCTGAATCTCAGATGTCAAGCATCTGCACACCCTTCCCCTTGTCTTTACCTGAGATTGGACATGCTCAGGGATGCCTGAAGATCTAGTTGCTAGTACTATCCACATCCAAGGGTGGTCATGCCCAAAATAAGGAGTCCTTTATCAAGTACTGTGCACTCATTATTTGTATAAGAGCTGCAGAGCTGACACCAGCAATGGCTGTGGTCCTCAGGTTTTAGTCATACCACTGAAATGTTCACCCATGTGCCTTGCAGCATGTGTCCCTGACCTCCTTCCGCTAATGTTCCTCCTGACTTTCCTCTTTACACGGATGTACTTTCTCTGCATGCCACTTCTCACAGCGCTTAATGCAGCATGATCATCTCTGAAATGTAAAACTCTGCTCTGTGGTGACCATTGTCATGCAATGAGAAAATACTCTGACAAGCTCCCTAGAGACTTAACAAAGCAACTCACTCTCTAACAGTGTCATCGAACAGAAAGTGGTCTCTGCCAGAAAGCAGACTGAGGATGTTGGGTTATCCTCCTTTTATTACTAGCTTGGAAGCAGGTGGAAGTGAGAATATTTATGATTAGAACTACAAGTATGATTTTTAATGTAGTTAGAGAACTATGCACTTAATTCTTAATATTAACAGTTCTGTAATGAAATCAGCATCCTTTTCAAACAGATAGTAAAAATGTGTAACTTTGCAAGAAGTTTCCTGGCTACAAAATTTGGCAGTAATACTTCACAATTTTATGGAATCACCTTTCTTTTGCCATACATTTCTTCAAGATGGACACTATAAATTTATTTGGAATATAAAGTAGAATTCCTGTAAGCTTTAAGAACTGCTCCCTCCTATAGCTACCAACCACTTAGTTTCTTTGCCTGCCTGCAACTCTTGAAAGAGTATGTTGTGAGGGAAGCAGATTTAGCTATTTAGAAATGAAAGAGTTTAATATCTTGTATCTATATTTGATTCTGTGCTTCTAGACAGTTAAAAAAAATGCAAACCTGATGCCTACACTGTGAAACTTTTCCCACAGTTTTACAAGGACTGACAAGGTCATAGCCTGCGGTAATATGGTTGCCAGATGTCACACCATTAGTTACAATCTTAGACAGAATAGGTGTAAGTAAGGAGAAGCAAGACTTAAAATATCTCTTCATGTAATGTTTTTCCTGCCAATGCTCTTCCAGCAATGTAAGTGCTATTTCTTATTTCATAGTGTTAGGTCGATCTCAATATTTTTATGTAACAGAAAATAAGTATTTAATGCAATTTATAGTTAAGTGAAAAAAACTGTAGCTATTTATCCTGTACAAGCTGTGTTTTTAATTATCAAGCTTTTGATTTTCATAAGAAAAAAGCCTTTGATCACATCAGATCCTAGAAGTGACCTATGATTTCTTTGAACAGAATATTTGTGCTGTCCCTTTTCAGATACATTTGTTACCTATTTCACTTTAATATACTGTGTTCAATAGAAAGCATAGTTTTTTTTCAAGTAGGGGCAATATTTTTTTCAGAACACCTCTTTTACCTTTGAAAGTCACTTTCTATACTGGGATGCACATAAATAAATCATTGCCTTACTTCACTGGCTTTTTATGCACGTTTTCTACAGGTCATTCTTCACTGAATGAAAGCCGTATTTCTTTAGCAGTAAGCTTGGTAATGTCGAGCTGATGGTGGTTAGTTGTTCTGAAACTTTCAGAGAAACTGGAAAATTTCAAGTCATTTTCTGTACTTTTGCTTTTGCTCACCCTGTCCGTTTGGGACTAAGTATTCTTATTTCCCAAATAGGTTTAATATGGGGAGTTATTTGACCTGCTGAAAATTTTTTAGAAATTACTTTTCATTATAAAACAAAGTTACACTTACTGAAACAATCAGATCAGGTTTTCTTCTATAAGAAATTCAGTGATGAAAAAAGAAGAAAATAAACTTGTACAGAAAAATGAATATATGTGGAAATACATATGTACATGTCTGTACCTGTAGTCTGTTTGCAAAAAAATGCTGTTCTTCTATTAAGCTAATTGTATGCACCTGCATACATAGGCAAAGGGTTAAAGAACCCATTCAGTAGAAGCCTAGCACTGTTTCCCTCTGTTTTGCAACAGAATGGTGAAGGCCAAGGTCTGACAATTTCACAACATGGCTAATGCTGCTATGCCAGTAGACTCGGGAAAATATACAAACTGCCTGGTATGGAACCAATGCAGAGGAAAATGCTAGGCTGGAAAGCAAGTCTGTAAATCATTATATCTGATCACCAAAACCGCACTCAACCATAGATGTTTAATACAGGAAAGTCTATAAAAACATCCATTCCTCTTCCAACATGCTCTCCAAATCATCCTTAACCAGACAAATGAGAAGCTTCTAGCACCAGGAACAATAAAAGTTGTGGTATTATTGAACAGTAAATCTGAACTTTGAAATAAGGAAATGAGCAAGACTGACTTTATAACATTTAAAACTATTAAATATTATTGCTCTTTGATGTGTTTAAGTCTGGTAAACTATACATAACAGTATCATTCACCCATACACAGAGAAGCATCATTAAAAATGCAGGTCAAAATAATAAAGGAAATATTGCATTGCAAAAAAATTAGGGAAAAAAAGATATGTCTTGTATATAGACTGACCAGTGTAACCTTTTCAGTGTCATGGTGAGGGAAGTAAACCATCTATGAGACCCTAGTAGACCACAGCATGTAAGCAAATAGTTGTTCTATTCCTGTTTTCATATGGTGTTCATTAGAAAAACAAAAGAAGTGCCTCCAGCAGTTTTTCCTTAGAAGCAGACAATGCAGCTTTTGTCTTTTGAATCTGCATAAGAGAGTCACAGACTGGAAAAAACATCTAAGTTTCCCCTATGAATTAATGATATCTAAAAGTAACAAGAATGAAATGTGTTTTGATTATCAGATGAATGTTAAAGTGTAAGTAATGCTCTATTAAATCTCATTTTTAGAGAAAAATTACCGCTTTTTAGTTACATCGCCTATTTGCTTAGGGCAGTCTTGCTAAGAAACCTAACAGTGAATTATCATATACAAATTAAACTTCGATATGAAGTGGGTCCTTAGAGAGCTGGTGAGAACTACCTGCATATAAATAGTCACAATATGGTATGAAAGAATCTAGTGACTTACAGGGTAGTGATAGGTAAAGCAGTAAAAATTGCTATAGAAAAATAAAGTCACCATAATGACTTATGTGCCAGTAATCTGAAAGTTTTCATGGCAAGGCATACATTCACTTTCTATTGCACCAGTGACTAACTAATAAATGATTGGCTAGAAACTCGTAATATCAATTAATGTAATTGCACTGAAATGAATCCATTTTCATTAAAGATCAGCCACTTAGCATACCTCCACAAGCAGACTGGAAAATCTGAAATCACTGAGCATTCCCAGGAGAGTCTTTCTCTGGTATAAAGTGACTAGTCAAGAGTAGTTATTTCGATGTTTATGAATGAGGTTCCTTCTAGAATCTTTATAGGACTTTTCCTGTAAATGTTTTAGAGCTCTTACCTGGTAGGGAAGTTAAATTCAAGAACCGGAACGGCAGACAGATGAAAAAAATAACCTGAAAAGCTGTCTGCTGCTGCTGAAGTCCTACTGAACTTTGGTCAAAGCACAATGCCTTCCACTCATCCTCTGGTTGTCTTACCTATTCATGTTGCAGTTTCAGTAAATCAGGGATTTCATGCGCTATGGGTGTGGTTTTAGCTCACATTCACCCAGTGTGACTGTAGGTTGCTGGTACGTGGGTGATCCTGCTCTTTCCCTTTCCCTCCCAACCGTGTATGCAATGTAGCAAACACACATCATTATGAATTGGATCAACTTGCTGAACTGTCAGAAAACTAACCCAGCTTCTTCCCTGACAGACCCTGAGTAGTAATAAGGGATTGAGTCGACTCTTTCCTGCAGCAGCACAGTCTCCAGGTTCAGTTCAAGGGAAGCATCAGGGACACACTGCTGGGAGCGGAGAACGAAGAAATGTTTGCAGATTTGACTGGTTGAAATGTTTATGACACATCCAACCACACACAGCAGCTGTAACTAGTTCCAAAATCACAACCCTGTTTATGGGTGTTGGATTTGCATTACACAGCCTGTGGACTGGGTAGGAAGTTAAATTAACCACATCTCCTGTAGGGTGCCCTCCTCCTAGCCTGACAGGTGCAAGCTCATGAAGGAGCTGTGGACTGCACATCACAGACACCATATAGGCACTATTACAATACCATCTTTGTCAAAAATTAAAAAAAGTTTGGTTTCACTTGAACAGATAATCCTAAAATGCTGCCTTCATCACTAACTGTAGTCCAAAAAGTTTCCTCTCCTTGCCTCCCATACATGTTAAGTGTTATCAGCCACAGAGCTTCTCTTAGTGTTCAGTAAGGCTGGAAAAAAGTACAAGAAATGAGTAGCCTAGGTTTGAATAATGAAGACTTAAAAGAGAGAATAATGTATTGCTAAGCATCTGAAGTTTATGACACATAGGTCTCATCAAATAAAGTGAACTTTTTGTTAGTCTCAAGTTTGCCTGCTAAGTGAAATAGTATTAATATAATAGATCGCTACTGATCTTGCTATGAAAAAAGTCCTTGATTAAGATTTAACACACCTAATAGAAACTGTGTGATAATGAGTAGATTAACTCTCATTGACACTATACATATAAGGACAGTTTTTCCCTTACAGTGCTGAACCTGAATGCTGAGGACAAAGAAGCTGAACTGTACAACAATCAGTATTTATTGATACTAGTTCAACCAAGAATGAACAACAGCCAGCAATAATTTGATGTAATGATCAATAACAGTAAAAAAATTCTCAGAAGTTTTCAGCATTACTTAAATAGAGCATTTCTGCAAGAGCTAACAACAAAAATAGTCACTTCTGTTTATATTAATTTGCTTTTGATGCTCCATGTAACTAATTTTGATGGTTTTAGTAATAAAAAAAAGTATTTTTTTTTATTTTGTGGATTTCCTCTGAATCTGAAGCAGTAAAATTTTAAAATGAAGTCTCATTAATTTGTCTTTATATTGCTACAGGAAGGGTTTACCACTCAGTAGTGTACATACTATTGCCATTCTAGTAAGCATTTAAGCAAGAGTGAGGAAGCCACAGTTGTCCTGAAGTGTACAGCAATTTTGCTAAGGATTTACATAGAATAAAGATGTTGTTTTGAATTTTTGCTTCTAAAAAATTATATGCTGATTGATACAGAAACATCTACCTTTAGGTATCTACATATAAAAATTGCTCTCATTGGTATACACTTACATATTACCAGTATTTAAGCATTTTCTTATTTTTGTGAAAAATGAGTATCATTATGAAAAAAGTATTCTATATTTTTCAATGTGTTCTACAACTTCTTATATTAGTTTTGAATAATATGGTTTTAAATAACTTTGTTTTCTGTCTTTTTTTTTTTCCAAATGATACAAATAGAGATTTTATTCTTTTACCCATTTGATAAAACGGCCTTTCTGGTGTGGTCATAGTGATGTTCCATAGAGTTTTTTGTAGCTATTGAATACTATTTAAATCAACATTTCTCAGTGTCTCAGTTCATGCACTTCACTTTTGCTAAGTATCCTTCAGTTTCAGTGATTAATGTTTTCCATGCTGCCTATCAACATATATATAAAAACAAGAGTATGTTTTATCTACAGCAAAGACGTGATAGAGGTGAGTCATAAAAGAAGAGAAAGTCTACGTTAAGAAAATCCTAACAGAGCAAAGGCATGAAAATCCATGAGGCACCTAACTGATGTATCCAAGTGCCCTTCATGTCTTTGAAAATCTGCTCTGAATGCATCCTATCTGCTTCCATCAAAAGAATAATTTTTTTTCTGGAGCAAAATTTTATAACCAGCTAAAGACTCAGTTTTATCCACAAAAGAGACTATGATTGTCATAGTGTATTCACTATGTAAGTAGTGTATTCACTATGTAAGCATTACATAGTGTATTCACTATGTAAGCATGTTTTGCAAACATATTAACCTCCTTTTTTTCTAAAAGCCTTATTTATCAGTTTCAGATGAAAGACCTTAATCCTGAGGTTTAAGATTATATCATCCTTAGTGTTGTCTTCACTGATGTTGATTTTAGTGGTGTATTGAGGAGCACATTCAAATCCACTACATTTGCAGTGGAAAGAAGATGCTACAGTGTTATTTTACATCAATAATAATTTCCAGCTTTGGAACAACACATTGCATATTCAACACTGCTCTTTTCTTTTATAAAGTTCCTGCATGAAAGGAATGAGAGCTGTGATACGATCTCCAGCATGTCCAGGTTATAGTCACTGAGACATTCTTTTAATTTTCTTCTAAAAGACGCCTCCAGTCACATAATTCTAGAGCAGAGTAGTATGACTAAAAAGAGTTTTGCTACACTATAATCGACAGTGACAATATTTACTGCTCCATAAACAAAATGTAGTGAAATGTTTAAGGGATCTGTAAAGCTTTTGTGCATGAAGAAGGCTTATACAATGGATCATTCACGTACTACTGCAACTCTGTCTTTGGTCACCAAGTAGCAGAGCTTCAGACTGATAGGATATTTCCTGACTGTTTTGCAACCTGCACACCCAATCGTTGTCTGAGGATCTTTCACTTTTTTTGAATCTTGTTGTCATATTTTTTAAATATCCAAGGTACTTTATGTGATGAATTTGACAAACTTACTTCTGAAGAACAACCCAAATTTAATGAACTGACTGTAAAGTCTCCTCACATTTAAATATAGCCTATATTTCAGTGCGGTCTGCACTTGTATGGATATCTTCATATATGTTCTCAGGGTGTTTTTGAAAATTATTGTAGAGGCATAGTAGGTTATTTCATAATGAATGCAAGCCCTTTCAGGATCTTACAGTGATCTGACTTGCGACCAAGACCTCATTAAAAATGTGTAGTGTGGGCAAAGGGCTTTTCCACCTTGCTTTGCCAGTCAGCTTCACCTCTACTGAGAGATCAGTGCTTGTGTAAAGAACTGTAGTTGAAAGCTCTGACTTCATTGAGAAAGTAGGTTTTAAGTACAACTGAACTTTTAATGTATTTTATTATTTGTTTAGGTAAGAGTAAGAAAACAGTGTTTCGCCAAATTGCAGAGGTTGGTACTGTTGACTTCTATTTGATAGACATGATTCTTCATTTTAGAGAGGGAACATCTTTAAATATGCAAGTTTAGAGTGCCTTTAGAAACAAGTCTACTGAGCAATCCACTTCAGAAAGCAACTCATTCCATATCAGTATGTAACAGATGTCAGTTATTGATAGTTTTAACTTGCAGGTAATGAAGACCATGTTTGAACTTGTGACCTAAATGTGAAGAGTTCCATATGTACCCCTGTAAGCTATCTAGATTTAAATACTGTTTCTTCAATAATAGGAAATTTTATCCCAAAAGAGTGTGAACCATATTGCTTGACTGAAGTCTCCTTGGGTTTCACTTCTTTTATTTCTTTTATTTATTTTATAAATACAATAAATATGGGTTAACACTGTTTACAAACTATGTTCAGTTAAAACTAGGAGCTGCAGGTGCACCCTCTAATGATAAGATCTTAAGAAACAAGGGTATCGGGCGACTCTTTGTCTAGCTGAGAGTACATTGTGTAATGATAAGTACCTGAGAAATGAGAATACTGTAGCAGCCATGGATCTAGCTGAAGTCAGTGGGAGTTCAGAAATAAAGAGAAATTGCTCATGGCATCACAGGCACAGCCTCACAATGCTGAAATAAATGTGGATCTTTTCTGTGAACTGGAAGGAAAGGACACTCAAAGCCTGACAAGAACTGCTTAGCTGGCATTGTGAAATCTGCTGACATCCTGCAACCATATATCCATTTTAGGGGGCAGGAATGTTTGCTTGTTTGTTTGTTTGTTTGTTTTTAATATGCTTCTGTCCATTAATCAAGTATTTATTGTGCTTTTATGCGTGTTTTTAAAAGGATATTCTTAAGAAGAAGATGGAAAAGAATATATTTTACCTTCTTTTCCATAGCTAATGGCTGCAACACTTAAAGGCGAAAGGAACACTAGGCTGCTACACAGAAAGTAGACCAACATTAATTTCTAGGCACACCTGCTACTACTGTTTTTAGACATTTTTAAATTTAATATAATCCCTTGCAGTGAACATTCTGAGCTACACTTTGCACCCTTTTATGTGTTCTAGTGAGCTAAGTATGGTTCTTGATGTCTAACCAACTCTTATTTTTAGGTTTTTCAATAAAATTCCAGCTACATCTGTATACTTAGCCCTCATATAACTCTAAAAGGAGCTGGCTGAATAAAAAATGCAAAATAATATTACCTCTTAAGTTTTCAAAAATATTTATGCCTGTGAAACTTAAGTGTAAGTCATCTTCTAACTCCTTTTCACTTTTTTATTCCATCCTCTATTTCCCCTTAAAGATGACAAAATAAACTGCAGCTTCTTTTCCTGTTTGGTAGTCCTGCTTAAGAGCAATAAAATTCTGAGAAATAGAATTGTTTATTTTTAAATTACCAGTTTTATATTTGAAAGTTTTGGGGCAAACTTTTGTCATGATCTCTACTCTGAAAAAAGCAGTTGAACTGCAATGTTTCACTCTCTCAAACAGGGAAATCAGAAAACAGAGATAGAGCAACACGTGCCCTTGCCACAATCTCAGTCAAATCACACAAATCTCATTTGATTCTTCAGACTTATGGCAAACCCATGACCAGAAGTTCAAAATGTTTAAGTATAGTAAAGTGAATTTGGAGTTGTTTTGGTTTGTCTGCAGCACTTCCTTTGCCAAATGATTGTCTCTTGCTGAGCCTATACTCCTTGGGCCAATTGTGAGTACTGAAGTAAGGGCTGCAAAGCCAAGATCATGAGCTCCATTGTAAAGGATGATTAATATAATGAATATAATTAATTTGGCTACAGGGCAGAATATAATCTTCCAAATAAAAATATACCTTTTTTTAATTTTTTTTTTTTCTAAAGAGTGTTACACCAGTAGCCGTAAAAATTCTTACTGGATGTATACTTCACATTTTAAAAGAAGAAACTTTAGAAGTTGAAGAAGGAAATCTCTGTGAAGTTTCTACTCTTCTGTTTTAAGAGAAATACATGACCGTAGCCTACTGTATATATTATTTTGATGAACCGGTGTGGGGAAACAGATGAAATAAGCCAGTATGTACACTGGTGCATTGGCTTTGAGAGTACTGACTGAGTACTTGTCTTTGTAACCTATGTCCTGCTTCAGGTCAAAGTCCTCTGTGCCAAGAAATTCAGACTGTTTGTGTCAACAGTGATTATACAGATGAGATCTGAGCTGCGACAAGTTCTCCACCTTGTCTATCTTTCTGAAACTCCAGATCTACCTGACTCAGTTCAGACATGAAATAAGTTACAAGCGAGTGCACAGGCAATACAAGCAATCAATGAGTAAGATGCCCAGGCTGACCGAACTGTACAGAGCTGCTTGCAGCCAACTATAGTCATGATTTATTGTGCATCTTCGTCAACAAGGACGGTGGTATTTTATTTCCCTGACTGTAACAGAAATCAATTTGTGAGGTCCAATTTACCCCAACTTTATTCAGTTTTTGGTCCATAAACAATTAAAAAGACTCCTCCCTTTCTCCACTACTTATCAGATTACAAGTTTTACAGATCAGATTACAGTTCACAGATCAGTTTAACTTACATCAGCACTCTTGTGCTGTTATTAGATATGCCATTTTGTTATCCTCTGTTGTCTACTATAATTTAATGTTAGAAAACTTTGATCTAAGTAAATATTGAGCTGTGCTCTTGCTAGAAAAATTAACAACCCCTAAAATCAACAGAAAACTTTGTAATGAATTTAATTTTAGAAGTGCTCATCAATAATTTTTAAGCATATTTCCTCTTGAAATAAAATTAAACAGGTGAGAGTGGCACTCAAAATTACATGTATTTTAGAAAAAAAATCCAAGTAAATAAGCACTGTTTTTTCAGGTGAGCATAACCGATATAGAATATCACAACGTAACCACAGTATGAAGTAGAAGCAATAGCAGTATTCTGATTAAAATGTAGCACATTAGTTATATATATATCTTTCATGGATGGTTTTTTAGTAGCTATAATGAGGTCTTAATGCTATCTATACCTTAAACTGATTTCAGCTGTGCCAGTAAACCATGCCAATTTAACTTCAATCTGAGACAGAGTTTGTGTGTGTGAAAGAACTTCCTGCACACTTCAGCTCATTTTGGTGGCTTTTTGTTAATGTTACTATTAAACTGGGTGGAGGGGGAAGTCCCTTGAAAAAAAAGATAAAAAAAACCCAACCAACTTTGAAAATATTTACATAAATTAACTTCTATAATAAAAATTGAATTTACCAACAGAAAATATGTAAGAATCCATGAGAAAACAAAGTGGAACTACTGTGTCAAAAAACTATATGTCATGATGTGATATATAAAGATTTCTAATACATATTATACCAGAGGAATATAAATATACATTATTATCTAAAATACAAATAAAGGAATACACAAAATGCACATAATAAAAAAAGACTACAGGAATTAAAAAAATCAGAAAATTAGGCCACAATTACAAAAAATGATCAGCAATCTACAGTGATTTTGTATAAATTGCTTTCCTTAAAAGCATATGTTATCCCAAGGCAATTTGAACATTTATCATCTAGAAGATCAGGTTCCTGTAAAGCATTAAAATAATTTGAAAATTTTAATAAAATTATGACAAATGCCCTTTCTGAAATATACTTAACAGAACTGGAAAGAAGGCATTTGCAATGCAATTAAAATGCAATCACATACAGTTACACACCTGCAAAAAAGCAATAAGAAGACAAAGGCATTAACTTCCTGCTGCAATTCAGGCCTAAGAGCCAAGGCCAGAGTAGTTGTTTCAAGATGATGGTAACCTATGCAAGGCAGGTAGGTAGCAATAAGATAAAAATAGACATGGTAAATATAACATTGCCTTTGTTGTTTATGAACACTCACACTTTAGGTTTCTGACATGTCCCTCTGAACTACAGATTTGTATATAGACATTTTGGTCTTAAAAGTTGTGAAATAATTTGTAATCATGCTTCTGAGTTTAACAAATGAGAAAAAAAGACATAAGCATATTAAAATAGAGAACTCATCAACATGTAGGCCTCAAAGTAACTAGCATGGGGTGTGAAGCTCCTGATTTTAGAAGCTCTCACATATAAGGACATCAGATATGAAAGATTTAAATTTTTAATTACTGAAACCAAATTTCTAGTTCTCATAATTTCAAAGAAAAGCTAGCAACTGTAAGGCAAGTCTGATAGGTGATACATATAGAGAGAATTAAAACAAGATGTCTGAATGCATGGGCAGCCCAATTGATTTCAATATGTGTTTTTAAGCCAAGAACGAATTCATCTGAGTGATCCTGCTTCATCTGCCATTCTCTTCATCTGCAATCCAAGATGCAACATCAGTAGCACACTTCTTTGAGTTCAGACTTGGTGATAAATTGTTGGTCTTAGTGGAGTATAACATTTTGATGTTAAGACTGAGACAAGCAAACAGCATACTGGTAACCTATAGAGAAGAGTGCAACCCTCAATCCTCCTTCCTTTTCCTCTAATACTACTCCAAATACACAAACCACCTCTTTTATTTGTGTAGGCTGCGATACTCACCTTATAACAGGTTGAACTACATCAGCTACTAATTCAGCTGGAAAGTATTGTTTGGTTTTGTTTATTCAGTTTGCATGTCTGCCTTGAAAGATCCTGGTTTCTCATAGCCTGCTTAAAACTAACAATCTGAAAATGCTGTTCTTGTGAACTTTTATAGCAAGAGATGACACTTTCTAAATGACAGGAGTGAGAAGTAAGGCATCTATTCTACTTTATGTCATGATTTATTGTTAGGTAAATGAACCTCAAGAGCATTACTTTCCTTCAACCTTCCTGTAAGGTTGTCTATCAGTTCTCATTTCTGCAAAAAGTTAAGTTGCTTGGTTGATAAGACTGACAAGGGGCAGTTTCAGACACATGGAAACCTTTAGTCAACACATGCGCTGGAAAACCTCATTTCTTTTAACAGTGTGGGAGGTTGTAGAATAAGATTTCTAAGACTGTTTTGAAAATTTGTCTCACATGCAATATAGACTACTGCAGAAGTTGCCTATGGTAAAAGCTAGCTAAGGGTGGAAAAACATTTTCAGCCCAGATGGCTTCTTCATATACTGCTATTGTCCTGCAACTGCTGCTGAAGACACTGCTTAAGTTATTACTACATATACATGTTAAGCAAGAATACTGGTTGTATCCTGAGAATAATTACTTGTTCAAATGCATGTATCCAAAGGAGAAGGAGTCCTTGTTTGAGGAAATGACTGAACTGCAGAAAAATTAAACCCAAACTTTCCCAGTCAGGGCCATTTTTGCTTACATGGCTCTCTCCTATTCCTCTTTTTTACTAGTTTGCTAAACTCACAACAGTTTATCTAGGAAAAAAGGAACCCACTATGTTGTTAAAAAAAAAAAAAGGTAGTCTTTTGTTATTTATTTAATTTTGTTTCTTTCTTTGAACACCACTGCCAACCTAGAAAGTCACTGGTATTTTTCATACCAACAGTATTGGCTTTACAAACAAAAGTTAAAATCCATAAGGTTTCCAAAATGATCCACTTGAAGCTTTGTTTGTTATACACCAATGATAACACGTAATCATAATTTTAAAACAAAGAGTTTTAATAAAAAACACTTTACAAAAAAATAACTCATTCTATACATAAGTGAAAAAGCCAAACTTTATATTTGGAAAAAAAAAATTCTTTTTGCAACTCTGATTAGAGTCATCATCTCCTGAAATGGTCCTGGCCTGTCAGAAACTGAGGTTGATAGATGAAGAATACGAGCCTTGGCTGAGACTCAAGAAAAGCCTTTAAGTCTTGATAAATGCCTGAGATACAAAAATGTAAATGAAATCAGGACACACTCTGACCTCAAATAACCTTGGCAATTAAACAATTCACTGACCTCAACACACAAATATCTTTGATCTCGGTAGAAGAATTCAAGCAGAAGTTGCATGAATATTCTCACAATCTTGAGTTTCAACGGATTCTTTTTAACCTTGAAATCAGTAGTTTCATAACGAGTCATACAAATAATCTCACTGACTCTCATGTGACTACCTAGGTAAGCAAATTATACATATCTTTGCAACTCAGATCTTGGGTTTGCATCAGTTATATACCACAGGCAGGAAAGAAAGGTAGTATTTCACTATCTCCACATCAGTCATCAAATTCAACTTGTGACAACTTTTAAGAGCCATACTGTCCACAGATTTTAAGTCTTTGCCCCCTACTAGTTGCTTCCGTCAGTCTCACACATCCTAAACTAATTGTTTTGTTGCTCTCGACTTAGTATTTTATTTTTAAAAAACAGGCCCGGAGAATAAGCAAGCAAGGCAGCCTGCTTGGCTGAAGTTGCTGCTGCACAGCTGATGTGCCTGAAGTTTAGTGTCACTTTTCTCGCTTTCACTTTGTGAAGCAAAGTTAAGGACGAAAATAATGCCTGCTCCGGCGCGTCGGTTCCACGCCAAGGGAGGTGTAAGAAAAGGTGAAGTGGAGGAGAGCGGAGAGGGAGACAATCTCCCTCCTTCCCTCCCTGCCCAGCGCAGCCTCCGGCGGGGCAGCGGCAGAGCCCGGCCCGACGGCCCCGCTGGGACCGGGGGCGACGAAGGGGAGCCCTCCGACCCAGCGCTACCAGCGAGGGGCTGTCCCTCGCCAGAACGAAAAGGGGCGGTAGCTCCCTGTGAACTTTATTGATGAGCTGCTGTAGCCCAGGGCGCAGCGGTCACGTTCTGGAGCGGGTGGGGGAGCGAGGAAAAAGCCGGGGTTAACAAAGCCCGACCGCCTCCCTCCCTCCCTCCCAGC
>VYXB01008546.1:82542-114446 GCA_013397135.1 Pachyramphus minor
TGGGCTACCGGGGCTGGTGCGGCGGCGGAGCAGCCCCGGGTGTAGGGTTGTTGCGAGGTGCGGGTGCGCCGAGGGCAAGCGAGCGAGAGAAAGGCGCCTTTCTCTGACAGGCAGCACTTAAAAACTTGGCTTAAACAAAAAGCAGCACCAAGTCCCCAAACTTTACTCGCTTTCGTTGTTCTTCAAGCTGCTTCTTACACTCTCTTTCCCTAATGATGCCACTTTTCTCAGTAAACAACTGGTCCTGGCCTGTGCCAACCCGTTCGCTTAAGAAAAAAGCCTATACAAAGCAACGTTTTTGAGAGGTGCAGAGGATGATGCTTCTGTGATGTGAGGTATTTTGGCTATGTGCTGTCTTCTTTTTTTTTTCTTTTGCTTTCTTATGTTTTCAAAGTCATCTTAGTTTGGAACATGATTTTTTTTTGTGGAGTAGGTTACTGAGTTAAAGAAGTTGGTCACAGAATATACTTCAGTCAGGGAAAGTTTCTCTTCCACTTAATAAATTTTTGTGCCCAGTCACTGTTAGGTCCCAGCTCTTCTTTTCTACCTGCCAGGAACGTTTACACCATGTCCAACCTCTTAATATACCTCTAGTTAAAAAATGCCTACTGCAGGCCTTCTGTCTTAGAGAGCTGCACATGCACTCCAGGAATAAGGCATTTCTGCTCTGGGTGAAAAAATAACAGTAGTTTTGTTTTATGCTAACAACTACATCTTTGGATTGTACAAAATATGGAAGCTTTGGTGTAGTTATGAAATAAATTTCTTAGTGTCACTTAGCTTGGCTGGAAGACTAAACCACTGGAGAATGTGTAGGTATTTTTGGAGCCTTCTGCAGTAAGGTGGTAGTCATAACTCACAGTTTTATGTGTAACTTAAGAAAGGCAAATTTCAGCTTTTTCGAAATGCTTGTTTTTATGAAGTGTTAAACAGTACTTAAATGGAGTCTTTGCTTCCTATTTGATATTCCTCGGATTTGTGACATTGCACTGTGTTTGGAACTGAGCTTTTACTTAAAACAGGTTCATCTGTTGTATGCTATATCAGGCGTATATCCCCTATATCCTGAGTTTTGGGATTTAAGTAGATTTTTTTTAAGTTAAAATTTAATGAAATTAAGCCTTAATACTTAAGAGTATGAATGATAACAGTATAGTGTTATATGGAGATACTTGCATTTGCTAAGCTGCGGGGCTATGGAGTAGAAAGGGAGAAGCACTGTGTTGTTTCCAGAGATTTTGTGAGCATCACTTCATGGCACTGAGTGTATGCAGCATCAGTGTTTGCATGGATTCAGGAGTTGTGATGGGTAATTCTAAACTTCATGAGAACTTGACATACTGATATCTATAAAAAATGTGTATTAACTTCTTTGATCAACTTGTGAAGTTGCTTGGTAACCTTCAGTTAGTCTTGGAGATGGATGGTTTGAGAAAAGGTAACTACTCTGCATTGTCCTGCAACTCCCCTTGGTACAGTGAAGTGGTGGAGTGAGATAGTGAACTCTTAACTAAAAGTTCTTCTTATGAAGCAAGTTAATTATTTCTTCTCTTTCTTTTGAAATTTTCTGTAGTCATAGAGAAATTTGAACATAAAGGTTTGAAAGACTTCATTTGATAGCCTTGCCCTGAGTTCACTACATATTTGCTATGCTATTGTTGGCAAAACTGAGGCCAAAGACCAGGGTAATTCCTTACTCAAGTACCTTATTTGCCCTGGCTTTACTGCCCTCCTGGGCCTACAGAGCACTATTTTTGGTAGTGTTTGGGTAGCACAATGTGATAACATAAAGTAGATAGAAAGGAGACTGTTCTCTGATGGTGTGTGTCTCAGTGTTTTGTTGACAGGGCTTTAATGTGTGTTAGCAACAATTTAGAGGGGATAGCTCGGGCAGTTGTGGTGCTCCAAGGAGGAAAATAAGGTACAAGTAGTATAAAAGTGAATTTAGTCTAATTTAGGAACGAAAATGCTAAAATATATTGATATATATATATATATAAATTAGATAGGATTTGGACTGAAAAACAGAATGGAGACTTGTTATGAGACTTAAATCTACATTTTGTACTGTAAAGTAGTAAACTGAAAAGAAATACAAAACTTAGTGTTTCCTCCTCTTTATGTTTTTTATTTTTCAGAAGAGAAATAATTATATCTGTAATGTTCTTTATCCTTATGTTTATTCCAAAATCTGATTTCATTCCATTTTAGAGTACACTTAATTTTCTGGAAATAAATACCAGTCTTCAGAAGACAATAGTTATACTTGATGCAAAGGTCCCAAGTTCTTACAGGCTTGGTCCCAGTGCCTCCCAGTCAATTTGTAGTAGTAGACAAGGAAGTATATCGTTTAAAGAAAATCGTTCTTGAAATTTTCTGTTGACAATTTCATGTGACGAATTACATACAGCAGTATATTTTTTTAGAAAAGAAGAAGGTTGTGCTTGTAGTGGAATATTTACTGTCCAGGTTTAAAAAGCAGCTGGATACCACTCAAATATGTTTTTCATACGGTGGTATATAAAGATTAATGGCACACAATAGGTTCCTTCTTTTATCATTATTTTTGTTTTTTTCCTCTAGAAATAATTGATTTCTGAATTAAAACACTGTACCATGCCAGTTGAATAAATTTCAGTGTTAAAAATAGTTACATTACTTTTGAAATAAACATTTAAAAACTAACAGCTTTGGGTTTTTTGTTACAGTAGGTTTTTCCCCACAGTAGCTGAATGAACTCAAGCTATTGAAATAAAAACCTGCCACCTACTTCAGCCTCTCCTGGTGATTAAAACCAAAACCAAAACAAGCTGACTTTGAATCATTGCCTTGGATGAAAATGGAAACCTGATTGTATGTAAAGTGTTGACTGATATGTCAAATATATGAAGAAGGGTACACAAACTTTGCTAGAGTCTCCACAGATTGAATTTGAAAAGGCCACATGGAGCAGAATCGGGCTTAGTCTACTTATTGTGAGAATTAAAACTTTCAGATCAAAGCATTAGAAATTTAGTTCTCTAGTTCCTTAAGCTCACTAAAATAACAGTTGCTCCTAATATTTTCTTTTGCCAGTTTTCATGGTCTTCTGACTCCTGTTTTTGTCATGTACAGACATGCAGACAGTAAGCATCTGCAGCTCCAGACAATTTCAGAAAGCTTTGAGGTATATTGCAAATCTGACTGCTATTCATTAGTCTGTAATGTGGATTGAAGAACCTGTCTTTACATATTTTTACTTTTTTAAAAACTAATTAAACTATTATCTGTCATGAAATTTTCTTGTGGAAAATACTAAGATAAAATACTTCAGAAACTATTGGTCCTTTTCTGTGTCCTTAATTATTCACATAACACTTTGGACTCTGAGGAACTCAGTTGGCTTCATTTATGACAAGGATGTAAGCCACGTTACCTAAAAAAATCTTCCTTGGTTGCTACATCACCAAAAAAACTATCTAAGTTAAATATAAGCCTTTATTTGTTTAGCATGGATGTGGAGACGTTGGCTGACTTGTTCTACCTCTGACTTTATACTCTATTGAAGGAATTTGGAAAAAAAGGAATCTTCTTTCTTGTAGGTAATGCCAACCTAAGGATGCTGAATATTGGCATTTCTGTCCAGGTGCTGCTCCCCTAACATTGCTTCTTTTTGTGTATATATAGGGCACATAGAAAGCCTCTCATGCTCTGTCTTCTGTGAAACATTCTTTTTGTAATTTGCCAAGTGCAATAGGTTGGCTGTTTAAAAATTCTCAGGTTTGTAAAGTGTGTGGGTTTTTGTTATCAACACCAAATAATCGTACTGTAAACTGCTGTAAAATAGTTTTGGACGAGAACCATTTTCTCTGGTGGTGGAGGTATAAATAATGGATGTTAGTGATTTTTTACAGAGTTCCTTAAGTGTTTGGTAGTTAAAAATTTAAACAATAAAAATGAACCTATGCATATTGTTAAGTAAATCATATATGTGGTATTTTTCTTTGTTTCTTAGTGCAATGTATAATCAGCAACTGTATCATATATCTGATACTGAACTGTAAGAGGAGTTGTATAAGGTTTTCATGGTCTTGAGTTAATGTGGTAAATGCAGCTGGCAGATAAATTGATTGATTAATTTTAGCATTTAAGATTGCAGACTTAATAACTTTGGTATTTTTCCTCAAGGATATTTCATATTGCTTAAAACAGTACATTGAGTTCTGCTCTCGATGACAAAATTGTTGGAAATGAGGTTCCAGTCAGGCTTGGTTTTACAGTGTGTGATCTCTTGTTTTTCTTCAGTAGTTTTATTCTTAATTAGTCTTCACGTTCTCTGGTAAATGTGCTAAAACAGTAGTTTTGTAGGAGTCTTGAGTAGGTGATTGTTTTTCCTTTTCCAAAGCAGTCTGCATTCCTCAAATATGTTGAGAACATAATAGTAGGCTATTCCAAATGTTTCTGATGCATGTTTGGTCCCAAAATGTCTCCAATACAGTGGTCAAGCTTACTTTCTCTGTTCCTTCTGATTTAGGGAATCCTGTCTCCCCTGGCTTTGCATCCATAAGTGCTGCAGGACTGGGCAGTTACAAGCTGTAATGTTGACTATGTTTTTGGCATCAGTAATGGGTTTTAATACCCTTGGAATCCCTTTGGGTTGGTAATCAGGTATCAGATTAAGAGTTTTGATAAAATAGAGTTTGATAAAGCAGAGATGAATGGCATCAGGGTAAAGGTTTTTGATTACAGAAGGTGTTCCTTTGAGAATGAGATATATGGAAGCTGTACTCCAAAAACAGGGTAGGCAGCTTTTCAGATTGATGTTATTTCAGGAGCCAGTGGGAACTGGGCAAGTGAGGAATTCTCTCTGGATTGAATGAACAGAAGCTGTTTGTGCAGGAATACTGGTTTGGATGAAACCTGTGCTGGGGAAGATTTCCAAGCTGGAATTTTGGTCAGCCCGAGGAGACTGCCTCTAGAATAGTCAGTTTGTGTGTTCGGAGGTACGAGTCACTAGTTATGTGTGAGAGCTTAAATCTGGGTCTATGTAGGGTAAGTGCCTGGTGGCTTTTTATGTTCCTTTCCCTCCCTGTTCTCTCTTCAGTGGAAAGCAGGGGCAAAACCAGTGCTGGTTAGTAGTAACTAATGCTGGAAAGTAATAAAGTATTAGCCATAGGCCTTTGGCATGATTTTGTGCAAAAAATGTAGTTACTTGGGAAAATACTTATATATAAATGTAAATACTCTGCAGTCCTTTACTGCAGGGATCAAAGAGAATATATACTGACCAATGGCAGTCTTAACTGCAGCCTAATCCAGTGATGATCAGAAGAAGACAGGGAAGGGAAGTTGTTATATCAGTACTGACTCAGATGTCCTGTGTATTACAGAAATTAGTGCTATTGGAGTCTGTAGTGTTTTAAATACTGTTTGACAGAGGAAAAAAGGAACAGAATTTCTGTGTATCAGCGCTGAAAAGCATGCATCTATTCTCTCTATTCCCTTTTTTTTTTTAATTGGGCTTTTTTTCACTTTTTTTCACTTTATTTATCATTTATGTTTAAATTTATGACAGAGAGAACAGGAGAAAAAAAAAGTCGATGTGCATGTACATGACTTTTTTTTTTCATGCTTGAACTTTGAAGCTTAGCTAGCTTTTGCAGCTGGCCTTCTATACTCCTGGCTCTGCAGAAATGTGACCTTGCTCTGGAGATAGCTATCTTAAGGGCTCTGAGTTTGTGTAAATTTCTTAGAGCACCTTATTTCATAGAGACAGTGAAAACTTTGTCTTTGATCCTGCGTATGAGAATTTATACACTGATGTGCAGTTGCTCAGTGTAAGGCCCAGTTTTTTTATGTGCAAGCTAAACATAATGTACAATGAGCAATCCCATTAAATGTCTGCTTAAAATTAATTAATCTTTGTTGGGTTAGGACTGAATATTAGCAAAATCAGATTTTTTAGGGCTAAGTGAAAATGATTTTCTGCTTCTGTGGAACATTATTTTAAAAAACCGACCACCACAAAGGAAGCTTGGACCCAAACATCTTCCCATGTGCATCAGGAAAAAACAGTGTCTGTCTGTATTAAAATATTCTCCATCAGATTTGCTGGTTGGGGTAGTGAGCCATTTCTGTCTGCGGGTGATTAGAGTGTAGGTGTAGGAGGAAAAAAAGAACTTTCCGATCTTAATCATGAATAATTGAGTCTCTCTCACATTTTGACCCAAAATGAGAAAATTTACATGTAGAGTTAGCTTTGTTAGAACTGGTATAGTCGTGTAAAAGGGTTTTATTCTGACAAGTCAGGACTTCATGAAAAAGATTGCTAAGCAGCTTTGCCAGTGCAGTCAAAATTCTGTTCCCACTGTGGTCGGTGTCTGAGTTGTGCAGCGTTATTGTATGTGCCTTCTTAAAAACACTCCTTGGACTTAAAAGAACTGTGAATTTAGAAATCTATTTCATATTTCGCCTTCTGTTTTAGGGGAAACAAAATGTTAAAGTAGTTCTGTGAGATTAGGAGATAATATTCTCTCTACAGGTGTGTTTACCCTGCGTATTTGTCAGTACTTTGAAGCACAACCGTCTCCTCTTTCCCATATATGGATAGACCCTAAACCATAAAGAAGATAATTAATTTACTCTGTTCTTATTAGGCCTCTCACCAGTGAAAATGGGAAGGGACATATTTAAAATAAGTTGCATTTTACATTCTCACTTTCCAAAATGCAGAACTTGAATTACTCTTTGCAGTGGGTCTTAAGACCTTGGAGGGGCAGCCAGGCTGAACATGTGAGGGTCAGTGGACACACCAGAGGTGGGACTTATGCTTGACTGATCCAGGTTCTGCTGCTGGAGCATGTTCCAGGGGAGACTGCGTAATTACAGAGGTACTCAATGAGGAAGAAGATTTTCCCATGTCCACCAACTGACTTAAGATCGCCTACTCTTTAAACAAGGAGAGGGATGTTCATTTCCCACCCCTCTACCTCCTGCCCTCTGGTTTGTTGTGTTGTACTGGTGCGTCTGCAAAAAACCCCTTATTTTCTTTTCACTGATTGGATCTCTTTTCCTGACCCTGAAGGACTGATCTTCTGTAGCTGACACTGTTTGACAACCTCAGTTGAATTGTATCTTGTTAAATAGCATAGATGTTCCAGAATAGAAATGAGATACAACTATGTAAGGGTGGGCTCCTTACACTTGTTGTATTAAATGCTCTTTTGCCTTTAAAATGGATTCCCAAGTGTGCACAAGTGAAGTAATGGTTGTCACTGTGATTTATTTGGAACCATGTAATAGGTGAACATTGGGCCTAGCATCGATGTGATGGACAAAATGTACCTGCAATGAAATACAAAATTAAATGTAAAAGTATGTAGCTAAAAATTCCCTTGTCATTTGCATGTACAGGTTTCACAGACTGCAAGCAGTACAGGCTGCATTTCCTAGTGATGTAAAATATAGGATGTAACAGCTTGTTAGGTAGAGCCCTCATTCAGAATGTAAGATAGCTAAGGTAATTTTCCACTTCCATCCTTTCTGTATGAGGACTACCTTGAACACCAGCCTTTTGACTGTTCTGTAGTGGAAAGAGTTTTCTAGTCCTTCTTTTAAAGCTGTTCTATAGAAGATTAACAGAGCTGAAAAAGGGTGGGCTAGATGGAGATGGTATGTTTTTCTCACCCCAGTAGAGGAAGCAACTGCCTTGTCAAGGGGAAACCTGAGACTAACTTTCTTGTGCAATTCATCCTGCATCTGAAACTGTTGCTGCACAGACATGTATCTTAAGAGTAAGTGAGAATCTCCTTTTCACAGTGTCTTGGACCACTGTCCAAGTCATTAGAATTTGTAGCTTGATTTCCATTGATGTGAGCTTCTTATATCTGGAGGGATACTATGATCATTCTTCCACTTCTCATGATGTCCATAAAAAGAAGTGGTTGCCACTGAATTTTGTGTGGCATCGCTCTGTGAGGTGATGGTGGACAGTTTTAGAACATGCCTGAAGAGGAAGGTGAAGGTGTTAACCACGAGGTAGCCACTGAAACTGTTCTTTTAACACTAAGTACTTCTGCTTTTATATGCAAAAAGTAAGGCTAAGGGCTACTGAGAAGTCCCTTTGAAATTCTGGTACTTCCTGGCTTAAGCTGCTCCTGGAAAACAGTTTAAGGTCCTCATGTCTGAGTTTTAAGGAACCTGACTGTTCTAGCATACCCAAAGTAGTTGCAGCTCCTGTTGATTTTTAGAGGGATTGCTTGTGCTTAGGTACTGAAAAAATGATCTTGACTTGGACAAAAGTTAGATCTTTTATCTCTGTTGTAGGTAAGATAGTTGTAATTCTGACCTTTGCAGTTTGTCAGAATGTACTTTGCTTTCAACTGTATTTTTAGAAAGCAGGCCATCAGCCTCAGATCTGTTCTGTTGGAAGCAAAATGTGATAGGGGTTGTGAGAATGCTTTGTGCCTTGCTAGAGACACCAGTTTAGCCAACTCAGAGTTTGTGTCATACAGAGCTTAAACTCTCTGGGCCTTGCCCTATTTGTGTGAATTTACTTTCTTTGCAGGTCAGACTTTACTTATTGGTTTAGAACTAACCTTGAAGGGTGTTTGTTGGTGTGTTTTTGGTTTTTGTTTGTTTTGGGGGGTTTCTTTAGATGGGGAGAAGGGGATTAGTTTTTTTACCTTCCTCCATAACTTTGGTGTTTTGCTTTTTTTTTTTCCCCTGCATATTTTTAACTTCTTTAGATATATACCACTGTGGGTCTTGTGCTCCTCATCCTGCTACCTGATACATCTTTGTACTGTAACATGGATTATTCATTCACTTGCTGCTTTTATAAATGAAACATTTGGGCTGAAAGGACTTTAAAATATCTGCTGAATTGTGAAGTTTTAAAGAAATTCAGGAAGCTGAATCATGACTAAATAGAGGACAGTGATAAGAAGGTATACTGAAGGGTTGGGTATGTCTCAACAGAATGATGAAACCCAAGGTCTTGTGTTTGACTTCTCCATTGTCAGCAAACCCCCGAAAGGGACTGCAAGCTTTAACTCTTGCAGCATGTGGCAATTTGCTGCTGCAGTCAGCTACTGGAGTTGTGCTTGTTCTGTTGCCATCACAGAGAGATGGGGGAGATTTCAGATTTAAGTAGGTATTTACCCAAAACCCCAACAGGTCACCCCCCGGCGCCCATCACTCCACTTTATGAAGAGTCAGAATGTAGGTTCCGGAATTAAATGACTTTAATTTTGCCTGATGGTGCGTATTATTCAGCTTATTAATACATCTAAAGAAGTGGAAATTAAGCTCTCTGTGTTCTGACTCATGGAGTGTTGAATAGAGCCTGTGCACTAACGTTTAAGTGTTGGACATAGAGACAGCAAAAATTTCTTAATTAAAACAATAATTCTGTCTGGAATTTCGAGTTTGATTGGTATACTGTAAATAAGTGGTAGGACCATACATTTTAAAGGATATTGGAGAGTAGAATTAATGTAAACATTTTTGTCCTATATGTGAGACAAGAAAGAGAATTGCTCAGGCAATTCTTCTTGCTTTTCTCAACTTCTATGTTCTTAGGCTTTGAACCTTAATGAAATTCTCTGCTGTGTTTCCTATATAAACGGTTCAGATAAAGGTTATAAAATTATTTTTCTCAGTATGTTCAAGAAGGGAAACACAAAAGATTTTACCTACTGAGATAAGTTGATTATTTTAGTGATAATGTTTTAAATTTTCCAGGAAGTAAAATTGTTTGTAGAATTTGTTGATCACTTCAGGAATAAAGACTCTCCAATTTTTAATTAAAATGGTACATAGAAAATGTATTTTAGGTTTTATATGTTTTGCTGATGGTTTCTTACTGTAGTGATATAAAAAGTATCTTGTAAGCCTTTCTCTCTTAACTGTTAAGGAGAATTAAGAAAAGGTCATAGTGACAAACCACTTTTGCTTCTAATGACACGTATGGTATCTTGAAGATTGGAGGTAAACATTTGTATGTTACAATGAAACAGTTTTGTAAAAAGTGTCCCTCTTTTTGGAGGGAGTTATTTCATGCTGCTTTCTTCCTTTGTTTTCGAAATACTTTTGAGTTCCAGAGAAAGCTTTTCCTGAATTTAGAAGTGTCCTTGGATTTTTTTATGTGTAAGAATATAAGAATTTTTGCCATGTCTGCTCCCTTAGTTGGGACACTACCTGTCTTCTTATTTGATGAAACATAAGAGGCTGCAGGGCATACAGAAGGAACCTTGCATAGTTGAGCTTTGTTTCTATAGGAAGTAATGCTGAAACAAACAATAGTCTCTGGGTTTGAGTTTAACTCTGAACTTTTGAGAAGTGACTAAGGAACTTGATTTCTTGATTAGTAGCCTGTACTTTATATGAGGCACGATATTACATTATTTTTCTAGTTCTTGTTATTTCAGGGATTAGAATGACCTTGCTTGGCTAAATGTAATTACTATTTAATGTGGCCAATGCCTTTTCATCCCAGAACTTCCAGATTTCACTTACTGTCTATTTCTGTGTTCAATGAATTGTGCTGAATGGGTGCATATACTTTCAAATTATATGCATGTTATACATGCTTTTGTAGTGCAATTGGTTATCACTTTGGAAAAATGTTACTGTCTTTAGTTAAAAGAAATATGAATGAAATGAATGAATAAAATCTATGATAATTTCACAAAGTACATTTTTCTTAAAATCTACATCTGAATAATAATATTGCTTTTTGGTCTTTATATTCTGTCAGAATTTTCCACTGTAGAAATTAAAGGTATGAACTGATTTAATATACATAAAAAACCAAAGCCACAGAGGTATAAGTCTGCAGGTTTGAAACTTACTAAATCTTTGAGTTGTATGGCAACCAAAGGCCTTGATACAAGGCAAGTATTATGAAGTATTAACATTAAACCTTTTTGTATGGTCTAGAGGAGAATGGAGGGATCTTTGTGGCATTTGTGTAGCAAATACGTTGTATTTCTCTTTGATAATTTAGTGAAGAAAGTCCCAAAACAGAGGTCAGTTCCTTCTTCTCTGTGATTCTAAGGACTGCCCTTTATTAACTGCTTCTTCTTCCTCCTCAACATGCTTGGAGATTTCTCTCCATGGGTGAACTCTGTACAGATGTTGTGGGAGATATCTTTCCACTTTTATTTTACCTTAATCAAGACACTGTGCTCTTTACCTTCAGACCATAAATGGATTCATTTAATCCTTCCATTTGTGTAGAGGGTTAACTGCATTATAAAGGATTGCTGCATCTTAGCTTAAATTAAGAGGATAGAGTGTTATCTTCTAATGAAAGAGAGCTTTTATTCTTATTGAAAATGGCGTGGTAGGGGTGATAGCTGCAAAAACATCAGATCCTACCTGTCATACAAGTTTAAAGGGTCATTCAGCCTCAGTCAGAAACTGTGCCAGAGGAGGTTACATTGAAGCCACAGGTGCAGGCAGGGTCAGTCGCGAGATCCAAGGCAGAATGGTAGGTACAAGGAGGTGTAAGACTGCGGTGTACTGCTATTTGTTCAGGCCTTCTAGGGAAGCTGAAAAGTAGGAAAATGCATCTTCCTTCAATCACAGGTTCTCCAGTTGTAGTACAAGATTATGCTTGATATGGCAGAAAAATGGAATGCTCTTTTTTTATATAGTGAATTTACAAACGAGTCTCTAATTCAAAAACTTGTTTCAGCTGCTTTCGTTTCAGCTTGTGTACTTGTTAGACAAATGTCTGCTGAATATATTTGTCTTTTAGATTTTAACAATATTTCTTTTGTTGCTAGTGGAATATTTTAGATAACTAAATTTGGATTATAGTTTGAAGAATTTAATTACCTGGTTTTTGGGGTATCTTTACAAGTGTGGTTTTTATTTTCCTGTTTGGATATTTTGAAAATAATCGTATTACCCCAAGATAATTTTTGCAATTTTTTTCTTTCTGTTTTTTATGTCTTTGATGTCAGGTGGATGTTATTTATGGGAATAAAGGGCAATTACCTATGGTTTTGCTCGTCTATCAGATAAGCATAAATGTAAGTGGGAAGGTGGCCAGTTTACCACTTGCTGGTCACGATACCTGTTTTACAAACATGGGCTGTGAAGCCACCTGTTGGCTAGATAGTGCAGCTAGTGAGGTGTGTCAAAGTCAGGTTTAAGGTTGGGGTTTTTTACGTTTTTTTTTTTGTTTTGTTTTGTTTTTGTTGTTGTTGTTGTTTTGTTGTGGTTTTTTTTTGTTGTGTTTTTTGTTGTTGTTGTTTTTTTGTTTTTGTTGTTTTCTTCCCTGTGATTGTGACTTTATAGCTCTCCTGATATACTGTGTTTTCATTTTTTGCTCAAGAAGAGAGTATCCCATGTTGCACCTTAAGGAAAGCGTAAGTATCAGTCATGCTTGCCTGGTGCTAAAGCTACTTCCTCTGTCTTCATTTTCATGTCAGGTAACTGGGACAGGCAGAAGCAAACATGATGACTATAACAAATTAACAACTTGCAATTCAGGGTGACTGGCAATATTTAAAAATGAGTAGGATAGTGACATGTTCTGATGCTGTGTAAAACTATAATTTTCAGCAGAAATATGAATCACAGAATCACAGAATATTCTGATTTGGAAGGGGCCCGTAAGGGTCATCAAAGTCCAAACTCCTGGCACTGCACAGGGCAACCCAAGAATCACACCGTGGGCCTGAGAGCGTTGTCCAAAATGCTTCTTGAACTCTGTCAGGCTTGGTGCTGTTACCGCTTCCCTGGGGAGCCTGTTCCAATCCCAACCACTCTCTGGGGGAAGAACCTTTTTCTAATAACCAACCTAAACCTTCCCTGAGAACTTCAAACCATTTCCTTGAGTTCTTGTCACTGGTCACCACAGAGGAAAGATCAGTGCCTGCCCCTCCTCTTCCCCCTCACAAGGAAGTCATAGACTGCAGTGAGGTCTCCCCTGAGAGCCTCTGCTCCAGGCTGAACAGACAAAGTGACATCATCTGCTCCTCATATGGCTTCCACTCAAGGCCCTTCGCTGTCTTCATAGCCCTCCTTTGGATACTTTCAAGTAGCTTTATATCCTTCTTATGTTGAGGCACCCAAAACTGCACACAATATTCAAGGTGAGGCCACACCAGTGCAGAGCAGAGTGGGACAATCCCCTCCCTTGACTGGCTGGTGATGCTTTGCCTGATACCCCCCAGGACAGGGTTGGCCCTCCTGGCTACCAGGGCACTGCTGAGCCGTATTCAACTTACCATTGACCAGGACCCCCAGGTCTCTTTCTGTGGCACTGCTTTCCAGCATCTTGTTTCCCAGTCTGTACACACAACCAGGGTTGCCCCATCCCAGGTGCAGAATCCTGCACTTTCCTCTGTTAACCTTCATAGAATTGGTGACTGCCCAGTCCTCGGAGTCAGCAGCTCTTCCCAGTTTTGTGTCATCTGCAAACTTGCTGAGTATCCCTTTGAGCCCTGTGTCTGAGTCATTTATGAAGATATTGAAAAGCACAGGACTTAAGATGGAGCCCTCTGGAACACCACCAGTGACAGGTCACCAGTCTGATGTTACCCCATTCACTATCACCCTCTGTGCTCAACCCATGAACCAATTGCTCACCTACCATGTGATGTATTTATCCAGCTGTGCGCTGGACATTTTGTCCAGAAGGATCCTGTGAGAGACAGCATCAAAAGCTTTGCCGAAATCCAAAAAAAAATACATCAGCTGGCATCCCTTGATCAGCTTGGTGGGTTACCTTGTCATAAAAGGAAATCAGGTTATATAAGCGGGACTTTCACCCCATGAAGCTGTGCTTGACTTATGACTGCGTCGTCCTTCAGGTGTTTTTCAATACCTCACGAATAATCATGCCCACAATGGTACCATATGGTACAAGGCTTCTCTTTCTGTTACTTCTTCTGTATTTTCCTCTTTCCCTTCACAATGTCTTCCCTTTTTTTTTCTGGTATTATTTTCCCTGGATGCAGGAAACGAACATGTAATGCAGCATGTACACGTGTTAACTGAGTGGTGTATTTCTGTACTGCCTGTTTATTCCATGCCCTGTGTACTGAGGGGTTGATCAGTGACAGAGGTTTGGCCTGAGACGTTGAATATCTGTTCTGATAGCACTCTAGGAAAGATCACTCATGGTACCTGTTTTATTTCCCCTCATCAAAATATCTCTTGGCAGCAGTCCCTTTTCAGCTGGTTTTTGTTTATGTTGTGAAATTGCACACAGTGGACAGTGTTTCTCTGCTTGCTGTATGAATCCTAGCCTGAAGTTTGAAAGTGAAACCAAAATCAATACAAGTCAATGTGAAGTGGTAATATTTGGCTGTTGCATGTCTACCGAGTGTTTCTTTCCTTTTTTTGGGAAGGGCTGGAAAACTCTTTCTCACAATTATATTAGTTAGTCACTAGTATTAAAAGTGGTCAGATTATTGCTGACCACAAAAATCACTTTGAGAAAATGGTCTGCTTTGTTATTTCTGTCTTTCTGGTGTATGCTTTGAATGAATGGACCGCGTTTTTAAACTTATGCTTTGAAATGCATCGGCATTCACAAACAAACCTGCATTCAGAGTTGGATTTTAGTACCTGCATCCATACAATTAGATAGGTTATGTTCTTTTCAACACATGTTCCAGGATTTAGACATTTGTGCATACATCTTTATAGAAAGAAGCACAGAAATGCAATTTTTTTTGTTTAACTGAGTGCCTTTTCCATTCTTTCTTTCATTTTAACTATATTAATTTCAAATGCTTTTCTTGTTCTCAAATACGTAGGCACAGAATCTGTTCCTTGCCAAAGGCAGTTTATTATTGTAAACTGTGTACTGGTTTCTATGAATAGCTTTACACAAATCTTAGAGTAAAATTGTTTTAAAATTTATTCCTTTTTACAGAACATGATGTTGGTCCATGTTGCTAAATGAATGATAGTTTGTAGAGCATTGTAGTTTTACAACTTTTCAGACTCCTAACATAACTGTTACAGTTTAAGAGGATTGCATAAATATCTTGGATAAGCGTAAAATCTTCACCTTATCATGCTGAGGGTACCGCTGTACCTGGCAAGGGAGAAGAAATATTTTGATGTATCCACCCTCCGTCAGGATGGGAAAGGGGGATGGACCCTTACTTAGAATGAAATTCTCGGATAAATCACCTCCCAGGAAGTCTAATCTTTGCTTATGGAACTAAGTTTTTGCTGACAGACAGACTGCTGCAAGGCTCGTTGCTGCAGTCTTGCAAAATAATAAGAATGGAAAACAGAGACTGACTGAGCATTATTTTCATTCTTCATCTGCTTCTGCACAGGTGTGTGAACACTATAAGCAGAGGTTTATTTGCACTCAATGGATGTGATTCCCTGCAATGAAACACACGCACACATCAGGTTTCTTTAGTGACTTCTCTTAGCTGATTCATCAGAAATGTTTCACTTTTATATTTTTCAGTGGCTTGGCATACATTGATCTTCTGGGTTATTTTTGTTTGCTCCTTTTCTCTTCACTGTTACTTCATCGGGGTCTTGGAGCCAAATTGTGGCTTTCTTTTTCCTGGCATTTTTTGAGCATGCCTGAAAAAATTTGTTAGTAGTATACTTTATTATCGTATGTCTGCTTAAAAGAAAGTGATGAAAAGTGGTACTTGTGCCCATCTTTTAGTAAGTGTATTAAAAGTACAGCATACTTGTTTACCTGTTTGGTTGTTGATTCCTCGTTTGTGAGAGATCTAGCAGGAATGGCTGAAGTGGTTGCTGGCTGTCATCCACCCAGCTCCCCTGGAGTTTCCTACTCCAACAGCAGCTCTGGAATCCTGATGCTGTATGTGTTCTTGAGCCAATACCAACTGGTGCTGACTTCAGTTTAACATACCCCAGGCTAGGGTGTCTGTGACAGCTCGGAAGCAGACGTGGATCCCAGTCACTCATCCTTGGGTGGGGGAGATGTAACCTTGGCCGAGGTCTGTTAGTATTGGTAACTGGTTTTAGCTATTGTAGTGATGAAATTATTGTAGTTACAAGACTGTATATACACATATGAACCATAATAGAGATGCCATTTAACACTCTTAGTTACTCCCCAGAGGAAAACTACCAATCAGATAGAAATATTCTGTCCTGCAACCAAATATGGGAAAGAAGAACAGAACTTTCTGCAAACAGCCATGGATTAAGTAGTGTTCAAAGAAAAAAAAATTAAAAAATAAAAAAGAAATTAGGGAATCTAGATGTTGAGGGACATCCTTTTTCAACAGCAGGCCAGAGACAAGCAGTCAAGGTGTTTGGACTTTTTCAGTCGCTCTGTTCCTGATTTTGCATACATTTAATTCCACTAATGGTGGTGAACAACTTTGTGTCAAGTTTTTATTATTTTACCCCCTTTTTCTACATATTTCCAAAGGTGTACTTTGCTTATTCTCTGCTAAAGATTGCTAATAGTGATTAGGGTTACTCTATATTGTGTTAGAGCATTAGTGCCCATAGACTGTTTTCTCTTTAAGCTTTGTAAAAGGAAGAAAAAAAAAAAAAGGAGAAATTATATGACTAACTGACATGCTGTTGGTTGGTTTGTTTGTTTTAAATTGTAATCTCTGTAAAACGTATTAAATTATATTGGCCTCTAGACAAGCTGACCACACTTTTCTCAGCTGTTCAAATCTTAGATGGTAGAAATTTAAATTTGTGGTGATTTAAATCTACTCTGTGTTCAGGTCTTTGATTTGTTAGCTAAAAAATAGGAGGCTCTTGATATAAGTATAATGTACTGTCAGATTAGCTTCTCATCTGTTTTTTCTTATTCCAATTTTATGTGAAGGTGTACCTCTGAGTTTCTCACTCACTAGAAAAGCAGGTATGCAAGTCAGAAGGGCTTTTATAAAATTTGCAATCATGTTAGGGCAGTGTTAATCCGTTTGTAAGCAAGCCACTACTAAAACAATCTACCTTTTTTTGTTTTCAAGGTGTAAGAGTATGCAATGGAATTTAGATTGCTTCCTTTAAAGACTCTTCTTACGAAAAAGCAATACAATGTAGGAATTTCTTGAAGCTCAGAGAAGGGAAAAACTTTACCATCTTCAGTAAGATAATGGCATGTATAGTGAAAAAGCCAAAAGCTGCCATGTAGTGGGTATGTTCTATGAGAAACTGATGGTGTTTGAAATAGATATTGAATCTCTCTTTACATAATGAGTATTTTATGTGTAGTTTCTGTACTCATATATTCTGAAACTGAAAATACATAGAAGGAAATATCTTGATTCAGTATTTTCTGTACTGGTTTGAAGACTGCTAGTGATACAGCATTGAAGTAAAGTTGATGGGAACAGGTATAGAAAACAACTTCTTAGTAATTTACATTAATAATTATATGAACTTTTTTAGACACTTATGAATTTCCAAAGTATATCACTTGAAATCTGTATTACTTAAGATTCTGGTTTTGACATGCTCTTCCAAAGAATGCATGAATATGTTTCAGTGGGAATTTGGGGGCAGCAGGAGAATGACACCTCATATTTCTGCAGATAATTAGACTAGGCTTCATTATCTGATTGCAATGAGAACCTGGTGTTTGTCATGGCCGGGAATGCAGAAACCTTTTTGCTTTGAAGATATTTTTCGTTATTTTCTTAATTATATTAAAATACAATAAATTGAAGTTGTAAATGATGTTTTATGATGATTCAGTATAAGAATAAAGATTATATGTTTCTAAGGGACAACCAGACTTTTCAGGAATCATGCATCTGAGGGTTCAAAAAAATCAAGGCCAATGCTCGACTGTTTCACTTTATGGAAATAAGTAAGCAGATTAACATTTATTTTAGGAAAGTTGTCTGAAACAGCATTGATTAAAAGTTTCAAGTAATTTTTGTGGTGGTATTTTTATTAAACATTTTAAGGACAATTTTTTGTTCAGCCATGAGTCATATTTTGCTGTATGTTTCCAGTATAACATTTTCTGTCACAGCTCTTTAAAGTTAATCCTGATTTATTTCTATAGTAGTGCATTTTGGCAGCACTTTTTATAGTATTTGCCTCAGGAAATAAGTGTGCCTAACCTAAAATTGTGAAAAAGATAAGAAATTAATAAAGACCCTATTAATACAGTGAAACTTTTTGTTGGGGTACTTTTGTGAACACTGTTTTGTAACATCAAACTGAAACTACTCTGAAGTGTCGGAATATTCAAATTAGATTTGCAGAAACTGATTTTTATATGTTTTTTTTAAAAAAAACTTTCATAATTTTTTATACATCAGTGCTGGCCACCAAAATATGATTGTATGGCCTGCTTTTCAGATTTCTGAGAAGCAGCCTGTAAAGTAAAGTTTTAGCCTTAATTATCTTCATTACTAATTTCACCTTTGTATGCGATTAATAAATGTTGTTCTTCAAAATGAGGCATGCAAATTAAGTTTGCGTTATTTTTATATGCACAAAGGGAACATGGAGTTTGCTGGGCAGTAATTTGGCAGTTTTTGTCCAGAGGCCTGTACTTTGTCAACCGCATAATATTAAAGATTCCAAGATGCAGACTTTCTTATAAAAGTTCGTAAGTCAAAATCTCATTCTGCTTTTTTATTCTGTGTGTTAAGATCTCATTCTCTTTCTGGATTTCATTAATCTCCCATTTTCAGTCTGTGTGTTCCAGGTGTTTCTGCATACATAGCCACCGGGCTTTGGGAGTACATGGACATAGTTCAGTCTGTTTATAGTGGCAAATGCCTGCCAGAAAAATTTTTAGAGGTGCCGCTTGTTAGGCTGTCTAAATTCACTGTACAGCAGATGGCACTGGAAGAGCACATCAGTGGGAGACTTCAGTGATGCTGTAATTTGTGCAAAATACTAGTGTGGCTGTTGCTGTGCTGAGGGTTGTGAAGAAGTTGCATAGTTCATTTTAATGTATTCTGGGAAGGGGTGCATGCAGGGCTCTGTGGAAAATTCTATACTTGCAAGTGTAAGAGCTTATCATCTATTGAGGGCTGTTTATACAGCATTTTAAAACACATTGATATGTAATGCAGAATTACTGATATTCTTTAAGTATGTGCAAAGAAAGGAGAGTATCTGGGTCAATTTGGGTATTTGACTTCAGGGTGTATTTATTTTCTCCTGTCTTGGATAAAATATGTGTAGGAGATATCATAAAGTGTATCTCATGTGGAAGACTTGTTTAGAGACTTACTCTCACTGGTGGGTGTATTCAGTTTACTTTGAGCTTTGACCAGCACTGTCAGTCACTAGATTTTTATCTTCTCATGTGTGAATGAACTGGACTCTGGATAGATGCATGTTGTTTATGTGCTTTATATTTGAGCATCAAACCTTTCTTATATCCTCATATGGAATTTTCAAGGGTACAAGTAATGAGTCATGTGTATCGTAGAATATACTGAGTTGGAAGGGACCCATCTGGATCATCGAGTCCAACTCCTGGCACTGCACAGGGCTACCCAAGACTCACACCATGTGCCTGAGAGCGTTGTCCAAATGCTTCCTGAACTCTGTCAGGCTTGGTGCTGTGACCACTTCCCTGGGGAACCTGTTCCAGTGCTCAACCATCCTCTGGTTGAAAAACCTTTTCCTGATACCAGACTTAAACCTCCTTTGACTCTGCTTCATGCCATTTCCTTGCGTCTTTGGCATTGGTCATGAGAGTGAAGAGATCAGTGCCTACCCCTCAGCTTCTCCTCACGAGGATGTTGTAGACTGCAATGAGGTCTCTCCTCAATCTCCCCTTCTTCAGGCAGAACAAACCAAATGACGTCAGACACTTCTATTAAGCCTTCCCCCTCAGACTCTTCACCATCCTTTGGATGCTCTTCAAGAGCTTAGTATCTTTCTTATGTTTTGGCACCCAAAACCGCACACAATATTCAAAGTGAGGCCACACCGGTGCAGAGCAGAGCAGGACAACCCCCTCCCTCGACTGGCTGGTGATGCTTTGCCTGATGCCCCCCAGGACAGGGTTGGCTCTCCTGGCTACCAGGGCACTGCTGACTCATATTCAACTTGCCACTGACCAGGACCCTCAGGTCCCTTTCTGCAGTGCTGCTCTCCAGCCTCTCGTTCCCTGGTTACCCCATTCCAGTTGCAGAATTCTGCACTTTCCCTTATTGAGGTTCATATGGTTGATGATTGCCCATCTCTCCAATTTATCAAGGTCTCTCTGCTGGACCTCCCTGCCTTTGAGGGAATTAACAGCTCCTCCCAATTTGGTGTAGTCAGCAAACTTATTTAGTGTCGCCTTGAGTCCTGCGTACAAGCCATTTATGAAGATGTTGAAGAGCACTGATCTGAGGATGGAGTCCTGTGGAACCACACTAGGGACAGGTCATCAATCTGATGTAACCCTGTTCACTATAAGTATTTGTGCTCAAACTGTTGTTCACCCGTCACATAACCTTTTGTCCAGAAGGACACTGTGGCAGGCAGTATCAAAAGCTTTGCTGAAGTCCAAGAAGATTATATCTGTTGTCTTTCCTAGATCAACTAGGGGGGTTACCCTGAAGTAGAAGGAAATCAGGTTTTACAAGCAGGACTTCCCTCTCATGAAGCCATGCTGGCTGTGACCAGTGATTGTGTTGTCTTCCAGGTGTTTTTCAGTACCTCTGAGAATAATCCTCTGCATGATTTTGCCAGGCACTGAAGTGAGACTGACAGAGCTGTAGTTTCCTTCTTTCCCTTCTTGAAAATTGGGGCAACATTTGGGGCAGCAGTCAGCTGGGACCTGTCTGGATTCCCAAAACCACTCAAAAATCATTAAGAGAGGTTTTGGCCAAATCCCATCAGGCCCAATAGATTTGTAGGGATCCAGCTGGAGGAGAAGATCCCACAGAATTTCAGGGTTGACTGTGAGTTGACCATTCTCGCAGTCATGGTTCTCCAGCTCAGGGCACTGAGACCCCCTTGGTCCATCATCCATGTTGAAGACAGAGGCAAAGAAAGCATTAAANTCTCTTTTCATTGTTCCCCATGTTTCTGGCCAGCTGCAACTGCAGCTGAGCTTTGGCTGCATGAGTTTTCTCCCTGCAGCGGCAAGCAGAATCTCTGTATTCTTCCCATGTCACCTGACCCTGCTTCCACTGGGCATACACCTTCCGGTTTTGCCTTATTTCCAAGAAAAGGTTGCCTGCTCCTGTACCCTTAGGAGGTGGTTTAACAGCTGCAAAGACCTGCAAAAACAATTCCTGCATGACTTTACTTACTAGTTACCTGAGCAGCCTGAAATCTGCTCTCCTCATATCCAGAGTTGAGGTTTTGCTGGCACTTTTCCTCCTGTCAACAGAAATTTTAAGCTCAATCGCTATGTGGTCACTTTGGCCAAGACAGCCACCAATCTTCATTTTGCTCACAAGATCCTCTCTGTTGACAAGCAGCGGATCAAGAAGGGCATCTTTCTGAGGCTGCTGTCTTAGGAACTGTTCCATAAAGTTGTCATCCAGGTTTTTAAGGAATCTTTAGGCCTCTGTGATGCTTCCAGTTGATTTCTGGCAAGTTGAAGTCCCTCGTAGAGACAAGGGCAGTTGACTTGGAAGTGTCCCATTTGGACAGTCATTGATTTTGATAAAGATACTGGCTGGTAAGGTAGGCTGACAGATGTAAACCACTTTTTTGCTCAAACAGGCTCAATAGTTGCTTTCTAAGTGAAAAGTTTTGACTACTCTGGGTGGTGCCTTAGAGACTGATCTGTTGAGATTATCTTTAGATATTGTATTTTCATTTGTAAACAACCTTGACATTTTGATACAGAAAGATTGGCACGTGATATAAACCTGTTCTTTCAAGTGACTGGTTTAATCTTTTAGTTATGGAAAAGCTGAAAGCTGAAACAATGTTCCTTCAGACAAATTTTGGATAACTAATTGTTTTGAAACATACCAATGACAAAAGATGTATGAGTCATACAGTTTGGGGCATCTCCTTTCCCTAGTCAGTGATGTGATAATGCTCTTTTAATTTCTCCCTAGTTTAGAAGGCAGAGTTTACTTTTTTGTGCTTCATTAGGTTTTTTTTGGGTTTTGGTTTTCTGGGTTTTTTTTAGGACAAAAGTATACTGTAGTTTCCACAATGATGGGGGAACATTTCTGGAAAAGTGGAAATAGTGTCAGCTTGTGGGTGTCAGTCAGAAGCAGTTGGAGAACATTGTGGATTTTGCAGGTGGAGCTAATGTGAGGGTTCCCAGGCTTCTGGTACTACATACACAAAAGCACAGTTAAGTTTATCAGATGAACCAACACTCTGTCAGTTTAGGAGCAGCATAGAATCCTGAAGTTGTAATTTTCACTCATTTTGTAGGTTCGTTTACTTACCTATGATGAAAAGAGTACCATAAATTGGTAAGATGGCAAAATCCAAATGGTTTAGGAATAGAGGGTCAGCAAGACATGTTGAGTCTCCTCTAAATTGAGATGTGACTCTCCCTTTATATGTACTTGTAGGAAAGTAAAAATAGTTGTTTAACCTTTGAAAAGTCATACCCGTATCTCAATATCTACTTCAAATTATTTGAGTATGTTGTCTTAGGGTTTCATGACTCTTGGTGCAACAGGCATCATGTAAAGTGGAAAATAATCGGAACATCTGATAAAATACTGGTTCTATTTTTTTAAGGTTTTAATATTTGTTTATAGCAACAAATTGGTTCTTAGTCTTTTGTTTGTTTAGGGAACAATTTTTTGGGGCATGTTTGTTCTTTGCTCCTAGGTAGTATATCAGTTTACAGACAAGAGAAACCTTTTAGTTTCTCCCTATTGAAAGTAAGGAAAGTGCTGTTTAGTTTGGTAATTAAGAAAAGGAAATGGGAGGAGCTGAGCATGCTCTAAAGATGGACTTGTGAAATATCAGAGGTTATGACAAAGTCAAAACTGGTCTTTGAAATAAGAAGATGCAAATAGTGTAGGGAATTTGAAGATAGGACTAGGGTACAAATCTAAGTAAATCAAGCTTTACTGTTAATGCTCTTTATGAATCAGTGTCCAACTTCCAGCAGCAGGGCTTTATATAAAATTTTTCAGGGTATTTTGAAGTTCAGAATCCACAGATGCCTTGCATTGCCTTTTAGTTTGCTTTGAATATGATTCTTTAGCCTGTGTGTACTTGAGGACCACAAAAGTTGGACTGGACAAGAGTACTAGCAATGGACTGCTGTTTGGTTATAGTAATCATTCTCCTCACATGTTTTTATGCAATTTTTTAATGCTTATTTAAGAAAACCATATAGTTTAGTTGAAAAACTTATTTCAGGTTGTTGCACTGTTTTTCTCAGTTGCTTGTATTGTGATTCCATGGGATAGAAGTGGAAAGTATACATAAGGGCTGTTTTACTTTCCCCTCAGTCCACCAAGGCTGGAAGATTTCTTGAAAGATTCAGCTTGCCATGCTTAGATTGGAGCCAGGCTTGCTGCTGCAGTTTGTGCTGCTAACATCACACGTATTTGGAGGTACGTGGAATAATGGCTACTACTACTGGTAGTACCTACTTCTGTGGCAGTAGCAACTTCTCTCTTCTCTTTCCCGTGTTCTTTTCTCTGCAGAGCTGCTAACTTTGATAGGTCTAGCTGACATTAAAAAGAACCAAACCAAGCTCCCCTCAAAGCACAGCCAAACCTGAAACAAGAAAAAAAGACAAGCCAAAAGGTCAAATTTGTGGGTACATGACTCTGCAAGATGCCAGGTGGGAGCAGTTGACTGGAAACTGTGTCCACTAGGTCTTGGCAGAAGTACTGGAGGAATAAAAGTTCTGAAAGTTCTAGGCAATAAGACCTGTACCTTGGTCTTCTGTGCCTAAAACAGTTTGAAAATCTACTTTTCTTTCACAGAAGTTCAGGAGGGGACTTGGTGTAAACATATGTTACTTTGCTGTTAATGTCTCTATTTTTTCATTAGAATTAGTTTTCCTATAATTATGTAACCTTTTGAATATTACTCAACTTGTGTAGAGAAAGTATGACCATCTAAGACCGTGTTTTTAGGACCAATCACTGTTTAACCTGTATGTAGGAATCCTGTTGAATATCTCCTGTAGTTTTTATCTTCTGTAGTTATTTATGTGGTGACTTTTTAGTAGCCTTGGGAAAGAGAGGAGTGTTTCTGTGGTTGAAAACATGTATACATGCATTAAATATGTGTGCCTGTGAGTGTGATGTATCTTTAAAAAAATATGCTGAAAGTAGAACACAAGTTGTGGAAATCTCAAAGGCAGATGTAGCCGATTCATTTTTTGAGCCTGATTGGTTTCTAAGTCAGATCTCTCTTTTTGCTTTTATTTAATGCCCATTGTTTAAGTACTGCGACTTGTGTATTGTTTGGAGAGGGGGAAAGCCTTATAGATAATTTTTGAAATATTTCTTTTGTGAAGTTAATTGTTTTTTGTTTGTTTCCAGGAAATGGCTCTTGAAGTTAAATGAGGCTGGATAAGACACGTAAATGAAGCAGAAGCTGCTCTGCATGTGTTAGGGCTATATCACCACAAGCACTGCTGATCAGCCAGATTTGTTAGCTTGTCATAATGAAGAAAATTAGTCTGAAAACAATTCGCAAGTCCTTTAACTTAAATAAAAGTAAAGATGAAAGTGACTTTGTAGTGGTTCAGCAGCCATCCTTAAGTGAATTTGGAAAAGATGACTCCTTGTTTGGCAGCTGCTATGGTAAAGATTTGGCTAGCTGTGAAGTCAATAGTGAAGATGAAAAAGGAGGCAAAAATAGATCAAAAAGTGAAAGTTTAATGGGTACATTAAAAAGGAGGCTTTCAGCAAAGCAAAAACAGAAAGGCAAAGGCAGCACACCATCTGTAAGCTCTGCAGATGATGACACCTTTTCTTCTTCGTCTGCTCCAATAACCTTCAAAGATATGCGAGCTCAAAGACCTCTGAGATCTACTTCCCTCCGTAATCACCATTACAGTCCAACTCCCTGGCCCCTTCGACCTACAAATTCGGAAGAGACTTGCATCAAAATGGAAGTGAAAGTCAAGGCCTTGGTCCATTCCTCTAATCCAAGCCCAGCACTGAATGGTGTTCGAAAGGACTTCCATGAGTTGCAGTCGGAAAATGTGTTCCAGGAACAAAACAATGCATTAAAAAATACAGAATCTCAGAACGGAGACTTGCATCTTCATATTGATGAACATGTGCCTGTAGTTATTGGATTAATGCCTCAGGACTACATTCAGTATACTGTGCCTTTAGATGAGGGAATGTATCCTTTGGAAGGATCACGTAGTTACTGTCTGGATAGTTCCTCACCCATGGAAGTTTCAACTGTTTCTTCTCAAGTGGGGGGAAATGCTTTCCATGAAGACGAGAGCCAAGTGGATCAGGATGTAGTCGTTGCACCAGATATCTTTGTGGACCAGACGGTGAATGGTTTGTTGATTGGTACCACAGGAGTCATGTTGCAAAGCCCAAGACTTAATCACAGTGATGTCCCTCCACTCTCACCTTTGCTACCTCCAATGCAGAATAATCAAATCCAAAGGAACTTCAATGGATTAAATGGCACAGATGCCCATGTGGCTGAAAGTATGCGCTGCCATTTGAATTTTGATCCTAACACTGCCCCAGGAGTTGGAAGAGTCTACGATTCTGTACAGAACAGTGGTCCTATGGTTGTGACAAGTCTGACAGAAGAACTGAAAAAACTTGCAAAACAAGGATGGTACTGGGGCCCCATTACACGTTGGGAGGCAGAGGGAAAATTAGCTAATGTGCCTGATGGCTCGTTTCTCGTTCGAGATAGTTCTGATGACCGTTATCTTTTAAGTTTGAGTTTTCGTTCCCATGGAAAAACTCTTCACACTAGAATTGAACACTCAAATGGTAGGTTTAGTTTTTATGAACAGCCAGATGTGGAGGGACACACATCTATAGTTGACTTAATTGAACATTCAATCAGGGACTCTGAAAATGGAGCTTTCTGCTATTCGAGATCCCGGCTGCCTGGATCTGCCACTTACCCAGTGAGACTGACCAATCCAGTGTCTCGGTTTATGCAGGTGCGCTCTTTGCAGTACCTGTGTCGTTTTGTAATACGTCAGTACACCAGAATAGACCTGATTCAAAAACTGCCTTTGCCAAACAAAATGAAGGATTATTTACAGGAAAAGCACTACTGAAAGCTTACGGGAATCTTGCATCTTGCACTTTGGGAACGACAACAACAAAAAGAGATTGAATTACAGTTTACAGACTTTCATTATTATCAAAATCTTTTGCTGCCATAAAAATATTTCATTTGTGTGTGTAAAAGAAAAGTAATGCATTTGGATTTATGTTTGTTTTGGGGGGTTTTGTGTATTTTGGGAGGCTTTCTTTTTTGTTTTGTTGGAAAGAATGATCTCAATTTATTTTTAGAGGTGTTAAATAGCTATCTTTCATCAATGTGCAGATTAATCACAATGTGAATGATCAAATTCTCCTTAATTTCCCCCAAGTCCTTTGCTGCTATCCACTGTGATTTTTATGCATTGAAAGCACATTTCATGTGTATTCAACGATAAGTAAAAGTCAAATGAAACTTGTTGAATGGAATTTTTTTTTTCCCTTAAAACAACCTCTTGAAAAAAAATGATCATGGATAAAGAACATACTGGTATTACTGTATTTACACCTATGGTAAGAACTATTTCCTAGTGTCCTAATTAGAAATTTCTATAGAGATATGCCCTATTGTATAGACAGAGCTGTGTGATAAGAACATGGTTATGCAGCATATCTTTAAGGAAAAAAAACAAATGCCTTCCTCCTAAGCCTTGTATTGTCTGTACACTCTTGTGTTCGAGAAGGTTGGTTCAGCCCTTTTCTTGTCTCAGTGTTTTGTCCTCTAAAAATGGCCTTTAAAAAAAAAAAGCCTATGAAAGTCAATATATAATACCTATAAGGAAATTGCGATATTGGCATCTTAAATGAACACCTACCAGGTCCCCTCATTTTGTCCTTTTCCTTCCTGCCTCATCCTGGGGAACAGGGGAGTGGAATTTCCTGGATTTGTAGGAAGACTCTAGGAATTGTTATTGTGGGAACATAAATTATAAGCCATTTTGGGGATGGGATAAAACTTTTAATAGGATGATTTCTACCTTACTTATATTCAAGTTACTTGAAATTTTATCCTTTTCATTTTTCTGCATTTTTTTTCACTTCAGAATTTACAGTAATACACTAATGTCGTTTGGATCATTTTTCCCTTTTTTGTATATCCTTTGGGGAGGAAGGAACAGGACTGATAAGATTTTGTATGGAAGATGCTTAAAATGCATCTCTGAAGCTCTCTTCTCATAGTCTTTCAAATCATTGAGAAAAGATGTTTGGATATACAGTGACCGCAGAAAATGTTTCAGTTTATTGTCATGAAATATGTTTTGACATATGAAATATTGAATCAATTAAGTAAATATTTGTGATATTTGTCAAAGATTCTGGCATTTGAAAAGCTTACAGTTATTCTAACCTTCTGTAGGGAAAAAAAGACTTTCAGCGGGGAGTACAGGTTCTACACTGTAGTATTTTCATCATGCAAGGTTAGTTAACCCATGGCATTTTTCTGTTTTCTTTTAGTTGTTGGTTTGTGTGTTTTTTTTTCTCCCATGTTTCGATCACTTTTATGAGTTATTAGTTAAAGGGGTCACAGCTAGTTTGGGAGGGAAGCTTGCTTTGTCTGCCTCTGCCCCCCCCTGTTTTGTATTTTAGAATGTCATATTCCCTGTCTCTGGTAGGAGTGGCTAATCAGTAAACACATCACCTTAGAAAAAAGGCTGTTCATCTTCAATGCAGCTTTCTTGTTTAGGTTATTTTCTTCTCCTTATTCAGTCTAGCCTTTTGGTCCCCTGAAATGAGTCTTTAGGAATGAATACAGTATTGCTGCAAGGTGGTGCAGTAGCACTACATCTTGGGTTGCCTGAATTGATAGACGAAATTTATATTTTTTTAATTTATTTTTTGACCATAATGTTTAACTAAAAAATAAAAAAAAGAAAATCAAAGGTAGATAAAGACTGCCTTTGCTTTTAAGGGAGGGAGAATAAGGATTTCCTCTTTAGTCTGATAAAGTTTTAAACTTAAAAAGTGAAATAATCTAGAGCAGTCTATACATATAATTTGTTGGCTCTGCCATGGAGATATATCTATGAAAGTGTGAATTCTGTTTTCTTTTTTTTCCTCTACTGACTTCTCCCCCTATCCAGTCATGCCCCGTCCCCCCCTTCTCTGAATCAGGATCACTAAATTTATTCAAAAAGGCACAATAACCTATTGTATGGTACAGTGTTCTGATTCTGTCTGTGGGGAGGAAAAAGAAAATAATTTTTATGGATTTCAGATGCATACTCTTGGAAGAAAGCCTCTGGCATTTTCTTCACTTTAAAAATTCTTTCCCCATACTAGAGGGCCTATGCATTCTATGGAATCTTTGAAAGATTATAGTATATTAAATATTTTCTTTGCCATTTAATACCACTATTGAATGCATTAAACTTACGTTTATACTATGCCACATGCATTAATTTAGCAGTCATTGCATTGAAACTTAAATATTTGAAGCTGTAATATCCTGGTCGTATTGCTGAATTGAAAAACGTGCAAGAACACACATGTTAAAATTCTTGCCCATGCCTTATAAATTTCAGTTTGTTCACTCATAAGTGTTGATGCTTTTTTTTTCTTTAAACTCTGTTTCAACTATCCAGTTTCTGAGTTGCCTTCTTTGCTTGTTCTTCATCTGTGAACTTAATCAGGTCAACTTAACTTTGTCATTTCCCCACCCCTCCATAAAGCTACCACAAAAGGAACACTTTAAAGTGGCTGAGGTATAGGATGTGAGAACCACATAGCACTTTGCTTCTGAATAAAAAAATGGTGGTGATATTTCTACTAAGCTCAAAATACTTTAAATCAGTAGTAAGTAGACACAAATACTTATTTTTCAGGTTTCTTTAATCAGAACCTCACAGTATTTTTTCATGCTGAGGTAACTGGCCAGCCAGGAGAAGGAACCCAGAAAAAATACTTTGAAAACATTAGAGATACTTACAATTTCTTATAATAAAAATTAATATGAAAGAAACACAGTAACATTTAGTTATGAGTCAATTTAGAAGTAGTCAGAATAACAACAAAAATTGTGTTGACTTCTGCTTCATGAAAATTAGAGGGACAAAATGTCCTTGACAAGTAAAAGGAAAATGATTGAGAATATTTTGGGGAACTTTGGAAGTAGATACACTAGGAATAAAAGCTAACTGACTATGATCCTTATAGAGTAGAAATATGGCTATTTATTCAGCACAACAGTTTAAGGATTCAAAAAGTATGCTTTTTATGGGATTGAATTGTGGAAAAATGTTTTTAAAAATGAAACTTTGAAATTAATTTTTTTTTTGAGCATCTGAAATGATTGACATTATTGATGACATTGTCTGTTTTACCAGTTAGAAGAGTTAAACCACACGTTGTATTTGGAAATAATACATTTGCACAATTTCCTCTGTGGTTTTTTGTTTGTTTGTTTGTTTGTTTTGTAAGCCAGTGTTATAAACAACTGAAAGTGATGTGTATTCTTTGATCTGTTTGAAGGATATAGCACTTATCCTGCTGTTGACATAGTGAATGCCATCTTTTTATCAAAACGTAATTCTGTCAGAAGGATCAGAAATGCAACTATTAATTAAACTCATTGTTCTCAGATGAGCTGACTTTGCATTTTGTTAAAACCAATTTCTTTCTGTGAATATTCACTGCTGGGCTAAGAAAAATCTGTGCAGTTTTTGTTTTGATGCATTTCATCTATGTGAATATACTGGAATTATAAATTTAAAACAGCATACCAGCAATATATGGGCTATGATTCTGATGAGAAGTATTTCTCTCTTAGTGAACTTTCAAATTCTGAGCTAAGCTATGGATGCATTAATGATTGCCAATTTAATTTCTTAAAATCTTTCTATGACTGCAAAGAATAAAAATGACAGGCATTCTTTATAAATAAAAAATGGGCTAGATGATAGTTCCTAATATGAAAAATATGGCATTATTGTACCTGGAAAGTGTTCTAAATTCTACACAGATAATAAAAAATTCTAAAAGAACTTTTCACGAGTACCTGTTGGGTTAAAGAATTTTTATAGTGATGATGGAGTGCCATGAAGTTAATACTTGCAATCCAGATTGCTGTAGTTTACACTTTTCTCTGTTTCAGACCTGGTGTGCACTATTTGTACTAAGCACGCCACAGAGTGAATTATCCAAAGTCCATTGATTTTAATGTGTTTTGGTTTGTAAACAAAATTATAGTAATTTCTTGCACATTTTTGAAAAATAATTGTATAAGGATTTATGTATCTGCTTCTGGATACAGTGTGTAAATAAAAATTTCATTCACAAAAAGATTTGTGGAGTGTTCTATACTTTAATGACGTTCTAAAATAAAACAAAACTGAGAGACATTGTAAAATATGGGCATCTGACTCAAACATTTAAATTCTAATGGTTACAGTTTAAACTATTCTATATTTTTCAACCTTTGCTTCTTGACTTTCAAAATATTTCGGTATGCCAATTATTTTAATTTCTACTTTTCAAAGAAAGCAAACAAAAAAAATTGCCAGGGTATAACTAGAATATGATTTTTAAAAGGTTACATAAATACTGTAAGCTAACTTTCCAATAATTTTACGTGGGCTTCTTTTCCATTAAAAATTTACAGAATACATAGCAAAAGTCTCCATTTTATTCAAATGTACCTCAAAGGTATTTTAGTGTCTCTTGCCTTCTAAGCAAGCAAATAGTTCTTACTTCGCTCGAAAAAAGAAAGTTATGTATGGTATTGATCTCAGATGTTCACTTGATGCTGTCCTAGATTCACTTTAAAAAGGGAGTGAAATTTTAAACCCTGGGAAGTCACGCAAATAAACCAGAAGATCCAAGATAATCAGCTTCTGTGTTACAAAAGATATGCACAGTTGTTCATGTGTTTTCATATATTTGGGACTTAGACTTGCTACTCGAGTTCAAGTAAATACCACCAGCTCCTTAGGTCTTGGTTATGACTGAGGGGAGGAAGTCACTAGTGTTCATATTTTCCACAATGATGTACTTTTCTCTGTATCCTGTAACTTAAGTCCTCAAGCAGTAACCAGAAATAATTCATAGTTTTTGCTGTTTGAAAGAAAATTTTATTCTCTTGTTTCCTACTGCTGGGGCTGGTATTGCTTTATGCTCAGTACGTTGTGTGGTTGTTTCCCTGGTGCGTAGGGGATCCTGCAGGGGTTTTGTTACTGGGTCAGGATCATGTTCTTCTCTTTGTCTGTTATATTCACTCCAGAAATTTGGTGAAGAATAAGCTTAACCTCAGATGCTTCCATGGTAAGTGGTGAAAGGTGAGTAAGAATTAATTTTTCAGCCACCTGTAAGAATAGCATGATCCAGGCAGGGCTGAAATGTTTATGGTCAAGATACCTACAATACAAATTATTTCTACCTTGCATTCAATCATCTTTTTAGTTGTGGGTCGAGGAGAAAGACTTAAGACACTGCCTGACACGGAAAGCTTGCTGTATTTATGATAATACCAAGGTGGGTACCAAGGTAGGGCTCAGCAGTAGGGAGCTCAATTAAGTCATCCTCTGTAATTAAGACAAGACCTCAAAACTTAAAAAGCTGTAAGATCCAGTGGAAGTCCATAATATTTAGGAAAGAGTGTTCTATCACTTTCTTCCGGCACATACAATTTGCTTGCAGTCTGTACTGGTTTTTTTTTTCCCCCTTTATAAAGGTTAAGGTTCAGCCAAGGATTTTATTATCCCTTGCAACATTAATATGCACTTTTGTTTATTTGGGTAAGGTAATAGCTATTCTTTCCTGTCAACGCCATGTGAAGCAGGAATAGGGTATTGTAGGGAGTGGTGACTGGTCATTTGTTGGGTTTTA